>VXBA01006151.1:89998-215822 GCA_013399895.1 Serilophus lunatus | reverse complement strand
GCTCCGCTGGGGTGGCTCCGCTGTGCCGTGCGGGGGACGGAGTGTGTCCGCCGGATATGTGTGTGCAAACACACAAGCATATATATATAGGTGAAAAACGTATGCACTTAAATGTGTATGTATGTATGTGTGTGTGTACATGCATGTGTGTATATATATATACATGTATGTGTATGTATATATGTATATATATATATATGTGTGTGTATATATCCACTCATACACACAGAGAGATATATACGCGCGCGTATTTATATACATATACACGCCTATGCATAAAATAATGTTTTCTGCCTCTTCTCGCGGGCAGCACATACCCCCGAGCCCTCGCCGGGGAAAGTTGCAGGGGTCTCCCCGATAGCCACCATTGCCTCCCCCCTCCCCCGGCCGGCCGGGCCGGGGTAGAGGGACTGCGGGGAGGCCCCCGCCCGTGTCCCCGCTGCTGCCGCATCCCCGTCCCGCCGCGGGGCCCGGGGGTGCCCCCTCCGTGCCCCCCGAGCCTCCGGTGCTCGGCTCGGCTCTTACCTGGGCGCAGCGGGTGCTGCCCTCCGCCGCCGCCCGCGGTACCCGCCGCGGTATCTGCGTTTCGTAACCAGGCTCCGGCTCCCGCAAACCATTTTCCTGACCCAGATGCATTAATTGAGTTGCCGCGATTGACTGACGGGGAGCCGGCCGTGTTTTTCAGGCGAGCCCAGGGGCTGGAGGTTTTCGCAGCGTCCCGGCCTGTTACTCAGCAGATCCCCGGCGTGAGCCGCGTATCGCGGCGGCAATCGGCAGATTAAAGTCCTTTTAATGGCACACAGTGACAACAAACGATAATGGCCCCGCTGTGGCCGTTGCAGACCGTGATCAGCACATCATCGATACAGTGCCCTAAGGCGCATTTGTCACTTCCTAGCGAGGGGAGCTGTGTTTTATCGGTTTAGTATCTTTGTGCTTTGAAAAGTGTCTGTAAATCAAATTTTTCATCATTCTGCTTGAAAACGCATTCTAAACAAAGAATTGCTTATTCATGGTAAAAACGTTTGACATCTTTACAGTGAACATGTTACTTCAACTATTTCACCTTCAACTTCGTAGGCTTTTTTTAACATAATGAAGATGCATTTTGCTAATCCATACTTGCGGCAGTACCTCTGCGTTATTGACAATCTCCCTCACCCCCTCCCAGTATAAAACCTATTCCCCTCCCTCGTTTATTAACAATTTTGGTGGTAGCCTCGGAATATGTCTGATGACTGAAATGGGTAGGAAGCCGGAATCATCTGTTGTTTTTTTGTTGGCAAGTAGATCCTTCACTGTAGTCTCGAGGAAGTAGGTTGCTAAGTTTATACACTTACCACAATTTCAAGATTCGTCTTTTCCGTCCCTCCATTCTCAGTGGATCTGTAAGAAACCTCTCTTCTTCCTATTGATGAATGAGCGACTGCAGGAGCTTTGTCGAATTCATGGTATCTTTTGAAACTGTGTCTTCTTTTGAAACTGTTGTCTTCTTTTGAAAGTAATTGCTGTGTCTGCTGTAGCCCGAATAAACAGAGGACTTAGATCGGCATGCCCGTTGAGCTAGCACATTTCACCAGCGCTAATCTCGTTAAAAAAGAGAGAATTGTACGTTGAGCCAAGCAGCTGGCTAAGGGCATTTGTGCCCTAGGCTGTCATGGTGCCAGGCCAGGTTGACAGCTGGGACCTTGAAGAGTAAATAACACAGCTGAGCTCTGGTTTGGGCTGCAGCAACACGGCTGTGCTGGTGGGATGCTCTCCTGTAAATTCTTTTGCTCTGAACTGTGTGTCAGGCTCCTGTGTGTCCCAGTCTTCTCCAAGGGCATAGCCCACTCTTCCAGCTGCTTAACATTCGGCAGCCATCAGTGTTTCCCTGTTTATCCTCTTACTTGAGCCTGGAAAAGGAGGAAGAAATAAACAATTGGAGACAGAATCTTGCAGCCATGAGCAAAGGAGAGTGAAGAATCGTGCTTGCTCTTGCATCCATTTTTTCAAGGCAGTAACCTGGGGAAACTTAGGCAAGTCTCAGTGGGAGAAAACAGCAAAGGACTTGGTAAAGGTCTAGAGTAGTTAACAGCAGACTCTAAGTCTTCATAAGTTATTCCATACTAAAAGGAAGAACAAAAACTAATTCACTTCTTTGGCCCCTTTTTGAGCTTTAAATCCATTTAGCATAAATGGGAGCAGGAGGCAGCTATGGCCATGAGTAGAGCAGAAACGTGGTGTTTTCTGCCTGTATGCTTGTTTCCTTTTTACAGGCAAGTTTGAGAGCTGAAGGATGCACAGACTTGCCTCAACCCCCCCTCCATTATTTTCTAGGGTGCTTCCTGTACTCTCACAAGCTGCTGGCTCCAGAATCAGTGTAACTCGAATTTAGTCCCTGTGAATTTTCAGAGCTGAAAATATGGGAAGGATTCTATTGGAGGAACTGCTTTAAAAATTTATTTCTTGGACTGATCTAAATACCAGAAGGAAATCATGCCAGCACCACAAATGGCTGGTTTGTAAATTTTCATTCTGAAGGCTTTCCCACATTTTTTGGAGAGGTTGTAAGCTGATTTCTGAAAGGAGAAAGCCCTATGTTGCTTAGCTGCAGTTTGAATGAGTCTTTTTTCTAGCTGTGGGGATGGAGTTGCAATATAAGACAGGGCAAAAAGTCATCTTGTGACAAGGTGGTGTGTGGTGGCAATGCTTCAGCTGTTGAGCCAGGTAGTTATGGATTGTGGTGTGAGGGGACAGGGGAGAGAAGATGTTTCTTTGAATCCAGTGAGCTGTTTTGAACCATCGTGAAGGACTTCTCTATGTTTACATTGTTTACAAAATAAAATGTATGTACACAGAATGGTCCTATAAGAAATGATTATTTGTCAGGGTCACATATGAATTGCATTTGTATCAATAGGAGAGATGTATATAGGTGAAGGCTTTTAGTATAAGTATTAAATGAGGCTCCACTGACTACAGGGGAGCTGAGCTACAGGACCGTAATGAGAAGACATGGTTCATTCAAATTCCATACTGTGTAGCTTGTTCCTTTCCAAAGAGATTTTATTTAATGGTATTTGTTATTTTGATAGCTTCCTCTCTTCCCCCTCCCCTTACTTCTCAACTTCTTTCCGTAAATGTATCAATATTGTAAAAAAATTCCATAAACAGAGATAACAAGCTTTTTATGTGCCCATATGTATTGTTATTCATAGAACACATTAAATGCCTAAGGTTACCACTTTTGGTCCTAAAGGGATGCAGTAATAAAAATTCGACAGCCATTTTTTTCCTAATCAGAATTCTGTACTGAATACATCGGGTTTGGAACTAGTAGATTAAAAAACAGGTGATAAAAGCTCTGCTTGGCTGTTAGCTACTTTTATTTTTTCCTTTTGGGTATCATAAATTGCTTGAATAGAAATCCGAGATATAACCTGTCTTGTTTTTAAAAGAAGATGAATTTTGGATTAGCATTAAAGTGATTTTTTTTTTTTATAGGAGACTGAAACTTTGAAGCACCTCTCAGTATCTGATATTTATCTAGAATTTAAGAAGCCTTTTGTCTTAAAACATGTGTATACTTAACATTCCATTGTAGCCTACCAAATATATTTTGTTATCAAATTAACTGCCTACCTCAATGTGTTTTGGGACAGAGCTTTAAGGGTGCGTGCACTGGTCCTTAAAGTTACATGACTGTAGCAAATGGGTTTTGTCTTAAGTTTGTTGTTGCCCCAAACAGGCACCATAGCAAAGTGATTACCTTCTGATTTTAGGCCCTGTGAGACACTTGGCATCAAATGAGTGCTTTGCTTGTGCTGACCTGCTGGTATTGGTTTTTCTTGCTGTTAATTAATGCAATAAAAGTGTATAAGTAGAGTTTCCATTCAGGTATTTTTCCAAGGTGAGTCACTGATCTGAAGAGCATCTTCTCACCAAGGTCAATGTTTTGGCCAGCGCTGCAGGTTATTAGAACTTGGCTTGTCTTTTGCTATATGACCAAATCAGAACTAAGGTAGCCATTTGCAATAGTGGTAGTTTATTTTTCCAAGTTTTTATTGCTTTGAAAATGGACCCATGCATCCCGGTGTGACTCCTTGGAGGTTAGCAGGTGGCAGGAGAGCCATCGAGTGTGGTGGGACAGGTAAGTTGCTTGGCTGTGAGGCCACAGCCAGCGCTGTGATTTTAAACCAGGTTGAAATTGTTTGCTTTCTTATAATTCATCTTTAGCCAATTCTTCTGGTGGTTGCAGTGTCACTGGTGTGGAGGCCAGGGGGTCAGAAGGTGGCCTCGTGGCAGATGGTAGGATCAGGCCCTCTTCAGCACAGGGTGTGTGCAGGGGGTTGGTGTCTGCTTTGAAGTGGCTCCTCCATTTACATCTTCTCTCAGGCTTCTCTGAAAAGGAGGTCACTGGTGAGGGACCAGGAGCAGCTCTGGTGTCGGGGCAGGCAGCTTCTGGTCCTCATGCTGTGGCAGTAGGTGGAGGTGGCGTTCACCCACCCCACTGTTCTGGGAGCTCACAAAGCTGTTTTCCAGGAAATGCCCAAGACAAAGACCAAGTGTGATGGCCTGCACTGTAACACAGATTTATGGCTCCACTGCTGACCCATCTCCAAATGCAATCTTTTGAGCCATGCATTATAATATGGGATTAAATTTGCATGTCCCTTTGAATTACTAGTGGCGTTAGTCATCTTCGCTATGAGTGTTCAGCTGGGTTGTTGAAATTACCGGGTTTGTCCCCAGAATTTCTTTCCAGTGCTTCTGCATTGGTTTCTGTATGTTTCTCATGTTTTAATACCTCTTACCATGCTTATATTCTTTCTTTTATTTTTTTTAAATGTCTGTTAGCAGATGGTTTTAAAGGAAACATTTTGGGAAATTTTACAATGTGCCTTAAATCGTTCAATCTTTTGGTGGTTCCATGGACTGCTATCCTTTTAGAAAGAAATGTTATTATTCATATATAGTTATCTGAAATCCCAAAAGATCATGCTTTGAAAAATGCACAATATCCCCCCATCATGATGGATTTGAAGTGCCCCATTTTTTAGGCACAAACCTCATGCAGCAGCCTCCTTAAGTCAGTTGTTTCCTGTTCTGTTCTCATAATGATATACATGAAAGATTAAAGATAGTGGTGTTTTCTTGTGAGCATAGCCCAAGGTGAATTCTGTTGGCTAAATAAATAACTGGATTTAGAAAACAACAAATAAAAGCTAGATGGTGTTTGAAACCATAACTCCAGAGTGAGCTTTCTAAGTTTCCTCTTGGGATATGTACCTAATTCGGCTTAGTTTTATGAGGGGGTTTGGTAAGATTTTTTTTTGCTTTTTAACATAGCTGTGGTATAAAACCCTCTTAATGACAGTCCTAATGGAGGATATCTGTGCCAGCAAGGCAGCTCCAGTGAGTGTGGGTAAAACAGGGAAGATGAAGCCATGACTCCAACGTGTGCTCTGCAAATGCTGCAGCTGTTTTTGCCAGCATGCAGAGTCCCTGCCTGTTACCCCAGGGTCACCCACGGGTGGGAGGTCAGAGGGGAAGCTTCCATGTGACATGGATTGTGTCTTCAGACATTTCTAGGACCTCACTCTCTTCTCCTCCTTGGCAGGAAATTGGTTTTACAAATGTAGCCGGCTTGCCTATTTTGGGAGCAGAGAAAATGGCAAGTTGGTGCAGTTTTTGCATTGCAGTTCAGTTCATGTCCTGAAAATTGTGTGTTTATGACACAAATTGGGATTGTACACCTCATTTAAGGGAGTCATTGACTTTGCTGCTGGCTAAATGCTCCTTCTTTTCTGTTTGTGTAAGTATGCTCACGTGTCAGCAAGGTACCTGCCACCCCTTGTCCATGGAGTTTGTATCTGGACAGTTGTCTAGTTTGGGGATGGTAACATTTTCACACTAATAGGTCGGTATGGGCTGGTGGAAAGGGATAGTGAGTGACTTGAAACGTTTCAGTTGCACTTGGGAAGTCACAGGATACACTCATAAGAAGCAGTGGCAGAAGCCCTTGCTTTTTCGCAGGGGAAGGGGGTGTGGGGGAGTACTGCTGTATGTGTAGTAAACATTTGGCTGTTTAGCATTCACTCCTGCTCTAAGCAACCTGTTGTGTGGCCTAAACAGTGTAAATAGAAATTCTAGGGAAGGTTGCTGGGGAGACCTTGTTAGCAGTTTTCTGTTAAAACAGAAGTAGAGTCCTTTTTTTGGATGCTGGTTCATACCAGCCGTGCTTGTCAAGGAAACGGAGGCAATTATTGTAGGTAAACCAAGGGAATTTAAAATGGATACAATAATCTGATTTTATCTGTGAGCCTGTGACTATTTATCAATTCCCTGTGCTGTCAGGGAGCTAAATTAGGTTACCTGGTACCGTTGGTTGTCTCCATCTCTGGATTTTTAGCATCATTTCTTCGGTTTTTGTAATCTGTCCTACAAATTTACATGCCAATGAGTTAATAGATGAATATCTAGAAAGGCTCTTTGTGCACTGAGCTTACAGAAACATCTCCTTCAATCTTTCACATGCTTTTTAAGCAGTGACACTTGTTACAGAGATGCCTGCTTTACTGTAGTACTGAGTCTTTTCTGCAGCCACCAAATCTGCAGTTTTCAGCCTGCTTGATCTCAGTCTCTTGCAAACCTTGGTGACTCAATCTTCAAAACAAAATGCAAGACTCCAGAGGTGACTGTAGGGAGCAGATAACAGCTATTGTAAGGCCATTTTTATTTTTTTTAGGCTCATCCCTATTAATTAGCATTTAATCATCTCTCAGATCCTTCACATCAGTAGAACAGGCTTTTTTCCATGTTTGCTCTCTTTCACAGTGGTGGGCAGATGGCTTATATGTCCTATCTCTGTAACAGTTCTGGGTTATGAGAGGGAAGCATTTAAATTTTTCTTGCACTAAAGGGACTCTGAAGCATGGCACACTTGTGTCTTACTGGATTATCGTTACTTCATAGCTGAGCTGGTTCTTTGAGCTCTGGGAGTAGGCCACAGGATCTTTAGGAGCTGTAGTAAAAAAGTGGAAGCAATGCTGTTAATATTAATTTTGCTGTAATTTCCATGTAGTGCTTTACAATATGTTTTCCAGATGTTCTTTTTTCCTCTGTATGGTGCTGGGCATAGTGGCAGAATCTTTAAAAGAAGCAAACAAATCCCTCTCTGTTTCTGGCTTCCCCCATCTCCCTGAAATGGTGTGCTGAGTTCATTTGGTGGCTGGTCACTGCGATACCAGCAGTGATCCCCTCCCAAAAGCCAAGCAACAGCCTGGGCTGGACACAAAGCTGAAATTGTGTCTCAATATTGTTTATTTCTGAAAGTTTTTTGCTGTGAGCTTTGAGAAAAGGTTGGGTTTCGTTAGGGCTGCATGTGGATTTGGATGGATCAAATTTAAATGTTCCTTTTGTATATATATATTCAAGAAGGGTTTTTTAGAGAGTTTATTAGGAATAATGAGGTGATAATCTGAAAAAGTCAGCGGATCTTTGGAACAGACATAAGGAAAAGGTTGGTGTGCTTATATGGTGCAGAGAAGGAAGAGAGGAGAGGAAAGAATGAAATTCTGTAAATATTGTGGGGAAAAGATCACTTACATTTCACCAAAACTGGGAAGGGAAGGAAGCCTCTACTATATGACCCATATAACCACTCAGTGCCTTAATGTCTTTGAATAGAAATGATCTGCTCAGACCTGCTGGTGCCATAGGACTGAATTTTCAGTGAAGCTGACGAGTTCTTCAGGATCTTGTTCCTGACCAGATTACAAGCACTGCTTCAGAAAGTACAGTACACAGAAACAGCAAATTGCACAGAACAGCACCAGCCAAGTATGTTTGCAACTCACCCTTAGCACATGAGAAATTCTTACCATAAGGACCTAAGTACATCCCCTGTAACTGAAGATTCAGCTACACCATGCTGATTTAATAATTTGATAAGTTTTAAAAACATTTATCATTTGGACAGACTTTCCGATGGGTTGGCCTCCATCTGGCAACAACTTTGAAGTGTTTAGAAAATTCCTTTCACCATTTTTGGCAATCGAATATGAAAAACTGCTCATTTAGTAAGTCACTAAAAATAAATGGGAGCTATATCAAAACCTGAAATTTTTGATGGAGGAAGTCCTCTCAGGGATGGAAACTGTTGGTGATTTGGGAAATCCCAAAAAAATTAAGTCTTCAAAAAAATGAGAATTTCCTGAATATGACAGGTAACATTGACGTTCTTTTTTTTTGTAGTTGCACTTGGAACTGAGGCCAGTTTTTAGTGTCATGTGTTGTGTCATGGCTTAAGTTGCATCAGTCCAACTGTGCAGTACCAAGGCTTCGAAGTTGTGCCTGGAGTTTGGGGTCCAACCAGAGGTGGAGAGCTGGAGTCTGCAGGGCCATGCAGTCTGCAAGGATTTACACTTAGATTGGGATTTTTTTCCATGTTAGGAAATAACACAAAGGTACATGGCAATGTGCTGCTCACCTGGACTGTTCAGATGCTCTACTCTGATCTCACCAAAGATCATGTGAAGGATATTGTATACAAATTGTGGCAACACACGCAAGTCAATTCCAGAAGATATTTGAGGTGGAAGATTACTGGAAATTTCCTACAATGACAGTTAAGGGGGAATGTCCCATGATTTTTGTTATGTTTCCTAATAGTTTCCTGGCCAAAGCATTTTCATTACAACTCGCTACGAGCATCAAAAGACCATCAGAACACCAATAATGTGTCAGGCAAGTTGTAGCTTTCATTCTTGCAAGAATATGTTAAGATAAAAGAAAGGACATTTTCCAGGTAGGCATTAACAGAAGAATAGACAGAAACTCAATCCTCCTGTATGTGTTTCGTTTCAATAGTACTTAACATCTAACTGGCTCTAATTAGGCTTGGAATGGAAACATAATTAAGGGCATGTCGCTTCTGTTTCCCTTCGAAAACAAAGGGGAAACAAATACAGATAGGTTACCCTCAGGTTCCTGATGGCTGCATTTATGGCTGGGATCATTTTTACAGGTGCAGCAGCCCTGTGCTGGATGTAGGACTTACTGCTCTGCAGTGTGCACTGATTGCAGAGAGAGCACGATTAGATCTACCTGCAAAATAATGTCTTACAGGAAAGCAGCAGCTGATATTGCATGTTTAGAGACTTCTGTTTTAAGCTTCCTTTGGGTTTACAGGCCATTGATGCTACACTAGAGCTCCTTTTTTTGTATGACTGAGTCTTTAATTTAGTTGAAGTTGATCCAGTGTACAGTTGCTAGTGAACGTTGAGATGAGCTTGAGTGTTATCTGGAAATGAGTTTCTTTCCAGTATACTGCAGGAAAATCTTCTGAGTTAAATCATCCGAATCAAATAATCTAGGGGCTTAAATTGATCTCTCTTGTCCAGGAGCAATTTATAGACCATCTATGCCAACTTCAGGATTTGGGTTTTTTTTCCTATGCAAGTGTGATCTAAAAACTCATGAAAAAAGAAACAGGATCCCAAGATGTTGGGAAGATGACTATCAGGAATGTTTCAGTATCATTTTCTGGAACATACTATCCAGGCCTCAGTGCATGGCCTTGCTTCCTGTTCTCACCAAACAGGAGCTGATGCAAAAGGATTGAACCAGGATATTCTAAGGGAAAGTCACACCTTTTAACAAGAAAAAAATGTAGTTCATGGACATGGCATTACAGGGTTACTTCTGTCATGGCAGGTAGGACTGGGGACACAGACAGCCTTTCTAGGAGGAAGCATGACCTTGCTGCATTTACTGAACATGTGCAGGATCTCTGTGCAGCTTTCAGAGCACTTGTGCAGAACTCTTGCTGGCAGGATGGGGAAACTGCTGCTTTTGCCCATGGCCTTGTAGATAAATACTTTCTCAAGGAAAAATACTAATTTTTAAATCTTCCCCCTTTAGTCTCCCTGCTTCAAAGCAATACATTCTTCCCAGTATGGAAAAGGCAGCTCAGTGCCCTCTGTCCCCTGCTCAGCACTGACTTCGCCCACTCTCAGCTCTGTTTACCAGCACGGACATCAGAGAGAGATGCAAGATGAGACCATGAGTCCTTGTCCCATCCAAGGTGGTCCCTGCCACAGCCAGGAGACAACCAGCAGCCACTCAGCCAGGGTGAGAGCACTGCCAGCCTCTCCCCTGGGGCAGGCAGGTGTGGGGTGGGCTGTCCCAATGTGCTCACCAGCTGGTGAAATTACGAGCTGCAGGAAAAGTGCTGGACCAACCGGTGTGGTAATAAACAGTATTTCATCCAGCACTTGTGTTATTTTCCACTGAAACCAGCAACAAAAATAAAACCTCCCACTTGCAGGACTTTTTGTGTGTCGTAATCGTCAGCTAGTTACTTTCTGACGAGATGGTTGTACTTAAAATGGACACATCTGTGGTAGAGAGAATTTTCAGCTCATGGAATTGTTCAAAATGATATGGAAAAGTTGTCTCAGTTTCTGTGAGCTGGCATGATATTAATGTAATACTCTTTAACCCAAACCAAACCTGGTCCCTGTTGTAATGGAAACCTGAGCATGCTGCACCATAGCTATTTTTTAACAGAAGTATCAGATTTAATGTGTTCCCTGCCTGCCTTGTTCACTGACCTCTGGGGGACCAGACAGGATTAATCCCTGTGCTGTGAAGAATATCCAGTATTAAAGCAAGGAGATGGCTGTTTCCTAGAGCAATGCAATCCCCAAATGATCAAGAATATAACTGAGCCACAACCACTCGGTTGATTTCTTCTCCTCATTTCATTAAGTGCCCGGCTTTCCACTTTCATGCTAGGTGTTAAACCAAAATGAATGACTCTTTTTTCCAGCACCATTGAATATGAAAAATATAGAAGGTTGCAGACCTCTAAATCTGAAGGATATTGAGAAGAATTTCATGCAAAGTCTTTATTCTCAGCCAACCAAGCAAGTTATTAATGATATAAAAATAAGAGCCAGCTCATCAGTGAGGAACAGACAGTTAACCAGTTTCTCTTCTAGTACTATTCATCAGCTGATCAGTTGTACACCCAAGCCCAAGTCTGTGTGGCAGAAATGTTTGCCTTTTGAAAACACACTTGATCTACATCATACGTTAATACAGTACTGGTAAGTGACATAAAAAGACTTTCTATGAGGAAGTTACATCAGCTGAAGTTGAAGAGCATATGTGGGGGCACTGAGACTTTTCCATATGAAAGGTATAAAATATCTTACAAAGTCATCTTGCTCTGCTTAAAATCGGTGGGAAATAAATACAACCAAACTGTTTTATGCATTCAGCCAATGTTTTATGAAACTCCCAGGTGCTTAATATTCATACTCCCATAGATTTGGGGCTGTGAAGATTTAGCATTCATTCTTGTGCTGGATATTTCAGCAGGATAAACCTTTTTTACCTTCCTCTGTCGAGACAGAAGACTTATAAAGTTCTGCCTCCTGTCTCTGAACTTTATTTGTTTGCCCTGTGATTTTGCGGTATGACATCATTGCACAAGATGTGTTATCCTCTGGCATAGTGGTTTCACTGAAGCTTAGAAGGACCCTAAAAAGAGAGAGAACTGTGTTTAAAATTTTGCAGCTTCTATGAAAACAACACCTAAACTAAAGAATGCAAGAGCAAAAGACTCAATCTGTAGATTTGTTGATGAGATGTTGTAGTGTGAGATCACACGTTGAGTCGGCTGGTGGATGAATAAATGCTGAGTATTATGGCTGGCATCAGAAAGCATGGCAGAGTGCACACTGTTTGGGTTAAATTCAGAAAAAATAGACCCTGGCTGCACCCTGTATGTTGATAAGGTGGAATTTTTACAACAGACGTATATTATGTTTTCCCTGTTCTTAAGTGTAATTACTTGTGGCAAAACTAAATCTTTGGATTTATTTACCAGTGGTAGTCCTTAATAAATAGTAGTTAGCATGTCCATTTTATAAACAGAGACACTTATGCAAGTCCAGCAATGTGTCTAAGGAACAGTTTGGTCCAATTTGGCTCGGCTATGAGTCAGTTATTTTAAGTCCTTGACAATTATTACATTGTAGCACTCACTTTGACATCTTATTTCAATTGCAAGAATAGCAAACTGAAATAAAAATTGCACTTTACCTAATGTTAAGGTAGCTGTTAGAGTATGGAAATATTTCCGAGTCGTCTAATGAATACTGATTGTGAAAAGAGATTATGGCCAGCAGCTGGCTGTATCTGAACTATGAAATTGGTACACCATGATGTTTCTTTGTTCTGAAGTTGTGTACACAATGCACTAGAAAAAGCATTTCAGGCTGCCCAAAATCTTGGGAGAGTGAGCAGAGCTGCTGGTGCATAAGAACAAGCCCCAAGGTGAGTGGGCTTCCACAGCTGGGAATGAGCCACACAACTTTCCTGACTTCATAGACTGGGCAAACCCTCTTGTAGGGGGGTAGGGGGAAATCTGACATGCAGGGCATTGAGGGGGATAATTTTCTTTCAGGGAAATAACTGCACATTCTTGTAGATATATATAACCACCTTTATTTTGAAAAATCATTTGGTTGGGGAAAGAGCATGTTGACACAATTACCCAGAGAGAGGAGACTCGTGTGCCTGCCCAAGAATGTCAGTGATCTGTTATCTCCATGGTGTGTTCTAAGTGTGGCAAACAGGAACAGGTTTAAATGGTAACCTCCAGAACAAAGTGGTTTGCTTAATTTTATCCTGCTGCATACATGAGGATGTGGAGAAAGAGTTTGCGAACATGGAGCTCTAGTTAAAGACCAGTTTGCAGAATTTTGTCATTTGTGGATTCTGCCAGATTTTGTGAGTGAAATTGTCAAGTCCTTCTAGGAACTGGAGTAACGCCCCAGCTAAATAAGGATTTATCTACTCATGCAGTGGATACCATGACAGCTGCAAGGAGTTATTAGCAGTTTTGTTTGTTAAATTTTAATCAAGCAGCTACAAAGTACAGTTCGTGTGGGGATGGCAGCTCTCAGGACTCAGTTATAACTCAGGAAAAGGGCACTAGCACCTACTGGGGCAGAGACTGACTTGTGCTGGGAAGGACAGAATGGGCTTCCCAACCTCCATTTAAGGCTAGACCAGGTTGTGAGGATAAGGATTTCATGTTGGAGGAAGGATTGAGCTTGCTTGGAGGAAGCAATTAATTTTGGGATTTCTTTAAGTAGAAGGGTGTTTGTTCATGCTAAGAGCCTATTCTGTAGCCTGTACAACAGGTTTGTTCTTTCTCCTACATCTCAGTGAGACCCTTCTGGAAAAAGTTAATGCTGGTTGCTCTTGGTTTGGTGTCAGATTTAATTTAAGGCTTTTCACTAGCCTGGGTTAAGGTGTATTTTGTTGTTTAGTGGGTGTTTAGCTCATGGAAAGATGTGATCATTCATTTTAGCATGCATCTTGAATCTGAGTGGGTGAATGACAGGCTGGTTTTCTTCCCTGTGCAATTCTATCCTAAAATCCTTAGTAATGGCATTTGCTCAGGTAGTTGGGCTGAGAGCAGAACAGAATGGCTTAGAGCAGTCACTGTTTTGGTCTTATCCTCCCATATGGTTTAGTGAACAAGAGAGGAAAGGGCTCAGCAGGGACATAGCAAAAGGTAATTAATTTCTCTTTAATTCCTGCTTTTAGGTAGAGAGAATTTTCAGGTAAACCACAGCAAGATTTTTTTCTCACGTCTCCTTCTCCCTTAGTGGTATCATGTAGGGACAGAGATTGGACTGTGGCTTAGTTCATACTTTGTTTTTTTAATCACTTTACGTGATGAAGTTTAAATTACACTTTTCAAATGGTAAACGGCAAGTCGCTTAGGAAAGATTTCTTAATGCCATTTTTCCTGGCAGTTTATTTCATCCTTTTCACGTAAGTCATACCAATCCAGTATCTAGTGGGGCTGCCTGCTAAGCAGTAACAGATGGCCCATGCTAGCTAGGACAGGAAGGATCATAGGGGCAGGAGCCAGTGTTATCTACATACGTGTTTTGGATTGCATCATGAATGCTCCCCAGGAGGAAGCACAGCTGGCACTGGAATTGCAGAGATCAGATTTTTGGTGTTCTTTATTCCAAGTCTTGGCATACTTGAAAATCAACATATGTGGTTCATGTTGGGCTAAATCAATAATATAGAAATTATACCTCTTCTTGGATAAAATCGCTGTGCTAGCTGGTTTTCTCCTTTCTGTTTTGCTTATGCTATAATCAAAAGTACTGTGTGAGAAAATACACAGAAGAGGGCAGCCAGCTCCATTATGTAATCTTGCTTCCCTGTATTCTCTACCACAGGATGGCCTGAGAATGTAGTAACTAATGCAAAACTGAAGCAAGAAAACCCGAATTAGTCATAGGCAGTTTGGGCCAGTATTTCCCCCACTAGCTTTGCTCCTGCACTAAAATACTTGGGCACCATGACTGGGAAAAGGTCAAAGAGGAGAGAGTGATATGCCAGAAAGTGGCTGCCTTGCAGAGCTCATATTCTGGGGCAGTTTCTTCCTAACAATGGGCTGGCAGCATTCCTTATGCTCTGACTTGGTTTTCGTCTGTAGCAGAGAGCATGCACATCTCTAAGGGGCCAAGGAAAAAGCATGGATGAAGAAAGATGTGATGTTAAACACAGTCTGTAGAGGTCAATCTTTGATTCTGCTAAGGTGGCCAAGGCTTAGCCACAGCCACCTTTGCTTTGTATACTGTATTATGTTGGATTTTTGTCAAAGTGCCAGCAGGCAAAGGCCAAGAGATCCTAGGCATGGCCATGTGATTGTGATTTGGTAGATCAGGCCTTTTAGGGGGCTCTTACAGTATATATTGGTACCTCTCCTCTTGGCATTAAGAAACTGTGTGTCTAGGAGGTAGGAAACTGTCCTTTTTCAAGTGGATAAAAATGTGAGAAACTTCCTACTGAAAAATCCCCTGTAAGACATGGGAGAGTCATCACTTTGGGATTTATTTTTTTGTTTGTTTGTTGTTGTCCGAGAAGCTTCCAGTTTAGAAGATAACATTCCATTTTGTTCTCCCCTACCCTAGTTCTGAATTTAAATTCCTTTCTTTCCCCTGGATGGCCAGAGGCCTTGCTTCATATGAGGTAACTTAAGCTTGTGCGAGCCCTGGGATGATGTAATAATAGAATCACAGAATGGTTTGGGTTGGAAGGAACCTTAAAGATCATCTAGTTCCAATCCCCTGCCATGAGAAGGGATGCCACCTGCTAGACCAGGTTGCTCAGAGCCCCATCCAACTTGGCCTTGAACACTCCCAAAGGTAGAGAAGCCACAAGTTCTCTGGACAAACTCTTCCAGTGCCTCACCAGTCTTTGAATTCTATTTTCAATAGCAGGATAACATCTACCTATTAGCCACTTATATTAGATAAAACACATTAAAACTGCACAGAGAATTATGTGGAAGATCTTAGAAAGATGACCTGAGGGGATGCTGTCAGGATAAGACCTTATGCTTGGCAGGTGAGCAAGAAGAAGACACTTCTCAGCCTGGCCTAGAAGCATTTGTCTCACAGCTTGGCTTATGAAATTCACACTTCCCTAGTGCTACATCACTGCAATGACAGTAGTTCCTGCTGTCTTGATGTCTGACTTTTGAGCATAAGCAGAAAAGGTTGGCAGTGTGTTATGAAAAGATCCATGAGGACTGCCTCTCAATTGCCCTGGGAGAGAACAGGAAACCAAGTAAGGTAGTGAAAATTCTTCCTTTCCTTTCCCCTTGCCCCATATACATCATCTTCAGAGAATTACAAAATTACAGAATATGCTGAATTGGAAGGGACCCACAAGTCCAACCCGTAGCCCTGCACAGGACCATCCCCAAGAGTCACACCGTGTCTATGGCAAAGCCAGATTCTGGCTTTTTAGAAGCTTTTCTGATCTTCCAAGAAATTGAGAGACACAAGTGGTACACCTGGGGCCTCTTGACAAATTAATGTAAGACGTCATATTTTGGAAATTGCCTTCCCTCCATTTAAAGCATCTTTTGCCTCATTTACTATTAATTTCAAAGGCAATTAAAACTGTGCCATTCTGTGTTTGTGAATTCATTTTCTTCTATAGAAGGTCATTTTCCTTGAAGCAGCTTATTGAAATGTACAGCTTTCAAGATTCTGGTGACAAAACTGCCTTCTATTGGGTTTTCAAGGAAGAGCTGAGATATTTCAAATTATTTTTCTAGTTGGTCACAGAATTCCACAAAGATCTGTCATTCTGTGAGCTTTTTTTACAAACTTGCCTGCTTGTGCTAGCAAGACTTCTGCATATGTTCAGCCCTAGAAGGCCTGAGGGTCTCTATTCATGATGGTCTAAAAGCCCATCTTTGATATGAGGTGAGTCCCCTGGGTAATGTTGTCATAAAAATGGCCATGTTTAACAGCCTTTCCCCTATCCTTTCACTTTCACCTTTCTGTCTGGAAGATGGAAGACCATTTCAAGGCCTTTTCTGTCAGAAGAAAAGTAGCCTCCATTTTCTGCCTTTGGATCGTTTCTGCCTTGGGCACATGCAAGACAACTGCATGGTCTTTGTACAATACACCTGCAAAGCCCTTTTCTAGTACAGCCTTCTGAAAGTAATTGAGTGCTAGGCTCTTGGTTTGGCAGAAACCAGCTCAAACATAAGGAAGGTCCAAACCTAAAAGGAATCAGGACTGCAAAACCAGTTTTCTGTAAAGGCAGTGGAGCTCTGCCTCAGCTAGATCTCTCTTATACAGTGGAGTATTGCTCAGTAGATGTGCCCTAGATATCCTTCATCTAAACTCTCCACAGTGAACTTCTGATTTCTGTGAAGACATCCCATAGGCAGTTTGGAGTGCTTTTGTGGTGTGGTGAAGTGAAATTCAATTGTTTGGGAAGATGGGTTAGTATTATATATAGAGGGATATAATTTTCTTTTTCTCCTCAGGAGCAATGATAAGTCAGAGGACTTAAAGGTTTTTCGTAGTTTTTCTGTTCTTGTTTTGTTTTTGCAATTTATTCAGAATCCCCCAACTAGCGTTTGACACAGTATAGATGAACTGCTGCAGAGTTCTTACTGGGAATTTCTTTTCCCTTATGAATTGACCAAGTTAAGAACTCAGATGAATTTGCCTCTCCTATGGGAGCTAGAACTGCTGCAGGATATTTTCAGAGCAGTGAACTTGAATGTTCGCTGCAGTCTTGTGTCCTGCTTTTTCACCAATGGTCTTGTTTGTGGAGACAAGACTAGAAACACATTCTTGGTCCTTCAAGGGGAGATGAGTTTATCCTCACTTGCTCCAGGAGACGCAGAATACATGGCTGTTGTATTGGTTTCTCTGTGGCCAGGTTTTGGTAGCAGTGGGGGGATTGAGGGGAGGCTTCTTTGAGAAGCTGCTGGAAGTTTTCCCCATGTCCAGCAGAGCCAATGCCAGCCAGTTCCAGGCTGGACCACTGCTGGCCAAGGCCAGCTAAAGTAATACCTCTGTGGTAACATATTTAAGAAGGAAGGGAAAAAAATTAATTTTTAGATGAAGATGGCTGCCGGAGAGGAGCAGAGTGAGAGCCTGTGAACAACAACACAGACACCAAGGTCAGTGCAGAAGGAGGGGCAGGAGATGCTCCTGGCACCGGAGCTGAGATCCATCTTTAGCCCATGGGAAGACCATGGTGAAGCAGCTGTGCCCCTGCAGCCCATGGAGGACCACAGGAGTGCAGAGATCCACCTGTAGCCCGTGGAGGAGCCACGCCGGAGCAGGTGGATGTTGGAGGGAGGCTGTAGCCCGTGGGAGACCCATGGTGGAGCTGGGTCCTGGCAGGGACCTGTAGCCTGTAGGGAGAGGAGCCCACACTGGAGCAGGATTCTCCTGCTAGGACTTGTGGCCTGTGGGGGACTCATGCTGGAGCAGCCTGTACCCGAAGGACTGCACCCTGTGCAATGTGACCCATGTGGCAGCAGTGTCTGAAGAACTGTTGCTCATAGGTGGACTCTCAGCAGAGCATTTCGCGAAGGGCTGTCTGTTTTGAGAGAGACTCACGCTGGAGCAGTTCATGAAAAACTGTCTCCCGTGGGAGGGACTCCATGGGATGCAGGGGAAGGATCCTCACTCTGAGCAGTGGCAGAAAACAACAGCTGATTGTAACCCCTCTCCCTGTCTCCCTGCCCTGCTGGGGGAGAGAAGGTTAAACGTGAAGGAGGAGGAGTTGGGGGACGGGTGTCTCTTATATTTCTCACTCTTAAGCTCTGATCTTGTTAGTAGTAAATTTTATTAATATCTCCACATGGAGTCTGCTTTGCCTGTGACGGCGATTAGCAAGGAATCTTTTATGGTCCTTATCTCAACCTGCAAAGCCTTTCATTATATTTTCTCTCCTCTGCTGTTTTGCAGGGGAGAGTGAGAGAGTGGCTGTAGTGGGCCCCTGGCATCCAGCCTGGGTCAAACCACTGCAGCTGTGCAGAATGGTCAAATATACTCACCCTGGATGGGGTTGACAGTTGAGTCTTCTGCGGTTCTAGTCTCTATTAGCTCTGGGTGGAGTGCCATGGCATTCCTTCTGAGAACAGCAAAGGAGGGAACACCTGTTTTTGTAACTAAACTGCTGAAGGGATCTCCCTTGCACTTCCCTCTTTAAGCTCTGCTCTTGAGAAACAGCTCATTAATTTGTTATTGTCTTGGTGAGAAAGCAGGGGGTGGAAAGCCACTAACAAATGAATTTGATCCAGATCAGGTCTCCCCATAGCAGCCGGGAACCTGCTCTTTCCCCTCTTGTTCCAGTGGGGAGATCGGGACCTGGATGGTGAGGAAGTTGCTTTTCTGTCGTACTACAGGCTGGTTTGGCTGCTGCTCATACACAGGCTGATATATGTAAAATGTTTTCTTGATGGACATAAGTTACCTAAGAAATGATGTAAGGGCTGTAGAGCTTACACAGATTCCCACCTGCCACCTTCTTCCCAAAACTTCACACCAGAGTTTAAATTTGGTACCTTTCCTCCCTTTTTAAAGGTCTGTGTGTATATCAAAAGTCAACAGCACAAAATATCTTTATAATAATAATTTGACCTCATAGATCAGCCTTGCAGATAAATAGAAATTGGCAGGTTCCTTTTGTATGGGTTTGGCAAGCACTGCCAGAGGAAAAGACAGTTCATTGCCTGCTTAGGAAGGAGAATATCCTTGTCATAGCACTATCTGTTGCTGTCCTTTTCTCTTGTTCACTGCTGACATCTGTTTCAACAAACCATGAATTTTTCACCTGACTTTGACAGTGGCAAGAAAACCACAGAATGACTGTAAAGTGTAAGTGCTTGCATTTGTTTCCTGTTGTAGGAAGACATTATGGATTTTCACATTACTAATGTATATTTCAAGTTGATCAGAGGAAATGAGGATGCCTATAAGGACAGAAGATTTTACTATGCTTTATATTACAGCAAACAATATGTGAAAGAGGATTCATGTAGAAAAATGTGAAGAATTTAGGTGGCTTAATCTGATGACACAGGTATTCAAAGGAAGAAAAACCATTTGTTTTGGAACTTGCTTTTTGAAGGGCTATAGTTACTCAAAAATATACTACTGAAGTTGTAGATGTCTTTGCTCCTGATACACTGCCGCTGTTTCTACAGCACACTTGTGTTGCTCCCTTGAGGCTCCCAGCTTTAAGAGTAAAAGACAAATGGTGAGCAACTTATCCTGGAGCACCTAAAGATAAATTGATATTTTTATGTCTATCTAACCTAAATAACAACAGCAATAATATTGAACATCCTGGAAGTGATCTTGAAGTTCAAAGTTCACTCGGTTTCTGATGCTTCTAGCAGAAAAACAATTGTCCCATTCTTAGTACTTCTCTTTGGCCCATTTGAAGGACCCCTTTCCAGACAGTTGCCATGAGGCTTGCCCAGGATGCAGCCAGGTGTCTGTGGGGCATGAGGGATGGATCTGCAGGTCCATTTTTCTTCCAGTGTAAGGGTAGCCACAAAGGTTCGTCAGACCTTTTCTTCATGGTGGCAGCCTAGCTTGAGTCTTTTGATGCTTCTCTGGCAGTCACTCTTTGCCCTGCAGATGGAGATGTTTAAGCAATCCTCCAACATCCCTCAAATGTATCACTATCACCTTTATGGCTGCTTGTTCTCTTTAATTTTCTTTTCAGACAAGCATCCATGCTTCGAGATCATTCTTTTGAAAAAGGGCTGTTGATTTCTTTGGCTTTTGTAATGGCCACTGCTACCTTTGATGATCACATTGCTAAGGGAGTGCTATTCCTCCACTGACATGATCCAGTCTCTCTTCCCTAGGTAGTAAGTAGCTTGTTTTTAAACAAGTGTCATTACTTTTACCAGGTTGCTGATGCAGTTTGTGTGTTGGCATCCTCACTTAAAACCAAACTTTTCAGTCCTCCCTCTTTAGTCCAGTTTTAGACTTCTACCATGTTGTGTACAAGTATATACATTTGTTCTGGTTACCTATTTTCCCATATAATTTTTAAATGGGCTAACTTATTTAGACTTCTGTTTGTTTTTATTCCCTCTGCATTTTGCTGCCTGCTGTCCTGTGCCTGGTTTGATGCTGCAGAGATTGTATGACTTGCTCCACAGGGAATGCCTCATCCTAAACACTGTGTGCTTTTGCACTTCCCCCTTGCATTTGAAAAAAAAAAATGTGGAATAACCTCTCTTTTTTATTATTTCTTCCCCCCACCCAAATTATGTTTTTTGCTTTGGTTTAGAAGAGCCTGCCTTTGCCTTTGCAGGCTTCCTCTGACTGAAACTCTACCCAGCTTGTCAGAAGACAAGATGCTTCTGGGACTTTTAGACTGTGGTACAATCTGGAGGTCGAAGCATTCACTGCAGGCTTTCTTCCCTGAATTTTCATCCTTGTTCAGCACTTTTGGAGAGTTGTAATTTGGGAGTGATCTGCCTCTTGGGAATTGCTAAAACAGGGAGGGGGCAACTGCACTGTGGTGGCAAAGGATCCAGCCACAGGGTATATGGAGGGTTTATTCCAGTGCTGAGTGGCACAACCATGCTAAATCCATCCTGTGCCAGCTGTATCTTGGATTTGTAATGCTTTCCCGATGAGGCTGCAGTTATTTGCTGTGCACACTTGGTGTGGCTGCTTGCCCTGCCCTCCTAAGCACCTGTGCCCTGGGCAGCACTGCACACCCTGCCACTGCGGTCCCTGCTCTGCCCTTGAGATGTGTTGGTTTGATTTTTTTCCAGTGTGCAGGGGGAGGGGCGGGGTAGGGGGGGAGAAAGGCTGCATTGCATGAAAAAAAGGAGAACAAAGAGTGAGAAGAGGTGAAAAGATGGAAAATAAAACATAAGCCTTGGTGCAATGTATGCTGACGCAGGAGGGAATGGCATCAGATGAGGCACCAGCACGCACAGCAGTGTCAGGAGTGCAAACTGGGCTGCAAGCCCTAAAAAGCTTTATTTGTCATCCCATTCATAACTAACCCCCCTTGGACAGTACGGTCTCCCCATGAATAGATGGACTGTCATTCACTGTGTGATTATTGGCAGCACCACCCAGGTATTCCCCAGAGGTTGTGGTGTGGGCAGGCTGCCTGCAGCGTAGCTAACACTGTGGTGTTAGTAGTGTCCAAATGGCTCCCCCCGCGCCCAGGCAAGGCAGCAATCGTTTTGAAAACAAACAAGTCAAGCCCACGGCTGCCTCATGTGCTCCTGTGTTATCCTCCAGGGGCAGGCAGCATGCCAAGGTCTCCATATGCCAGGTGGCTCTGGAAGGGTAACAGCCCTTTGCTCACCCTGCTTACTTGCAGGATGGGAGCAAAGAGATAGCCTGCATTGGGAGTCCTTACCCCTCACCTTCTAATGACATTTCAGAGTTTCTCTAAGGCTAGGGTGACATGTAATGCCTTCGGGGTGGGAGTTTGTCCTTTTTTTTCTTTGGACTTTTCTTCCTTCAGAAAGCTTCGCCTGCCGGGAGTGGGTGTGGACATTGGTGCTGTTGGCTGCCTGTTTCCAGCCATGTGAAATGTGGACACCAACAACTGGCTGAAACAACTGAAATTTGATTGTGCAAAGATGTCAAAGCAGAAAGGGTGGGCTAACAGAAAATGAGAAGGGAGATGTATGGAGGAGAAAGGTAAAAGTTAATGGAGAAGAGAAGGGCAATGGCCAACTGGTACTTGAGGCGACCAACCAGTTATTTGATGGCCAATAAAATAAATAAGTGGCTAGGTAGAATAAATTAGGGAGATGGAAGAGGAGATAAGGCTGACAGGGCATTCTGTTTTATGGCCCCGTGCAATTGCTTTCGAGAGGTTTCACTTTTCCTTAGGTTGCCTGCCTCACTGCCCTTCTGCTTGTGTGTGACACCAGCTAGCTCTAAACCACTGTAGCACACGGTATGTAGCCTTTGCTGTGGGGCCAATTCATGCCCGTCTCTGCTCCCCCTTCAGCTCCTTGCGCTTCAGGGTGGGGAGCTGCTGCTCCACTGATCCCACTGTTTGTTAGGGAGAGGCAAAGGGGGAAATGGAGTGGGGGCAGGTTTGTGGGGACAGTGGGTCTCAGGAGGGAGTTGTGTTGCAGTAGAAGAACCCCTGGGTATAGGTAGGAGAAGACATCCCTGTGCTGCCTTGCAACACACCATCATGGTATAAAGTCCTTCTCTCTGCAGGTCGGTCTCTGCAGCAGATCCAGAGGGGCTCATGGGGGTGCAGGGCAGGAGGGGTGGAGGTGCAGTGTGGTACTTAGGGCAGGGAGGGAAATCTCTGGTCAAGTGGCTGTAAAACTCCCATCACCCCCTTTCCCAAATGGCTTCATATTAGTTGTGCCTCTTGGTGGCATCAAGATTCACAGTGTTTTCACCAAAAAACGGTGGTGACAATGGCACTGGCCTTAAGCAGTGTAAATGTGGAGGCAAAACCCACAACAAGAGTACCTCTGCCTTGAATAGAGTCCCACACCTTTGGATATACCTGTGTGACTGTATTTTAAAGCTACATTTTGTATCTTGTCTGTGTAGGGAAAGGATACTTAGAAAACATCTCTGGCTGCAGTGACTTATGTCACCTTCTGGGAGATTTGTCACAAAGCCAGCTACAGCAACATCTTTGTCCGTCAGTCAAGTTGCTGTTAGTAAGTGTAAACACTGAAACCCTCAAAGCGCCAAGCAATTCACTGGCTGCATTGCATGCGGCTCTTCAATGTGCTGCTGCTAAAGGCGTTCATGTTGTGGGTGGGAGTGGGGCCTTTAGTGTAATCCTAAAGCCAAAGGAC
Organism: Serilophus lunatus; assembly: GCA_013399895.1. NCBI lineage: Eukaryota > Metazoa > Chordata > Aves > Passeriformes > Eurylaimidae > Serilophus > Serilophus lunatus. Next base: position 192,640 of record VXBA01006151.1, on the reverse strand, counting down.
TCCACATATCCAGTTAGCTGTACAGCTGGGCAAGCTCCAAGGTCCTTACTTTCCACCCTCTTCTTAATACAATTCCATTTTCTACCAATTATTTTTTCTCCATTGAATTAAAAAGTCATTATCACTAATAATCCTATTTTTAAAATAAGTTTTAGAAATTCATGATCTGTCAGTGGTGGGGGAAACAGAGCATCTCTTTTGTTTACAGGAGCAATTATTAGATCTTTGCCAGACCATGTTGTTGTGGAGTAGCTTAAAGAGACTTTTCTAGTGACATTAAGGGAGAGAATATGTTGAGATGCCTGATAATAGTGAAGCTGAGCTTATGATGGGCAAGCCTGTGCTGACAGCAGAGGACGGCTTCAGAACATTTGTACTAATGAACTTTCTTTGTGCTCTGCTTGTTTCATCTGCTTTGTTCCCTTAAATGATGGTGCATTTGTGGATAATTTCCTCTGCTGGTGAGCTGCCCCCATCAAGTTGAAAGTTGTCTATTTTTAAAATGCCAGCTGCCTCTTGGATAAAAAAGCCAGTGCTGATGTACCGTTGCTTGCAATGCATTATTCAAAGTCTTTTTTAGACTCTCTCAAATAAAGAGCTTCATTAATATTTCAGTGGTCGCTGTGATTCTCTCCAAGGGGGTTCCATTCCTTTTTCTCACTTGACACCCCTATATTTCTGTGTATAGTGATGATGATTGGATTTCGAGTTACCTTTGGCAGAGCAAACTCATCGTTTTCTGGGGGAAGTGGATCTTAAAAGAAAATTTGACCTTGAGATTGGTGCTAAGAAGATATCTGGTATACCCAGCATCTTACCCCAGCCTTTGGAAACAGGGGTGGTTTGGGAGCGGAGGGGCTACAAACACCAACTGTTGTGTGTCATCACATGGACTGATCAATGTAGCTGGCTTGGCTAGCTTAGGGAGGAAATAGGAAGGGAGATTGGAAAAAGAGAGTTTGAACAGGTTGGATTTCTATATGTAAAGATTTACTTAATTAGGTTTTTTTAATTTAAATATTTACTGCATTTGTACTCATTTCAAAACCACACTAAGGGCTATTTTCTTTCTTCTCTCTATTAGATACAGAATCTTGGATAAAGCTGAGCTCTTGAGAAGGAACATAGTGATTTCCTCACTTGAAGTGCTTGTGGAAAATCAGTAGCAGGCAGGTCTGGAAAAAATGCTTTTGACTCTAAAGAAGAAAGGCTGAAGCAAAAAGTAACAACCATTCTGAACTTGCTGCATAAGAGCACTTTTCTTAATTTATAGGGATCTTATTCTTTCCTTATGATGCGATGATAAAAGATTCCTTCGGCTTGATTGTGCATGACAGGTTTTGATGCTGGGAGATGGAGATCTAGTGATACAGAGCTGCCTAGTAATTTTAAAAGGTAGTTTCTCAATACATCAAGCGATTAAGTGTTCAAAGGGAAGACAAGCGTTCAGAGCTGTTGCTCACCCATGGAACAAGAGCAGAAGTGATAATGCTTGCTAAAAATCAGTGGTGCAGTCCCTTGGGTGCACAAGAGCTGCGGGCTGCAGCCTCTCCTGCCAATGGTGGCAGCAGAGAAAGGGATGATGATGAAGAGGTTGCTCTAAGTAGGGTGGGGATCATCAGTTACCAAAGGAATGAAGCAACACAGGCATAGAAGGGTTTAGACAGTGGGTAACCGGACACTATGTTGGCTTCCTACAGTGTGCCCGGTTTGCATGTTGGGCAGCTCTTGCACTGTAAGGCCTCCCATCAGGTCAGTGTGCAAGTGAAAATCTGTGGCTTTGCTTGTGAAATACTAGAAATGCTGTGAGCTGCAGTTGTTGAGCATCCAGAAACTTAAATTCTGCTTTGCTGTTAAAGAAAATTATTCTGACTAGGCTTGTTAAGAATAGCTTAAAGTTTCTCTCCTGAGTCAGCAGTAAAGTGATACTCTAGACAAGAAAAAAGTCTTGTCTTTGGGGCGTTTTGTGGTGGTTTGGGGTTTTTTGGTTCTTCTGTTAATGCTGCTGTGTTTTAAACTATAGTTCATGTTTTGTTACCTTATTCAGGGTGAAATTAAATTTCCTTTAGTATCATGAGGTGAATAATAGCTTTAAAAGTCCTCATCCTGCTTTCCCAAATTGTACAGAAGGGTTGTTTGTATTCCTTCAGGGCCGAACAACAGCTGCTGTTCTCAGAAAATAAAGATTTTACAAACACGTGCAGACACACACAGACACACATACTTCACTGGAATCATTCATGACTCTCCCAGTATAATTTGTTTAACATTTTAAAAAAGGAGCTTGGCTTCCAAGCTGTTCCGGAGGTACAGGACAGCGTATTGCACGATGCTGGGAAGACGGAGGGAATGCCAAAGCAGCGCTGACACATTTTGACTGAAATTCTGTGTGTTAGGGGGAAGCTGGGCGGGTTAGGCAGGAAAGTCCAGCACAAGGCGGAGGTCGTACAGACCCCGTGGGCTTGTGCTGTGTGATCGAGCAGCCGAGGCGCAGGACTCTGGGTGGAGGTTGCAAGCTTCGGCACCGATGTGTTGTTTGTCACATGTGACCAGTGGCCAGCAGCAGCCGGGGGGTGACCGGGGCGGGCGGGCACGGCAGCGCTGTGCGGCTGCGGGGCCGGGGCAGGATGTGTGCCTTGTCCCTGTCACAGCCCCTTTGGCGCCTGCAGGAGATTATCGCGTCACGCGCTTACAGGCTGACCTTAATCTTTCTAATACGGGATCGCCCTCCCTGAGAGGGACAATAAACAACCCAGATTTTCCTGCTGATGGTAATGCGGTAAGCAAGCCTATAGCTCTAGGGAGAAAGCGTTCGCAGGGCGCTGGGACGTGAAGGATGGAAAGAGTGCTCTGGGGAAAGCGCAGAGACAGGGCTGATTCCTATTTTCCCTACTGCGTGTCCATCAGGGCTTTTGGAATTAGCATTGGCTGATGGGAAGTTGCTCCTTCTAAGGTTGCTTTTCCTGGCCAAGAAACGTTTTCCCCATTACATGAGGACTCCCTAAGGCACTTCAACCGGCCGCCGCTCGCTCTTTCAAATCACTGGAGAGCTCTGCTTCTTGTTCCCTGGTCCAGGAGGGAGGGGAAGCCCCTCTTTCCTTTGTGTTCTGGCCCTGCCACCGCTGTCTTTCCACCCACAAAGTGTTAATTACAATTAAATGTCTATCGCCAGTTCCTGCTGTCAGTGTGTAATAGGTGGCTTGCTTCTGCAAGGGTTGCAGAAGGGTCCCAGCCCAAGGGACCTGTCTGAATGATATTTGGAGCCGTTGTTCCCATCTGGTTGTTAAGCATTTGACACCCATCATTTTACTCAAATGGTGGCTGCTAGAGAAATTGGGGCCATTGTGTCTGAGGACTGGCTGAGGAAAGAGCAGATGCTCACACAGAAAGATGGGTGCCTGGGTCTGCTAATAGTAAATCTTTTTTTCCAGCATAGGAAGCAAGGGCTCTGTGTGGTAGGGGAGAGGGAAAAAAACAGTGGCCAAAAAGCAGAACAGGAGTTCAAGTCATCTAGGTGGATTTTTGATTCAGTGTCTTAATGGCTCAGGTCAGCACATAAAAATACCTTTATGTAGCTTTAGCCACTTCTTTGCAAAGTTGTATGTTTTCTAGAAATGTGTTTCAACCGTCAATATTGGCACTAGTTAACTCCAGACACCACCCCAGATGTGGAAGGTTGAGATTTTCATAAAGGAACAAAGGTGTTAAGATTCTTATGGTGAGATACATGTATCTCTCTTATTCCTGTCTGTTTTCCTTTCCCTCTTGCAAGTCAGTTCTGAAAAAGGTCTCCAAGCATGTTTTTGCTGAGTCCTTCTCCCAACGGGTAGACTTCTTTCCAGCCTTCTGGCTCCTATTTGCTCACAAAAGGGACCAGGAGATTTAGTCAGAAAAGCTGGCGTGGTTGGAGGACAGCCAAGCAAACAGTCACTCGCACAAATCGGTGCTACTGATAGAGTGAGACACTGCTAGAAGTGACTCAGAGGAATTGGCTAATATGTCCTGCAGCTACAAAGAAGTGTGCAGAGCAAAATGTTGTTGTCAGCAGAACATCTGATGATGCAGTAGGTAAACTTGTTTTTAATGGAAACTGGGAAATGTGGCTTGGAAAAATGTCAGGCATAGCCTTTTAGGTAGAAATTGGATGCTGTATTCTTGGATGTTTGCAAGACTGTAATGATTATTTAAGAGAGTAGAAAGTTAATATGTTAATTAAATGTTCTGTCATCTTGCTCCTCAGTGCCAACTTGTCTGAGTCACCACTTATCAGCCCCAATCTTCCTACCTACAAGTGTCACAAGCTTAAATTTTTACCACAGCTTGGTCTACATGTACTGGAAACTGAACTCGGCTTGTTTATACCTGTGCAAATAAAAATGTTGCCTGTAGCATACCCAGTGTGGTTAAAATTACCTCTTTTGTGGGAAACATGTCAAAATTATTGACTTGGCTTGGATATTCTCCTGGGAACAACCACTGTACTGTTGATGGTACTGCAGAAACTTTGGGTTGTACCAAAGCACAAGCAGAAGAGGAGAGTGTTGGAGTATCAGCACAGTTTGATGTGTCTGTAGGAGCACTGTAAAACTGAACTGCTGCAGTGCCCCTATAGTGCAGTGTCTACTTTTCCTTCTGATTTTTGCATCCCTGCCCTGGAACTAGGGGTATCGCCAGGCATCCATGAGGCCCCACACAGCTGCAGCCTCTTCACAGCCAAGCTTTCGGTGGAGATCCCAGCAGAGGAAAATGTAACTTGGAGCAATGAGAAAATCCATGAAGCATCTCTCATGCCACCTCTTGCCTGGACAAATGTCTGTTTTTTAAATCTCTTTGGGAGGATGCCAGTTTGGATCTGAGCTCTTCCAACTCTGGGGAACTTTTGTGAGGGATCCCTGGCTCAAAGTAGCTCCTTGCTAAGGGAGGAGACAAGAAGGGAGACCTTTTGCTTCTGAAGCTGCCCAAGCCAATAGTCTTTGGCAGAAGGGTGCTGAGGAGAGACTGCCCTTCTGCTGGCCATCCCAGTGGGAGCTGGGGAGGCTGGTGCTGTCCAGAGGTGTCAGCACTACTGTCGGCAGGACCTTGTTCTGCTGGTCTTGCCAGCTCTTGACCTCTTGCAGAAGAAAAACCCAGCTTGTTTGCCCCTTTGGTATTAGATGAGGTGTTAGGCAAGTATGTGCACTGCTGATTTATAGCCCCTACAAGAGCATCAGCAAAAGGACACATAATTTTGCTAAGTTTCTGCATAGCTGTCTCAATCAAAGGCTCAAAGTTCTTTCAAGACAAGAAAGCTTCTTGTTTGAAGAAAGTTTCTTTAAGACAAGAAAGCTTCTTTTTTGCTGAAAGTTTCTTCAAGATAAGAAAGCACCCTTTCCTGCAGGCTTTTCAGTAATGCCTGGTATGACACAAAATAGCTCTTTTTGATAAGTACAGTGACAGTGCTATTACTACACAGTAAATTAGGTCTTGGGCCTGAAATTAAGCTATTTGGACTTTTTACCATTATTAATAAAAGATATTCAAAGGCCTCACAAAGGCCACTCACCCTTTTCTTTTTCTGCTATTTCCCCCCTTACTTTCCCCTTTTGGCTTTTAGATCAGAAATTATTTAATATTGCCAGACAAGGACTTTCTGGGCAGAATTATCCCAGACTGGGCAGCATAAAGAATGCCTCCTTGTGCTTGTGCCCATTAGTGTAATGGGAGCAAGGAATGAAACTCTTGGCCAGGCATTGCAAATGTACCTCTGTGCCTGTGTATTTTGTGTCCTGAGAGTCTTTATCTCCTACAGGTGTCTTCTGCTTATGAAGGAGCAGCTCACTGACCTGGATGAGCTGAGGTCTCGTGCCCAGATATGAGGGAAAGCCAGTTTGCCTTGCAGAGTCACTAAACCAAGTGTACTACAAGTTGATCAGCCACGAAAAACACTCCTGAAGAAGTTATGTTGCACCTTTTCTTCTTTGCCCATGATGCCCAGAGTGAGCCAGCTGGGGTACTGTGCAGGGGAAGGCTGCTTTTCTATGGCTGAATCAGAGGCTGGGTTTTGTGGTCTTTTTTTGTGCTCCTGGCCTCCTCTGAATGTGTTACAGCTGCTGATTCCCAGTGTGCACAGCCCATTTTCTGTATCTTTATTACCCTCAGTTTATGGAAGTGCTTGTTGAAAGGTAGCTCGTGATGCAATTTACTTAAGTACTGGTACCTGAAACATTAAAATATTAAATTCTTTTTAAAATAATGCTTGAATCATTAAAAAAAAACAATAAAATAACTTTTCTAGAAGACCTATTAATTAAAACAGGTGGGAAAACAAATAGTACAGCTAAGGAGAAGGAACAAATAGTCTTGTCCTGCTTTTCTGTCTTCTGTAAGAAACTGCTTTGTTTTGCAAAAGATATATTGCTTATTAGCACTTATTGTTGACCTAGAGAGCCTCAGACACTGATTATGCAACTGCTGATGTGTCTATGTTTTGCTGGTTCTCCAGAGAACCTCTGAATGCTGTAGATGATTGGCTCAAGGCATTGAGCTCATGTTTGTGAGGATGGCAGTACTGCTACACAGGCTCTTGCCCACAGCATCTTGCATTACATGCTTTTTGGAAAATGTGGTTCCTTGATTGCAGCAAGGGGAGCACTCACTGCCTTCGAAAGCTGCACAAAAGTCTAGTTGGAAAGTACAGTTTATCCTCAGTGCACTTCTCTGCAAAACTATACTCCTTGGCAGAATTTGTCTTTATATGATTGGTGCCATTACCTTTAATGGCTTGCATAATCAAGTTCTTACATTATCCTACCCCTCACTGTATTTTACTTCTCATTCTCCAAGCCTCTGAAGAATGATGTGTTCTGTTTTGACTGGGAGCAAACCTGTGCTGGTTGACACAGTAGTAAGTGCACAGGCTCCACTTCTCTTGGCCATTCAGCCATTTAAAGAGCAAGGATGGCAGACATCAATTTACCCTAAACAACTTCTGGAAGCGTGTTTTACATTAGAAATAATGTCAGGGTTCATATTTCTAGTCTCAAGCACCACCAAAATCAGTAAGAAATAAGGGTTGAGACCAGTAAAGGATTTGTGCAATGTGCAACCAGAGCTAGGGAATAATGGGAGCATTGGCTTTAGTTCAGGAGAAATGTGACCCAGTAAACTTCATAAAAGACCGTTCAATCACTCTCTCTATTATGCCAGAGCATACAGGCTGTATACAGGATGAACGACATTTTCATAACTACTGCCAAAGGAAACATTTTCTATGCTGCATATAGTAGTTTTCTGCACTTTGGAGACTCAGCTAGCAGGAGAATAGAGCAGCTCCTCACCTTCTCACAGGGTTGGGTTGTAATGGTGCAGCTTGAGCTGAAGTGAGACTTAGGGGGACCCTTCACCAGTGGTTTAATTCCATCAAGCCTAAGCATAACTCCATTGGTCTGTATCTCTGCAGAGGACTCCACCAGATTTCTGTAGTCATGTATATCAGGGGAGAAATAATGCAGGAAAAAAAGTACTTTTTGAAGAGACACACAGGCAATGGATATCTGATTGGGAACAGCAGCATAGTTGCTTGGCTGGAGGCACAGTGAGATGCCCTGGCACCCAAGGACCGTGAGCTCCTCTTGTAGTAAGGGGCAGTAGTTAGTGTACAGCTCCTACTGTATAGGCCCCTTCCCCAGAGCTCCTCAGCTTCCACTAGTCAACACTCAGACACTTGTGATGCAGATTTCACCCCCCTTGCCACTTACCCACCCTTCCATCCCCCTTTCAGTGCATGGCAGGAGCAGAGGAAGACCTTCCTCTCTTTCCCCGGATTGCTAAAAAAGTATGCTAGACTCCCTCATCCCTTCTTGGCAATGCCGTGGTGAGCAAGCACTGGCTCTGAGCTGCTGGCCATGAGCTGCTGGCCATGATCTGCCTTAGTGGGCCAACTCCTTGTGCTGGGCTGTAGGACGTGGAGCTGATGTTCCCTGCTTCATCACTGATGCAAGGTTAGTGAGGGAAATTCTTTTCACCCTCCATTGCACTTTGTCTGCAACAGATTATCTAGTTTTGGCTGCTCTGTGTGGAAAGTTCTATCTCTGAAAATCAATGTTACTATTGGACACCTGCAATGATGAAGCAACCAAAGAAAAATCCTCAACAACGTCAGAAATAGCACAGTGTCTCCAGGTGTTTTTTTAATGCCTCAAGCCTTTTCTCTAGCCTTTGCCCTTCCCAGTGGTTTATTGCTTTCCCAAAATAGGTTTCCTGGGAAAAAAATTTTCCACTATATTCATTCTGAAGCCAGAGTAACAAGCTGTTTATTTATTTAATTGGTTTTATGTTCCAACCAATAAATTAATCTTCTCCGTGTTTGATTTTTGAGCAAGCAAAGCTAAGAGAAGGGGGAATGCATACCAGAGATGTGAGGTTCTGGTTTTCGTGTTTTATCAGCTCTTTCTTTAAATAAAACCTTAATTAAGCATACGCTTCTCATTACAGTCTGTGTCAATGTGGCACCTGAAGAGCATGAATTGGGCTCGAGAATAGTTTACTGTTCCTGTGCAGCCCATCAGTTTCTTTATAAGAACAATTTCTGCATATAACTATTTTGTTATCCCAGTATATTTATCTTTTGCAACTTCATATGTGACTCTTGGAGATTTTCCTGGCACTCTGACAGCCTGAGGTTCCCCAGTACTCAGACTATATTTTCTCACAAGCTTCTAAAACTGCATTAGATTTGATTTTTTTTATTTTACTTTTTAAATCTACTTTTTTTATGCATCATAAGCCATAGTGCTCACAATTGTGTGTACAATCCATCTGCACACAAAACAAGAATGAAATATGCAGGGTCCATTAGTCAGATGTGAATGGCTTGAAATGTTTAATTAAAGAAAAAAACACAAAGGAGCCAGTGAATCAGATGTTCACAAAGTAGAGTAAGAGAGATGGGGAAAAAAGCTTTGTGAATAATCTGCTGTTTGAGATGTAGGCTCCCTAATTTGTCCACAGTTAGTTTCCACCCATGTCTCTTTGCAAGGATGATCAGTCAGTAAAAATATATGACATCCTCAACTTTTTGTTTCTTATGGAAATTCTTCCATGTTAATTCTTTTGCCTTGATGACAGACTTTTTGTCCTTAATCTATTTTAAAGCTAAGCATTTCTGGAGTCTACAATGTACCTCTGTTTAAGAGTGTAATGCCCATATCTTTCCCAGCAATGGCACAGGCATTTTATCTTAGAACTGAAGGGAGAATAATCTATTCCTGCTTAGGAAAAGTCTATTCCAAGTTAATTTTTATGAACTAGCTTGCAAAGCCAAACTTGTGACATCCTTGATAATCAGCCCTTGCGAGATTAAAAAAAGCACAAAGAGAAAGTAAGTGCTTTCTGTCTCTCGTTGTTGCTGTTAAATTTTGGTGTATTTTTAAACCTTTCCTGACAATTCATGCTTCTTGTGAGATTCTCATCAGCAGAGAAGTTGAACAGAATAGAGGTTATTTCAGCTAATTACAGGGTGACGTTATAGCTTGAAATGGAGGATGAGGAATGAACAAGCACTTTGAGTGCCCATGTTCCATTTTGTGCAGGCATGTTAATAGCTGTAACTGTTAGTATATTTTTAAGGCTGTGTTCAGTCTCAATAGGGTGATGTTTGTCTGTGGGCCTCCCTCACAGTCTGTTTGGGCCCAGTGTATTTCTGACAATGCCCGCACTGTCTCTGTGCCATGAGCCGAATGGATGGCTTGTGAAGGGGCTGAGATGTTATACTGGCTTGTCAGTGATGCTCTTCATTTGTATTCTGCTCAGGGGGCCAAGCCACCGAGGAGGAGACGTGCCAGAATGCTTTCCTTAGGAGAGCCCCCGCCCTCTTTAATTTTCTTTTCCACTGCTTTACCCCAGTGAACCCCTCTGTTAAAAGGTGCAACTTTTTCTGCAGAATGGAGCTTTGCTTTAGATGGTGAAACAGATAGGATGTGCAGTATCTATAAGCCAGTGAGTTGTTTAGGGCTGTTTTATTTTTGGCTGTGAAATGTAGCATTAGGAAACAGAGAGCTGCATTGACAGTATCCAGTGCCTGCCCTCTTTCTGGCTGTAAGGGGAGTTTCATGTGGGCACAGAAATGTGAAGTATATTGTGGGAGTGTGGCCTGTGCAGAGCTACTTTTGAAGCATTATCTAGCTCAGCTTTTCAGGGAATGGCACATGCTCCTGGAAACTCATGAATGAGAAGCTCCCAAAGTGCTGTTGTTTTAAATCAAAAGGGCTGGTTTTGCTCTGAATCTAAAAGGCTGCTTGTTTAAGACTTGACATGCTAATGCAGTATGTTTCTCCTAAAATGATGCCGTGATGCCTCCTCAGTACTGAGGCAATGTGTAGACAAGTGCAGTGTCCTTGCCTGCTCTGCTGGTTGAGACATTGGCAGCCTTCAGGGAGAAGGAAAGAAGTTTTAACAATATGACATAATTTTGTTCTCGAATTCTTGAGGACCTTCTTGTTAAAATTCTCCATGTTTGTTCTGTGGTTTTCTGGAAGGTGCTGTTATCTTTCCTTGCTTTAACTGCAGCAGTTTCCAAGTCTGTCACATGACAGTCCTGGTTTTGGGGCTGCTGATGCAGCACAGGGCCACCACAGGAGAGACCACTGCCTTTGAGCCATATCCTAGTGCTCCACACTGACAGGGGCCAGACAACTCCAGCTCATCTCCCGGCAGACAGCGATTAATGTACAGTTCAATGGCACCAACTTTCACCTTCTGCCATGTGAGTTGTCCCCACCAGCGAGAGAAAGGTCTGACTGTTCTAGTGTCAGCTCCAGTCTGTGCTATTCTCCACACATTGGTGTGATTTTTCTCTCTTCTATCCTTGCTGCAGCTCCCTTTTGCCCTCTGCCCTTGAAGACTCCCATGTAAAGGCCAGATCAAACAGCCACCCTGAAAGGAAAACACAGAACAGAGAAAAGGCAATTTTGGTGAGGATTGCAGGTCATATGTCAGGTCGAATCAGTCCCTGATGGAGACAGCAAAGAAAATGTAACATTGCAAAAGCAAATGCAGTTTGCTGAAGAAAGGGCTGTGGCTGGTTTTTATTGCTTCAGGGTCATCTGCATGTCTGCCTACAAACCTTCTCTGCACTTAAACTCACAGGGTGCCAAACTCTTTCAAGTGAGGAAAATGAAGATCAGGAGGAGTTGCTGGACACTGGCCAGGGCAAGTGCCTGACCATTTATGTGAGCCAAGTTAGGAACAGGACAAAGCAGCTCCTACCTTGGTATCCCACAGAGTGCCATGACATGAATGAAGATGCCCATTTCTGGTACTGTACTATTATTTTCCTCTGAGACTCTCTTTGTCTGCCTGCCTGTCCTGGAAGACAAAGATCTAATTCTAGATTTAGACAGTCACAGGTCAAATCAGAGAAAATTAAAAACGTCTGGGTATATTCCTAAAGAAAAGTGTTTCCTCTGTCCCACTTCCTTGGTCCTTTAGGTGTGTACTGGAAGCAAAGGTCTTGCTTTCTTCTTGAGTTTCACCACCTTTTGATATGGTGGGTGCTGCAGGATACTGGTTATGTTGCTGCCAATATTAGAAAGAGAGAAAATCCTTCTTCTTGAAGAACATTTCAGATGAAGGTCGGGTAGCCAAAAGAAAGTTCAGACAAATTCAGCAGATACTGTATCTCTGATCCATGCTAAACCAACACAAGTGATGGCAGAGAAAGCCCTGATCTTCCTGAGCTGAATAAAATGAATGAATAAAAGTGGTTCCTAATTTCAAATCAAAGATAAAAACAAATGCTGTTACAGCCAGCAAATCAGTTATTCATTGTATTCTAGCAGGAATACGGATCTTATATATAGAGCTAGAGCAACCATGCAGTAAATCCTGTTGCCTCTTTTCCTTCAAGCAAACACGAAGGAAGTCACATTACAGCAAGTGAGGCAAGGTAGAAATAGTAGGTGGGCCTATTTGGTGCCTGAATCATTTGGAACTCAGTATCAGAAAGAAAAGTCCCAGCATCCTCTGAATAGAGATGGAGTGATCTGTTGAAGTTCCAAAGCACTGTTGGTTCCATGCATTACACATTTGTTCTTGTTGCAACAATCACCGTGTCAGTGGAGTTTTCTTACATAATTAGTAGGAATGTGATCACCTTCAATCCTGAGAGCAAAGGAGCTTCTCCAGCACCAATTCCCATTCATGTGTGCACTGCATATCAAGGGGAAGTGGAATACAATGGATTTTATATGTCTAAGCAGAACACAGTTTGCAACTGGACACGTCACTTCTTTTAAAGCAGTTTTCTGTGCTGATGACTAAATATTTTTCATTTGAAATTAAATTCCTCTTTGCCCCTCTGCATATTGGGGTTTGGATTGCTGAGTAATTCTTATAAATCTGTGCATCATCTCTGCTTTGAGTCTTCCTTTTCTGCTTCTCCCAACACTGTGCAAATTGATGGCAAGAAGAGAGCATGACTCAAATGACTCAAATTGTGATTTGTTAGGTTTTCTGGTTTTTTCTGATATAGGAATTTTGCTATTTCATAGTCATCTTTCAGCCAAAACTAGGACTGTGCAAAATTGATAAACAGGTAAAGCAATCACCCAGCAATAGGCCAGAAGATACAGTCTATGGTGTTGGCTAAGTCTGTGAATTAACTGCATGTTTATCAAGTGAAGTGTGTAGCTTGGGTTTGCTCTGAGACAAGTGTTTGAGTATTCTCTATTTTGCAATATTTTCAGTAAGCTTAGGAAGACGTTATGGAACTAAATAGGCAACCTTCCCCAAAATGCTCTCTTGACTGCAAGTTTTCTAGGCCCTGAAGGATGATTTCACTGCCTCTTTCTCATACACTGACTTTTGACTAGACTGAGCCTTTAATGCAGATGTCAGCATGTTCCAAATTATTATGGCAATGTCCTTGAATGGAGCCATCTCCAGTCAGAAAAATCTGTAGAGTTGAATATAGCAAAGTGCTGTTTCAACTCAAGTTTGGCTGTCTTCCAGCTGACATAGCATTTGTTCCCAAAGTCAATTCCAGGACAAGTTTTTTTCTTTTTTTCTCCTTTCTCTGTTCCTTTCTCACAAAGCCAGAAGAGAAACCAGAAGGGCAGTCAGATAACTTGTGTTCACATCTGAAAGAGACGGCTAAATATGAATTCATGGTTATTTTCCAGTTGATGTCCTGTGCCGTTGTTGTCAGAAATCTTTTCCACAGGTTCATCTGTGAGAGTAGGGGACATATATTGAATTCACTTCATTTGGGATTTTGGCATTTAAAAGTTTGTCCTTCTTCTCTTTTAGAGATAGCTGAGTTGTCTGCCAGGCTGTAGTGTATCTGTTGGCTTGATAATACTCTTTTGCTATGAAGAAATGTTGCCAGAATCAACCCATCTTCTATTGCCCTGTGAAGTGTCAAGGATAATAATAATGGATGCTGACTTCTAAATATTTAGAGTTCTCTAATTAGAAGAAATTATCTCTGTGCTCCACAGTAGGGGAATTGTGTATGCCTTCTCACCCTCCCTGCCCCAAGGGGGCTGGAATAGAATGCTGGGGTGTAAGAAAGCAACTCCTGTACCTTACAAAAGGCCCATGAGCTGTGGGATAGCACTGCACTGGCTTTGTAATGTTTTCCAGAGAGGCCATGCCCCATCAGGAGAAAGCTCAGTGAAAATGGACAGGTCCCAAACCTGAAACTTAATATGAAAGGTTATGCTTTTCTTACTTGCAAGAAGCAAGGCCTGATGTTTCAGTGAGGGTATAATAAGAACTTTTACTTGCCAGTAGCATCCCAAATCACATCCTGTAAATGAATCCAGGGCTAATGTTACAACTTTCAAAGAAGTGTTACTTTAAAAATATGGTAATGTTCCATATGGAATAACATCAGTGAGAATCCTGAAGCATGCTGGGATGCTGTGTTCCCTTAGGTAGTAAAGGATATAGCCAAAATATTTTAAGACGAGAAATGTGGAGTCCATCTGAGAACTCATGTGCTGGTGCTGTACAGCATCCTTTCTTTGTTGCCAGCAACATTGATCAGGAAAGTGGAAATGTAAGCAGAGGTCTCTGGGTGAGGTGCAGGGTACAAGGCAACTGTTACAGTGGACGTATATAAATCATACTGCATTACCTATACAAGAAACCTCACAACCAAGCCCCAAGCCAGCCTTGAGGCTGCCTGCCCAGCTGGCACAGCCCACACCCCTGACAGCCTTTGTCCCAGCATAGGCATTGACCATGGGCTTTTCTCTCTGTTGATTCTGTGGGGGCTGAGAGTGAAATGTGGCTGAAATAGCTCTTCTGCTAAACTTATGTCAGTTAAATCATGTCCTTAGTAAAAGGCACTTCCCTGCCATCACGTTGACCAGATATCACAAACCATTTGTGACTTCATTTTCAGTATTTAATGAGGTACTCACTGCACCCAAACTTCACTGGGTTTGTTGCAGCTCTCGTGGTTATAATATTGTTACAGCTCTTGGTGCTTAAGTTGTAAAGCTGAAATTCATGGAAAACTAAATGAAAAAAAGAGTTGGAAGGAGAATGCCAGGATGTTAACAAGGTCTTCTCTCTGTTCCTGAGTGTGATCAACAATAATTCAGTTATGCATCACTGCTATTAATTTATCCCATGTATTAAGAGCTCTGCATAAAACCTATTCCCATACTTTTTTATCATTATAAGTAGTTTTTATAATGTTTGATCTGAGTCATTCTTGCCCCAACTTCAGTCCATTATTCCTTATCTGCTGTGGTTATGGAGAACAGGTCATTCTATTGACTTTTGTAGCATGTTTCTATGTACATAGAAGTCTGTTATCACACTGCCTATAGTGTTCTGCTCTCCAGATAAAAACAATGCAATTTTCTTTAACTTCTCCTGAAAAATCATATTTTCTAGATAGCTTTCTTGTTCTTTGACCTCTCTTGCTTTGATAATTTTTTTTTATTTAAAGTACTTAATGCAGGAGATAATATTTCATCTGCGGCCAAGCAGAGAAGAATGACCTATATTGTAGGTGATGTAGGCTCTGTATTTATTAATTCCAGTGTTCAGTTTTCATAACAGTATGACTTCACTGAGGCATGTTCACTTTACAGTCTGATACACCCCAAATCACTCTCTGAAGAGCTGTTGTCTGAACAGTTTTTCCCAATCTCTATTTGTACAGTTGGTTTTTCCTGTGTATATGTAATAACTATCCTTCTAGCCATGTTGAATTTCAAAGCATGTCTTCAAATGATAAAATAATCTCATATAATCTTGTCCTCTGGTATAATTGCATTCCCTCCAGACTTGTGTGCTGCAAATTTTAATAAGCATGTCCTCTACTTCCTCCTTTCCTTCACTAATGTCAGTGTGGAATAGAACCAAGAACAAGAAAAAAGGGGAGAAACCTATTTGACATCTCTTTTTGCTTTTACAGTGTCCCATTAATGACACTTGTGTAGGTCCTTCATTAATTGCTGGTTGCATCAAGACTGTGCTTCCTTGGTTGCTTAGGGGAACATCTGTGAATGGAGCAGCCTGAGAAATGTGGCTATACATGAAGAAAAAACTAAAAAAGTATTTTTATACAGAGATGTCTGGAGCTTTCCTGCATGAGTGAGAACTAATAATATGGTTCCTCTTCAGTTTGATTGTAGTCAAGTTGCAACAGTGAGAGATTGTCCGAAATAATATGGGTGTCAGTGCAGGTTCCTCACGTGAAAATCTTAATTTGAAATAAAAATCATGCAGGAAAATATGAATCAGTCATAAACATAAGGATTTTGGAAGCTGGTAAGAAGCAGATATTGGAATGACTATATTCCTGGCATCAAATGTTCAAGAACATGTAACTGGATGCTGGCATTCAAGAACATTAGCACTGAAAGCTCCTATATTAAATGGTCCCATTGACTTCTATTTCAGAGACTGAAGGCAAATGTAGGTTCAAGTGCTATATAGGCCCTCAAATCTCCTGCCAGTGCGTGGGTTTTACAGTAGGTTCTTTTCATAGCACTTTTGCACTTCTCTGTGTGTGACAGCTGGGCAAAATGGGGATAGTGTGTATGGCACCGACAAATGCTCAAACTGAAATAATCCTGCAGAAGAGAGTCTTCATGCCATTTTCTCTTTAGGTTTCTGATGATAACAGCAGATGTCTGCAGTGATGCAAGATGCAGGCTCCTGCTGTGAAAGACTGTAATAATGAGAAGCATTTGAGGCACTGACTCTTGTTTCATTCTCACTGATGAGCTGGTACTTTAAGTATACAAATAATTACATCAACTTTGATCAGATTTACTTTAGGTGCAACTGGAATTGATTCCAAGTGAGGCAGCTGGTGTAAATTGGAAAGCAACTATGATGTGATGTGGCTGGGTGTGCTATCTTGTGGACTTCATTTTTTATTTCTTCCTCAACCCTGTTTCCCCATGTACTTAGCGATGATTTCGTGTTAAGTATATCCTTAGAATTGACTTGTTCCTTAGAAGTGACTTGACTGTAGAACAGGTTTAAGGCTGTGTGGCATCATTTTTCTTGCTTATAGCGGAAACAGTCTAAATATGGGTCTTACAGTGACACTGGCAGAATCAAACAGCAAAACAACCCGTCTGTTACTCCAATCCATTTGTGTCTTGTTGACTGCTTCTGTGTTGGAAGGAACCTGGGGGATCTGTACAGGATGAGAAATGCAGAGGCTGGGGCTAATGCTGCCCTTCAGAGGAGTCATTCAGGGCCGGTGGACTGGAACACTTCCAGGGAAAAGGGTACTGATACCAAAGTATCTTCACACATCACTGCTAATACTGGGAAGGAAAGTGCCCGAGGGAAGGACAAAACTCTATAAACAACTCTGAGATGGAAATTTGTGCAGCAGCCCTTTCAGTTGCTTTGACCAAGGGTAGGCCAGCAGGAACTCTGTAGCAATCTGTTGCTCTCTCCAGGTCAAGGAAAACATTTGAGGAATAATCTCCCCCTGCTTTATTTTGCTTTTCATTCTTGTGAAACAGTGAGGGTTGAGGAATAAATGGGCGGCAGTTATTGTTCCATGGCCAGCGTCCCAGGGAAGTGGGTGCAACCTGGAAGCTGCGCTGCTCACCAGTCACCTGCCTTCCTGTGGAAGCTGCAGGCAGGGACCACCACAGCCTCTGACAGCTCTGGCTCCACCTTCTCTGAAAGATCCCCCCAGATCTGTAGGGAGTTGAAACAAATAATCCCTTCCCCCATGCCATAAGGTCTTGCCCTGAACTTTTTCAAATCGAGAGGGACCAGGTGCTCCCTGTCAGCCCGGCGCAGCTGCGAGAATGTGAGGCTGGAGGAGCAGCAAGGGGCCGTCACCGAGGGCTGACCGCTCCTCCCTGCCAGCAATTAAATGGTGGCTGTGAAATGAAGGCGGGTGGGAGTGGGTCATTTTTGGAGAGCTGCTGGTGAATGTGTCACGGAGCTGCCTGCCTTCACACCGCCCCAGCAGCGCCGGCCTTGTCGTGAGAGCAGCGCTATAATTAGCGGGTGGCAATCAGCAGCCGCTTGCTTCTGCCGGAGGAATTCAGACTGACTGAAGCAGTAAATGCGCAGGGGTGTGGGGTTTGTGCTTTCGTGACTGTATTTTCCCAGTGTCAAAACTCACTGGCTTTTCCAACCTGGATTTTGGACTGATTTGTGGCTTTATTCTTGTGATTCGGGAGTAGTTTGGTCTTTGCTTTCTCCGAGTAAATTCCTGGAGGTATGTTGAAGCATTAACAGGCCTTTTTGACATTTCTGTACAACCAGTTTCAATTTAGAGGAAGCTTTCATCAGTTAGAAGAACCTCACTGATTGGAATATATGCAGATCCCTTTCTGGAGGTGGTCAAGGTGCATCCCTTTAACCCATGTCTTTACTATGTCAGTCCACTCTGTTTGAACCACTTGGGAATATAGCAAGTCTTATGGGGTTGGAAGTTCTGTCTTCACATAAGACAGAAGATCTTCACATATGTCAGAAGATCCTGTGTCATTTTTAGCTATGATTGCTTTCAGCACTTATGGATGGGCAAAATTATGTTTTCCCCTGACCTTCTGACTTGAATAATCTATCTGAGAAGGAGCATGGAGAAGAGATTGTGACAGGGCATGCCACCGAATGTTCCTGCAGAAGCCAGTGCTAGGGAAGGAGGATACCACATCCTCTTCACTCTATTTTTCTTTTTATTTGCAACATAAGTCAGTACATCATATTTATATTGGCTTTCAATAGATTTTGGGGAGTGCAGTTAACTTAAATGGCTTTAAGTTAAGGTACCTGCCTGATCTGGCACATTATTAATTTCCTTTATTTTCTGTGGTAGTAGGAAACGTGCTTCCACTCTCTGAAAATGTTCACTGTACCTAAGGTTTGGAGGTTTTTGTTGCTGACATGTCATTCTACAGCACTAGCTCTTCTCTGGCAGTTTATAACAGCATGATTGTGGGAAAGGAAAATGAGGTCTCACATCTTGATGAGCAGAGTAGGATCCAGAAGTCTGCATTACATCAGACTGAGCAAGACTGATTTTGACCTGATTCTATCAAGCTCAAATGCTGACAGTAAGAGCTGGAAACATGAACTCCCTTTGGTGTCTGCAGTTGCAGGGCATGATCGGCCTGCCCTGCCTTTGGCTAGAGAACTGGACAATCAGCATCTGGAAGTATACTGGGTACTAACAGACTTTGTTGGCTTTTTTTCAGGGTGGATTTGTTTGGGTTTTTTTCGAACTATCACAGAAATTTTTCAGGTTTGCCTATCATGGGATTCAGGTTGTGCCCTGACCACCCACCTTTGCACATGTCATCAGCCCTTAGAGCACAGCTCTGCATCCTTTGCCTTTAATTCAAGTTAGTGGTCTGCATGGAGTATCATCTAATGCCTTTGTGCAGCCTTTTGCTCTCTTATGCAAGAGTATCTGAAGTATCTGAAAAAGCCCACAGTGAACTCAGTGGGTCTGTGCCTGGATCTCTGTGGTGTGGCTCTGAACCACTAATCTCTCCTGTGGTTGCTGATGTGCATTTAGAAACATGAAATGATGTCATAAGGCTTTAAAGGTGATGCTGTCAGATAACTTTGCAGTCTTATATTTTAAAATCAAAAGTTTTTTTCTTCAAATTCATACATATGTTATAATCCTGGGCACCTTGTTTGTACCCAACTCTTCCCTTTTTCTGCCCCCTATCATGAATTATTCACTGATTCATAAATAAATAAGGATGCCAGTACAGTTTGGGAAATTTTTCAAATGCTGTTTGTAGAATAAATCTGTTCAGTGCAAAAGATAGCTCTAAAAAGCATTCAGCATCAGATAACAAGGCTGTAAACCTAAGCACCTGCCTCACACCGAAGTTGCCATAACCTGAAGGAATTTTTAAGAGTCAACACTGCCTGCAATGTGTGATACTGGAAGTGTCTGCTGCCTGACATACTGTGGAACTAATACACAGCCTTAGTGGCTGTATTTATAGCATGCAACAGCCTGATACACCACAACAAGCAAGAACTGCTCTTCAGTGTCATGGGATTTCCCTAGTGTTATGACTTAACATAAGGATGGGGCCGTCTCCTCACTGAGGCATTTGGAACTCAGACTCTCAGAAGCAATTTTCATTAGGCTGTACCATGTGCTGCCTGTAGTGAGTGTTTTACGCCAAGACTGGCACAACCCAATTTGTGGGTGCTGCGTTTACCTTGTGCTCCATACCACGCTGTGTTCCAGATAGGAAAGGAAAGCATTGCTTCTGCTGCTCCCATCACCTGGGAGAGAGATTATGATGGGAAGCAGAGCATCCACTGTAGCTGGAACTGTTGCCCATATATCTGCTGCTCACATAACCGATAATCTCCTACGTTCAGCACGAAGCATCCGGAACAAAGTGCTACCCACGCCGTTTCCCTGCTGACATCCATCATTCTAGTTTCCATCTGCTTGCAGGTTTCCAGGGCATCAGCTGTGTTCCCAGCTGCTGGTCCTCTCGTGTGTCGCTGAGGCCCTGGGACAAGCTTCATGAGGAGTTGCCCACTAACTCGTTTCCTTTAGGGTTGCCAGATTACCCCTTCAAAACGTGGCTCCTTAGACTTTTTTGTATTTGGACATAGATGTGTCTGTATACCCATCTAATGCAATGTATGAAATCCTACACACAGAACTTCTAGAAAGAAATAATTAATTTGCTATATGCTATTGGCTGCTTTGCTCCTCACCTGATGTGCGCTCTCAGCCCTCTCTCCACCTTGAATGTCTTAAAGTCTTAGACATGGTTTTCAGTCACTCAGTCTGCCACAGAAACATTTTTCTCCTCTGGACCTCTGAATTTCTCTGCTTGAAGCCAGTAAAAGGTGCAGTTTAAACAGCCATATAATTAATCATGTTCTTGGGCTGCTCCTGAACAGGATTTACACTGCAAGCGAAGTAGGAATTTTTCGTTTCCCCTGGGACTTGTTGCACTTCCATCTTACCTTGGAAAGGACCCAAGATACCAATTTTTAACATTCTTACTCTCTTTACAAGAAAGTGTATGTGTTCTACATCATGTAAGAGACTTCAACATCCTCCAAGCCTTGTATCCATCATATTGAAAGGATACAAAAAATAGCTGTGGTAGGATTTGAAAAGCAATCTGATGCATTTCCAGAAAGATGACATATGGATGATACAGGGTAGCTCTTTTTTAACATTTCTATCTTGCCATCAAATCCAGTTGTGGCTTTACCACCTCTGTACAATTCCATGGTTTCAAACTCATGCTGCAATCACCTTGTATGCCCTCCTCTCCCATCACATGTTCCAATTCAGACTCTGCTACAAAGTGACTTGAAGGGTCTCTTCAAATTTGGCAGAACAAAGTGGCTGCTATGGAGCCTGTAATGCATCCTTCGGTATTTTATTCATCGCTGAAAGGGGATTTGGAGAGGGTGGGGATCTGAATAAAGTGTGTAAAATCTGCTGCCAGCAGCATGATAATTAAAAGAGAGAAGATACAGCAGTATATGTAATAATATTGTTACATGTGCACAAAGCAGGGCTGATCCTAATGTTGGAAGATGGGTATTTCTGAGCCATGTGCCTTTAAGACCTACATAATGCTGTTACATTACCTTAGGGTTTTTCTTTTGAATTTCCATCTTCAGAAAACCGAGCTTAATTTTTTTTTCCTTCCTTCCCCTGATGACACTCTCAAAACCTGGGGGTGTTTATTTGAAAGAAGACTCCCTGCCTATAAGATATTCTGGTGTGATAAGACATATTGAAGTAAATAGGGGCAGAATCATGTGGACATCACTGTCACAGAGTTGGTGTGGCTGAGCTGACTGTTACCTCCCCTTTACAATGCCAGCTTTGTGATTTAGGGCAGCTACAAATAATTTTTCTCTATTGCTCCCTGACATCTCGTGGCAGCACCAGGTAATGCAGTTAATTGCTTAAAATTTTGCCGAGAGGGTAAATCTGACATCAGATTTTGAAGCTTCAGTAGCTTTGCTGGAAAAGAAACTAACTTGGCTGTTGGTATTGTATTTTGAAGTGGTTTTCACCTCTGGCTAAGAACACTTCTAGAAGGATGGATTTTGAGCAGGCCAGATCCTTCAATAAATTGTGGGTTTATATATATATAAATATATGACATTAGAAATTAAATTGAAAGCTTACATTACCATAGTGCATCTTGTTTTAAAATGTTAACAGTGAAATTTCCACTAAGAACTTCTTTGATGCTTAAAGAGGGAGAGGGTTGATGATAGCAGTACTGCAGAAGAGGTGAATGCCGATGGCTTTCTCTTTGATATTTTCTTGCTCTAACAATTAATTCCTCAAGTGTGTTAGAGCTTGCTGGTTAGCTTTGAGAAAATGGCCAAGTCTGGAAACAAAATTGTTCTGCATTTTCAGCTACAAAGAAACTTAGTTTTGCTAGAAATAAATGGGTCTTTTCTATTCCTTTCCTTTTCTCCCCTTCTTAAGTGCTGAGTACAGACAAAAATGAGGATAAAATAAGCAAAATGAGCAGTAAATGCACGTGTGTGTGGCAGGTGCAACAATATATGAGCTCACTGCAGTTCCAGCACAGGGTCTCAAGGTGTGTGGCTGCCGAAAAGTGTCAGTGAACCTCCCCCTCATGCTCAGGTGCTATGTCACTAACAAATAACATGGTTTATCTATGAAGACCTGTAGCAAATAGACGTAGGAAGAGACAGATAAAGCATTTTTAATAGGAAAGGCAGTTTGCTCTGTAATGATTTTTCTACTCAAAAGTTCCCCTTGTAATACCTGTTTTTAACCTTCTCTCTGGGTAGGAGTAATGAGACTTTGTGGGGAATGTAAAATGATAGTGATTAATTTTGTGCAGCACACGGCAGATTGGACTCCTGTTCCATTTTTAGGTAGTGCCTGAAAATCCATGTCTCTTTTCCTCTCCAAACTCCAGTCCCAAGATAAGGAACCAGCCAGCTAATACTGGGAAGTGTGTTCCACACAGCTTCTTATCTGTACAGCAAGTAGTGCTGCCTTGAAGAAGGGGCTTTCCTGCCATCACTCCTGGTTTTGCACTCTGCCATCTTGGCAGTGTTCATATGTGAGTGGCAAGGTATTATTTTTCCGTTTTTCTCCAGCAATTTAATGAGGTAACAGCTACAAGTATCTTGGATTTATTGTCCTATTTTTAGGGGGGGTTTTCTCT
The DNA here is from genome assembly GCA_013399895.1 of Serilophus lunatus. Classification (NCBI taxonomy): domain Eukaryota; kingdom Metazoa; phylum Chordata; class Aves; order Passeriformes; family Eurylaimidae; genus Serilophus; species Serilophus lunatus. Next base: position 169,988 of record VXBA01006151.1, on the reverse strand, counting down.
GCTTGTGCTAAAGTCCCTCCATTCTGAATTCTGTCTAAGAGGTTTCCCAGCACAGTTGCCTTTTATTTATCTCTGTAACTCTGTGAGTAGATGGCCACACATCTCAGTTCTCAGCGTTTGAAGGGAGGGCAGAGCATAACAGGGAAATGTCTTCCAACAGCCCTGCTGGCTGCCCCCAAAGAAAACCTGAAGCCAGTGTCAAGGTTTATGTCCATGGGCTGCAGGGCTGAAGTCTGTCTGCATAGCAGATACTTCAGGAAACACTGGCTGTGTTCAGCAGATGGGACACTTCAGTGGCAGCAAGAACTTCACCAGAGACTCAGTATGTGTTCATGTCCCACTTACATACCTGTGGACCCCTGGTCTAGCTCATGGGAAACATAAAAGGACTGTAGAAAACTGGCTGGCAATGCCAAAGCTGTTTTAGACTTCACAGCACAGGAGACTGTAAGATGTCTAATGACAGCAGAAATCTGTAGGGAAGTTATTGCCCAGGTAGAAGTGGGAAACAGTTATGAGCTGTTCCTGTTAGAGCTGGTCACAAATGTACAGATGGCAATCAGGGACAGGACTCAAGCAACCTGCTGCAAACACACTCGTCACAAGATCACTCACCACTGAAATAAAGTCCTGGGCTCTTGGTGAAGTAACACTAGGAGCTCTAGCCACAGCCCTCTCCCTTCTCCTAAACAGGTGAAGTCTCAGCCTTGTAAGCCATAACATGCTCTAGCCATGTAGGACAGATGGGATCATAGAGGGTGTTCTGGGGAGCGCAAAAATGCTCCAGTACAGTATGAACCACCTTGATGGGCAGCCCTTGAAGGGTTCTGGCTGATGAAGCCAGACTGTGACCAAAAGGACTGAGAGCTCCAGAGAAAGGTAACAGGGCAAAAAAACCTGGAGCTTATTATGCCCATCCTTTGTGGTTTGCTTTGGATAGTTTTAATAGAAATCATATACTTCCTTCCCTCTTTGTCCTGTCACTGGTAAGACCATAAGTTTAATCCATTATTTTGGAATTATTTTTCCACTAGGAAAATATCAGAACCTCTTTTTAGCTAGACTGTTACAGAGTCATTTCATCCTTGTTCAAAGTGTCAGTGTGCCATCTCATGTTGTAGAAAACAAAGCCCTTAAAAATTAAAACCTGCATTTTACAAGGATGTTTAACAGCCTGAATTGTACCCGAGTCCATTATAACTTATTGGGTAAAATATTTACCATATGTGTTTTCCCACCGTGAAAGACAGCTCGACTTGATTAGATGCTTAAATGCTCAGATGTTTTGAATAAGAATCGAGAGGAAGCTCTTGTTTGGTGCCAGAGGCAGCATTAAGGATCATGTGAGCCTGTGAACTGCTGTGAGATCTTCCAAGCAAGAAAACTGTACTCTGCAATCTTTTGAGTTTGAGATGACTGAATCTTAACCTACATAGCAACCAACTCTTAACCTACATAGAAATAATTTTCTGCTCACCGATGATCACCTGAAGGTCTGTTCAGTCTTTTTGTGGGGAAGGAACAAGTGCATAGATCTTGGGTTTTCAGAAAACAAAAATAAGTCTTGTTCTAGCTCTTGCTTTGGAGAGTACAGTCCCCTTCATATCAGCTACTACTCCTCTGTGCAGCAAGGAGTAGTTTCTGCTGTCCTCCCTGTCAGCTGGCTTTTGTATAAAGGTGAAATAAACTCGGTGTGCTGAATGTTAGGTCTCATGTAATGCAATGGCTCCAAATCCTGCAGTGTAGTCCACACCTCACAGAGGGATTGTTTCATCAAACTTTAGTATTGTGCAGCATCCCTGTAGAGGTTACACCAGGCACTTCTGTACAAAACTATTTTAGTTACTGCAGTTTAGCACTTGGGTCTAAATAGCAACAGGACAGCTCTGTGCTTGCTATTGCATATGGCATGTGACTTGAGAACCAGTAGCACAGCCTGTTTGTGAAAATGTCCCAGCACTGCTTACTTTTAGCATCACTCTGGGGTAAATGAGCTCAAGAACTTGCCACCATCGAGCAAGGAGGGGTTTGCAGTTGTATCTTTTTGTACAGAAAATGCCACTGCATTGGAATAGAGGATTTTGATTTAAAACCTTCATTTAACATTTGGGAGAGATTTTTTTTTCCTGTCTGGTTGTAATTGTTAAAATAGGTCAAGGTTGAGATCCAGATCATTATAAATCACTTCTCTTTAAGGGCAAATGTTTTGCTTTGTGGCCCGAGGGACTGAAGTCAAGTCTGACAAGGTGCACAGACCTGCATTTCGTTCTTGGCTTTTCCGCACTGTCTCTGTCATTTTTTTTCTCCATCTGGAGAGCGGTGCTTACCTTGCACTTCTGTTGTGGGGATTAATTAATCCCTCTATTTGCACAGTGCTTTGAACATGCCCAAACAAAACACTGTTATTTTAATTGCCTCGTGGCCCTGTGCAGCCTCCTGTTACAGCAGGGTCTGAGGGACAAATGGATGGGCAGATGAGGCCCCTGTCCCACCCCACATGCTGCCTTCTGAGCTCTGCCTGCCACCTCCCAGCCAGCCCAAACGGAGGGGGACACAAGTTGTGACAAGCCTTTGGGTTGGGAACAGGCTTATCAGGGATTGTACAGACTCCTGGGCTGTTTTCTGTGCCCCATGGCTGGACCAGTCTCTGGTGGAGGAGCTGCCTGTGCTGAGGAGGAGGCTGCCGTGGGAAAGTCTTCTTCACCAAGACTGGCTTGCAGGTTGCTGTGTATTGAGTACTGCCTGCTAGAAATTTGGACATAAACTCAAGAGCCAAGTGATTATATTAAGTTATCTATTGATGTTTGTAATCCAAGAGGGGATTTGGCCTTTGCTTAGAAGTTGTCAAACCACCACAAGATGGTGGTGTAAGCATCATACGCAAATGTCTGAGGACAAAATGGTCACTTAGCCATCTTAAAGGTGCATTATCTGTATGTAATCTACTAAGCATTTAAGGCCATAAACTAGAGCAGTGGTCTTTAGAGAGCCACAGGCTTTGTGCTTTTTTGCAGAGGGCGGTCTGATGTACTTGTGATCTCACCTCCTAGAATTTTGTTAAATAGCTGACCATGTTGTTGGGAGAGGAGGGGTTGGTTCACAGAAAATGGGCAGGTTAAAGGTGTAACAAGGATATTAAGCAGTTGTAATTAGACCAGTAAGCATTTGCACACCAATGGTTGATTTTCCATTTTTTACAGAAGAAACGCACTAATAAAGCACTTAGGGCTTCACAGATGGGCTATAAAAGAACAACAGAAACATTGTAGTGGTGTTTGCTGTGCCATTTCCTTCCATCTTTTCATTTGCGCTCTTACTCTATCACTCTTTTTTTTCTTTTTTTTTTTTTTTTTTTTTGTTAATTTCTATTTGCTCTGTTTCTTGCTGTCAAAGTAACTTCTGAGTGGAGCTGGATGCCAGCACGATTATGCTCATGCAGTAGTGCCCTTACCTGCCAAGGGCCCATAGCCTTGGCAAGGCTGGATGCAGGAGAGCTGCAGAAAGTGAAATCCACAAAAGGACAAAGAGTGGGAAGGCAGAAGTCAGAATTTACTGTGCTGTTATCATTCTTTTCCAGTGATACATTCAGGACACTTGGATGCTAGTGGGTGGAAGCTGAGTATAAAAGAACATGGAGAGGGAACGGCCTCCAGAAAAGCATTTGAGTTACTAATCGTGTGCCAGGAAGCAAATTTAAGAAGAAAATGCTGCTTGGACAGTGGTGTCTGTGCTCAGCCTGTGTGACCTGCTGGAACAGTAGTGTGGGCTTTTCCTTCTAAGAAGAAGGAGGAGTATGAAAATGACACTTAACTTTCCTAAGCTGAAAAAACTGCTGCATAGGTGTAGCTTTCAGAAAATTCAGGCCAGGCATGAAAGAGGAGTTGTGGAGAAGGCTTGAATTACACCACTTCTCTGAAGAAGAAAAAACTTACTTGTAGCTACAAAAATCCATCCAGGAACACCATGTTGTGTCACTGTATTTCTATGACACAATGCAAATGCCAGTCCGACCATGAACACACTTACTACAATTTCTGAAAACATGTATTTTGATCCTGTAACAACTGAATTTTACCCATCTTTTTGTCAAGGCTATGCTGCATTAAGCATTCCTCGTAAATGGAAGTTTTTGTGGTGACTCACAGCCATGGGAGCTATGGTGTGAGACCTGTATGTTTACTGGGAAATCAGAGCTTGGAGCTGACAGACACAGCCCATGTCTCACTTTGGAGTGAAACCAGTGTGCTGTGACAAATGGATTTCTGTCATTTCCATCTTTCCCCATGAGCTTTGCCACAATTTAAAAGATTTATAGATGGCATTTGACATAAAGCAGCATCTATAAGAGGGTGAAGGATAATTGTTTAACAGCAGAGCTGGTTGCCCATGTATGTATCACTGCAAGTATATTGGCTTGTCTTCTTCACTTAACGCCCTATGCCCTTCACTTTCTCCCTGCCATGGACAGAATAACCCAAAACCTTCCTGCGGGCACTCCCTCAGTCATCAGTGTCCTGTTGGCCATCTCTGGAGCTGCTTCATACCTTCTTGACAGTGTCCCTCATTCTAGCTACTCTGATGTGGGCTCCTCAAAAAGAGAAAAAAATTAACACAGTTGCCTTGGGCAGTGTTCATTCTATTAATGTGCTTTACGATGATAAGAGGAATGACTGTCACTTGAGATAGTTGGAAAAGGAAATGAGTTTATTCAGCAGAGTGCAAATTGTATTGCTTTCTTTTCCAGGGAGCCAGCAGGTACCAGTGGTTGGTGTGAGGTGGAGAATTACAGGGTATAGGAGATGTGACTGGCATCCTCACCACACACGTTGTGCCTTCATCATTTGTTGCTTGCTCCCATCTCATCCTTTCCCCCAAAAGTGAGAGGATAGAGGCTGTTGGCTTATTCTCTGGCTGATGGAAGAACACCCTTAACACTCCTCTTCCAGTGCATTGTGGCCTTGCTGTTAAAACTTCCTGTGAGGTTCTTTCTGCTGCACTTCCTGCTCAGCACAACCTGGGACCAGGGCTGCTTTCCATCATCCCTGCCCAGGATCTCACCATGGTGGGACCTTGTGCTCTGGGAGGTGGGAGGCTGAGCCCACATTTGGATTCTACCACCTCCTCCATAGGCCAACCAGTATGCCTGTGTAGCTGGGGCCCCTGGGGTGGGGAGACAAATTTTACATCTTGGCTTTCAGCAGAAATGCTTGGGCACTCCTAAATGGATTTGCCTTTAGGCTCAACTCTCACTGCCCTAAGTTCGGTTTGGTTTGGTTTGGTTTGGTTTGTCTGGGAGGGAAGAAGGTGGGAGGAGTAATCCTCTGTGGCCAGCAGGTCACCCTTCCTCTGGCTTTACTCCTTGTCATGATACTTTTCCTTGGCGTCTTCAGCCTCACCTGCCCATGCAGCTTCATGGTGCGGGAGCCATGCAGCAATGCTTGGCTGAGCAGAGGCATCACTGAAGCCTTGCCACGGGGCCCTTGCATGACATGAAGAGGGCAATTCCTTCCAGCATGAGTATCCAAAGGGGCAGCTCTGCAGGATCTGGCTTGGAGGCCCTGGTTGTTCTGGCCCTCACCTGTGTCTCATCTTGCCCTGGGCAAGCTCTGTGCTGTCATTTGTTGCCCTCCTGGTGGCCACTGGTGTTGAAGATGACGGTACTGGAGTAGTAGGTGCTCTCTCAGTGTTGCCTGGTATAATTATAGCATCTCTCCTGCTGCCTCATGTCTGCTGCCTCCTCATTGTCAAAATTGATGCAGGCTGTCAAGAAACTAGGCTTGTGCATTAGAAAATGTACTGGTTTTGTGTTGCTTGCTTTGTCCCAAGAGGCAGGAGGGAGAGGAGATGGAAGAGGTGGAGAGTGGAGAAAGCAGACTGGTGAACTACCCACGTCACTGCTGTGAGTGGGCAGTTTGTGGTGGGGAATGTTTACTTCTGCTCCTAGCAGGACATGATTGTAGGAAGAAACACAGTCTCCCTGGGAGCTGGCCTAGGAACAGAGGATGGGAAACACCTTCCTGTTTTTCAGACTGGGGTCCAAAACCAAGGCAGGACCTTAAGCCACTTGGATATACTAATCTGGGGTTTTCTAAGAGAAAGAAGTGAAATGTAGCAGGTTTAGTTGTGAGTTCATGTGGGGTGAAGGGAGTATGGGCTTTGTGTTTAGTTTTGATCAAAATCTTCTTAGAAGCATGTCAATTGCATAGAGGATTCCTAAATTTTCATTGCCCTGCTACATGTCAGTCCTTAGAAATGTTGCATGTTTGTTGTCCATCACCTCTAAATTGAAATAAAAGAAATAAATTTCATTAGAATGCATTTACTGAGCTCTCTATCTCTTAAATGCTTAAAGTTTGTTCAGAAACGGGTATTAATAATTTCATTGTATTCATTTATTTTTAACTTGACTCTAAGCCTGAAAGCAACCAAGCAGAAAAAGTATTTAATAACCGACAAACTTAGAGCAGTACACACAGCCCAGTGCTGTTAACATCCTTCAGCAAAAAAGATTAAGTGCTGCTGTCGTCATTTAAGCTTTGGGGGCTGGGAGGGAGCGGGGGAAGGGAGAGAGGAGATGTCTGATCCACTTAATGCAAAGTATAAATTGATGTCATTTTAATTTTCTTCTTATAAGATTTACCACTTTACATGTAAATACCAGGCAGCACTGTGGCTATGTTGGATTTCTAATTCATATGGAGAATGTGTTCATCTGCTGGAACTTAACTGATCACACTGAGTTAAGGGGAGGATAATAAAAAGCTATGGAGTGAATAATGGAAGGATTTAAAAATGAGGCATGGGGGGCAGGAGATAGAATACAGCCTAATTTTGGAGGTAAAAACTACAGTTGAGATTTAACAATATATTTCTGGACATCTGGCTGATCTAAAGTCTGTCTGACAATTATCTTGTAAATGTTAAACCTGCCACCTTTATGTATGAGATTAGGTCTGTTTAAATATGGATGCAAAAAGCAGAATGGTTATTGATTCTGTGGAGCATAATTTGTGTGGATCTTAGTTTGGAGTCAAATGGGGTTTATTTCTACTTTAGTTCACATGTATTTGGTTCTTGTTTAGCTCTTTTTCTCAAATACAATGACGAAACAAGCATCTGTGAGAAGCTTAGTGATAGGGAAAGAGTTTAAAATAAAAGTTACCATTTTTAAAGGAACTGATTTATAAAGGAAAAATGGGTGTATCTTTAGTTACTAAAAATGTATCTTCTGAACAATTGTATGAAAACTAGCATCTAATCCTGCATCTGTATTTAATCCCTTTCACTGCAACAGATCTTTAATTAAAGACTCTTTTGTCTTTATACCAATTAGTTTGAGATACTAACCTTTGCGCTTGACAGAAATGATTACAGGAGCTCTGCTGACATCCTCAGCGTTGTTTATAATGAAAGAAAACTCTTAGGAAAAACACATTAATACCAGCCCTCTTGGAAACACTGGAGCATTTCATTAGCAGTTGTAAACTGGAGCAACAATAAGCTGGAGGGAAGGCTTTATTAGGCTAGAGGTGGTAAATGGAAAATTGGCAGCAGAAGATCAAAGTTTGATCGTGAATAGCCCCTCACAGCTGCAACAGCATCTTGTTGTTCATGTGTTTGCATTTCCAACATACCCTGATCACAACTGTCTAAGGCCATGTAATAAATAAATAATCCAACCTGCACAAGCAAGAAAAACCATTAAGATGGCTCAATGCCAGCTAAAACTGCTCTGCAGCCATCTGCTCAGCATCAGCCCAGCACCAGCCAGCACGCTGTGAGCAGGAGGTACAGATCATTCCTCAAGGCCTGATGGTCAAAATGTCACTGATTTTATGTTCTTTGCAGAGTATATTTAATGTGATCTCTTCCTTACAGCAACAGTCTCTGCTGGTGTTCTAGTTACACATCTACATCAAAAGTACACTGTAAATATGCTGTGTCTATATTAAAAGGCTAAGGGTAGGGAGTTGAAATACTGAATATTTTGGGTTGCTGTTCTAAGGTGAATTAAATGGAAAAAGTGAACACATGTAAGAGAAGGGACAGATTAATGCAGACATAAGATATGTCAGAACAGATGATGTTTATGTAGACTCATATTTCCAAAGATGTTTAGGTACCTAAAAGCGCAGGTAAGTCCTGGGGTTTTCAGGTAGTCTGGTAGCTGGACCTCTCTGATGAAAGACCACCTTTGGAAATTGGGTGCCTATTTTCCATTGCATTATCATTTCTGAATATCTTGGTGCTTTTGAAATTTCCCTATTTACATGCTGTGCTTTTTTCACCCTCTGGTAATCTGATTTGTAGTAGTTAGGGAAGCTGCTGCATCTGTATTTTATCCTCTGCCCAGTGATGCCCATTCTTGGGCACAGTGTTCATGCTCTAGTAGTGTTGACCCAAATGCTGGGGTTTTGGACCAAGATATTGAAGAAGGAAATAGAAGATACTGGATCTCAGAACTCTGTTTTTGTGTTTAGATACCTACAATCTGTTAAAATAAATGACTGTAGTCTACTAGGGGGGAAACTATGGTTTCTGCAGCAGTCCTGGTGTTTGTGGAGGCTCCCTGTGGGCACCAGTGACCTTGGAATGGAATCTTACACTGGAGTTTTGGTGTGAAATGCCTCCAGTTTCTCCAGTGTTTTCTGTGTGACAGAGCTGGACATTTTCATCACCAATAAACGTTTCTTAGGATGTTCCTAATTTTTTGTAACACTCACAAAAACAAGTCAGTGACAATGCTTGCAGAACTTCTCTAATAATTGCTATTTGCAAAGGCTATTGCCGCCTCCCCCATGTTGCCAGCTCCTTTACCATCAGGCTGTTTCAGTACAGCTTTTTTTGTGTTTTCCATGAGGCACTCTGTCAGCACGTTTACTGAAGGGAACTCAGATGGTTCCAGTGATGTTCCTGTTGTATAAAAAGTGAATCAGCTTTTCAGTAAGAGTTATTTGGGTTCATTTGCAATAACTAAGCTTCAGTGAGCCTTGGTTTCTGCATGGCATTATCCCACTCCGTACTTACCTCTGTGCCTTCATTTTATAAAGCAAGTAAAAGAAGCTAGAAAAAAACATTTTTATGGGGGTTTCTTTTTGGTCAAAAAGGGCATTTGTTTAAATTAATAAAACTTCTCTTTTGCTTCATTCAGCTGTAATGCAGGCAATGATGCTAAGGATATACACTGGTGATCTAGATTTGAAAATCAGTGCTGGTTTTAAGTTAGGAAAATGTTCTTTTCAAAATATTGCTGCATATTGACAGGACATTCTGAGTTTAAGAAATAACAGTGAAGACCTTCCTGATGGCTTGCTTCCAAGTGCCAAACCATTCCAAAAGGTGGAGGCAACAGCTCATACACCCAGTGGTATGTCTGATGATACATGTTGCAAGGATATTATTTTATTTTCAATAGGTGGGCCTTTGTTTTCCATTTATGTTGGCACTTTATCAACTTGGACAACGAAAATGATATCTACGTTTTCTATCACATGTTACTTTCTTCTTATATTTGCTTTCTTAAAAAATGCATTTCCTGTAATGATGCGTCAGAGGTATATTGACTTGTGCTGACATTAAAATAGCCATTTAAATGAGAAAGTATTTTCTTCAACACATCTTCACAGCTTCGACACAGTGTTAATCTGTTTCAGAAGCCCTTACAGATCTGAATTTATCAGCAAATTTGATCAAAGTAAATTGAGCTTACTTTGTCATTTTGGCACAAAGGGGAATTTGTGTTTGAGTCCTGGTGGAGGAGAGGTCAAAGTAGGTAGAAAGGACATTTTTTCATTATAGTTAAAGCATTCCATTAGCTTTAAAGGATACTCTTAATTATTCTTTATATGATCTAGGAAGGCAAGTAATAGACTCTAGTCTATAAAAGCTGTTCTGTTCTACCTTTCTGTTCTAAGCAGATCACTGGTGGTTTCTGAATGCCCCTCCATGAAGGGAGGAGATGTAGAGATACTGAAATATTTGGCAGCTTCCATATGTTTTTTGGTTGGCTTCCTTTTGTGTTGGGCTGGCATTGAGAATTGAACAAACTTACAGTCATGGAATCTCTAAGGTTGGAAAAGACTTCCAAGATCATCAAGTCCATCCTTTGACTGAACACCACCGGGGCAAATAAACCATAGTACTAAGCACCACATCCAGATTCTTGAACACTGTGGAGCCCAAATGCCTGGCTAGAAGGGGACACCCAGGTACCTGAGAAGAATACAAACCATGGAGATGGAGCTAAATAGCAGACAAATATGAAAAACAGTGAGAGAAAGATGTCAGAGCCTTGTTAAAACAGTTTTGTTTCCTTTACATTGTTTTTGTTCTTTTTCATTGGTGGGTGAAGAATATATACATTTTTCTCTCTATTTATGTTTCTTCCTGTATTTCTATATTTATCTTGTTTCTGTTCTTGTTCTCTCAGTAACTGGGTGTTTTGCTGTGTTGTCAACTGTAGTACAAAACAGATAAGGTTAAACTTCTCTCAAGCACTGAGTACCTTAGAGCCAGGCCTTGAAGTCTACTGGCAATAATATTTATCTATAATAGGGGCAACATGCTTGTATTGTGGGAACATTCTCACCTTCCGACTTGCCAATCTCCATAGGCCATTTCACTGAAAGGAAAACTAACATTTGAGAGCTGAACTTGACCTAAAGACAGGGCAAAACAAAGAACAAGACTGGAGCCATAAGATGCCCAGATAAAGAAAACAAAGGAACTGTGAAGTTCATAAATTTTTGTCTAAGACTTCTGAGAGGAGCAAAGCAAAATAGTGAAGCAGAAGTTTCTGAACAATATTCTGAGCACTCCTAAATGGAGATAAGCCTCGTATCAGTATTTTCTATCGCATTGAGAAGAACCCAAGAGATGTGAGGACCAGTCAACCAGCATCTCCTGGCCTCTGTGATGTCATGGTCTTGTCCAGACTAGTTGGTTGGACACATATGCCTTGGTTCATATTAGTATTTGAATGTGAGAATATCAGTAAGTAAAATCAGCTTTGGACTTCAATAAAATAAAATCACCTTCCACCTCCATGAATTATTACATTGAATTTTGTTACACTAATCTCCTACTGATGTAGACTCTCTCAGAGAAGTTCCTTTTACTTGTTGGGTTGTGCCATCTTCTGTGGAGGTTGATTTTGGAGCACTCCCTGTTGGTAACACTTAGATGGGAATAACATGTTTTTGAAGAATTAGAACATACTGGAGCTGTTTGTCAGGGCTGTCTCAGCTTGAAGCAGAATTTATTTTCTGCCTAGGAAAGTACACGATTCTTGAGCTTTGCCCTCAGCAAAGCTGAGAGGAGAGGAGGCAGGAGAGCTCCCCAACAGCCTGGCAGCTTGAAAGCCGTGAGGTCCCCCTGTTAATATAATCCTTACTAAAATGCAAATCTTTATATTTTTATGTGTTAATGAAGTAGGAGGATATGCTCCTTTTGGATATGCCTGGAGTTTTGAAGTGATAGCACTGTGATGTATATTGCCAATGTGATTGGCAACATGAAGTGGAAAAGGTGTGTCTGGTCTTTCCCAATAGTCTTTGGTGTCTAGGTTTTTACTATTACTATTATTATTAATAAGTGAATGTAGTGACTTTATTTCTGTTGCCTTCCTTGTTGATACTGCCACACTTTTGCTTCTGGTCTGCCAGGCTCTGATGCCTTAAGCTTAGTGTAGCCCATTTGGTAAAACACCATAGTGCTGATGTGTCATCCTGGATTAACAGTGAACATCAGCTACAGCCAGCTAGGACAGCAAATTTGGAAGCTGCATCCCTGCCTGGAGCCAGTCACAGTGCAGTCTTGGTGACAGCTGCCGGTAGTGTGTAGTAAGAGCTGGTGAAGTAAAATAGGAAAGCTTGGTAAATGCATGTAAGAGAGTAATCAGCTAGGAATTTGTATGGCTCATGCTCAGCTTTTTAATGTTTTCTATTTTCTTTCATTAGTAGGTGGTTCCCCAAATTGGAAAGAGAATAGATGAGAATAAGATCAACTGGCAACAGTGCAACCATGAATTTTGCAACAACCAGTCAAATGAAATAAAACAGATTGGTGTGTATAATGATGGTAACATTAACTTGCCTTACTGCTAATATGAATGCTAGTAAGATAAATATTGAGTATCTGTAAATAAACTACCATTATTCTAGCATGAAACCTCCCTTCAAACTGTAATTCTTCTCAGGAAATAGGCAGTGGGTGTCTTTAATCTTTGCAACAGGCACTCTACACTGAATCATTTCCTTTAATTGCTGTTCTAAAACATATAACAGGTTTTTTAATGCCTACTTTTTATATTTGTCTTTTTTTCTTTCTGTTAATTGCAGTACTTCCATTCAAGCTTGAAAATTAAATTGCTTCCTCAACGTATTTCTTCTCTGCTGTATGTAAACATAGGGGGTTTTATTAGCCCTGTTTCCAGAGGAGCTGGAAGTGCACTAGTGCCAAATGCACAGAGAGGCTTTGGGCATTTGTTGTAGTTACAGCTGCTTTAAAGGAAACTCAGATGAGATGCCATGCAGAAAAAAACTCCATCTCTTTTCTCTTGCTATGGGGATTTTAACTGATGGCTGGGGGACTGAAGAGTAACACCAAAAGCCAGTGGGATGGCTGCTCTGCTCTGCCTTTCCAGCACCTGCTCTGAACAGCTCAGAAAGGCTTTGCAAGTTTCACTCTGAAACTGTGTGTGCCAGAGCCAAGGATCAGGATCAAGTCCTCCTCTCTCCTTTCATTTAAAGAGTCCACTTTCTTCATTTATTTGCATTGATTGCAGATTTGGTTAGCAAGTATGTTAACTGTATATCAAAACCTGATTAAAGCTGATGAGATGAATAGGAATAAAGAAGTCTTAAAGTATTTAAAAATGAATCATCTTTCATAGCAATAAGATATGCAAAGTCCTGTACAATTTGGTCCATCTGTCATTTAGGATGTCATTGTAGTTGTTTCAAGAAAAGAAAACTTGAAGGAGAAAGGAGCAAGTAAGCTGCAAGTATTACATGTCAAAATCTAAGAGTTTGATTTAAAACCCAATAATAACCCATCCCTTCTGGAAATCTTGCACTGCATCTCAAATACCAGGAGCATTCCTGCTCAGTTTTTAGGTATTTTGCTGGTTTTGACAAAGGGTGTCTTGCAGGCCAGATGGAGGGACGTTGGCGGGGATGGGGGATCTGCAGATGGAAGCGGCAGCCGCTGCCTCCTGAGGCTCTTCTGAGGGGACTTGCGGCAGCTCAGCCAAGAATCACATGTTTGGTTGTCCCTGTGCTCCCACAGGAGCTGTGGCAAAGCTTCAGGGTTTGATGAGGGAATCCTGCACATGTCCCACAGCCTCTGGATCCACACCAAAACATAAGATGAGTGTAAATGGTGGGAGACCTGTGGTTTAAAAGCTTTCCTAATGGTCTCGCCATCCTGATGGAGAATTGGGTTGCAAGTGAGTTTGGGTTTCAAAAAGGCATTAAAGTATCAACAATATAGTTAGTTACATGTGTGTTCTCAGCAATCTGATAGTGTCACTTGGTATTGTGATTATCTGGCATTTTTAACTGATTTATTTTGTTTTGTTGTGGCTTTTTTTAATAGCCAAACATCCATGTTGAAATTTTTTAAGTTTTGTTCCTGCTCTGGCTGATTTCTTTTGCTTTTGTTTCGGCTGGAATTTTGTAGTGTGAGTGCAGGCTACATAGAACCCTTTTTTTTCCTCATGAAAACACGTTCAGTCATACACACTCAAAGGTGTCAGTATTTTAATTAAGTAACTCTAATGTGTAGCAAAAAACAATTTATATATGAGGAATACGTCTTTATTTTCAGACACATACACAAGTGCAATACTTTCAGAGAGGCACTCCAGCATCCTAACCAGCAAAGCACCAATGTGTGTTTATGTATAGGAATATAAAACACAATTCAGTTATTTCTTTTCATCCAGGGAGTTTTAGTGGGTGGTTACAAATCATAAATAAACTATGGTGTGAGGGGTTATTGTTTTGAATTTTGATTCTTGGAAATATTTGTATTTTAATAAGATGGTATATACAATGAGGCTGGCTCACTGCAACCTTGTACTAAATGCTAGGAACATGTTAGGGAACTGTAGCTTCTCTTCTGCAGAGTCCTTTGGAGCTGCCATGATGTCATTTGCTCCTTTCTTCCAGCCAGCTTGTGGAGCAGACATCTTTTTTCTGCTGAGGAGAATTCCCCGATCTCATCTTTACACATACAGCCAGGCATCACGTCCTTGAATATCTGACTTGCTTCCCGATAAAGACATTGTATCCCTGCTAAACCTGCAAACAAGGAGGTTGATGGTCACTTTAGCTGGCAGCTGGTCTCACACACAAGGCCCCAACATCCACATGGTTGTTTCAGGGGTGCTTGTATCTGATTTATCTGTAGGCAGGTGGAGATTTTAAGGATTGTGTGTTCTAAAAATGCACACTTAACACGTTCCAAAAAACTTTAAGGAGTTAGTTACTGGCAGCACATGGTGTCTGTATACTGTGTGGGCTCTGGAGCAACTGACAAATTTGAATTTCATCCACCTTCTTTCTCCTCCTTTTAGCTGCCAGAAGGATAGGACTAGAGAGAAAAACCTTGGTTATTAAATCCATCTCCCAGCAGTGCAGGAGAGTTCACAGAGCATCTGCACACCATGATCCATGAGAATGCCTTCCTCTTGGGATTTAGGGCAGATATTTCCTTCCTCTCTCTAAAAAAGCATTTGAGTATTAAAAGCAACTTCTGGCTTTGACTTTGTCTGTTTTAGCAGGAGTGACACATGAAAACCAGAGCCATACACAAATGAACAACAGAGCAGTATGAAAACTGTTGCGTAGCCAGAGTGATGGATCTTAGCTGGGCAAAACTGGATTGTTTTAGAGTGGAACAAACCCTATTTTTGCCATCCTTAGCCTTCTTAGTTACCTTTTTTGCTTTCTTGACTGTGTTACTGCCTGTGTTTGAGGGGAAGGGCAGTAGCCAAGATGTGGGTGAGAGCAGATACAGATGTTATGGAGAACATCATTGATTATGAAGGACTGATTTGGGTACACTGAAATGAGAACATCTACTTTCTCATGATGGCCCATGTGAGCTGTACAGCACCAAAAGTGCACTGCTTCTGAAAGCAGACCAGTATCCACCAGAGAACGCTGCACCATAGTGCCTGGAAAATCTGGAGAGGAAAACATGGCTCATGTGAAAGGAGAACAGGAAAGAACCAGAAGTCTTAATTGTGTAAAAAACATGGCCTTTCTGAGGGGAAAAAAAAAAAACAAAACAGCAATTCCACAGTAGGAATGGTAGCTCTCAACTCATTCTGGGTGTGATTAGGATAACCAGTGATTTTCCATAAAAAGGGATCAGTACATTAGGGGTTTGGTTGCAATAATAAAAACCTTTTTAAATTTTAAGCAAACCCCTTATCATTACATGGGCTCCCAAGCTGAATTTTGGGTGGATTGAACTGAAGTTAATGCTGCAGCTGGCAGCCTTCTTGGCAGAGGCATCTTGGCATGTATGAATGGAGGCAAGGAGTCCCCCTGGCCTCCCCCTTCTTCTTCACAGGCTCCAGCCTATTAGGTATTTAGTGGGACCCCCAAGCTCTGCACTCGTGCCGCTGCCCAGCAGCCCCTCTCCCGTGGTGAAGGGATGAAAGCTGCCCAGCTGTCATCTTTTGCAGCCTGTGATCATGTTGCTGGCTTCACCTCCTTCCCTCCCACCTCACTCTTCCAAGAGGAGGAGGCTGTTCTCAACCTCATTTGCTCGTATTTTCACCCTAAGTGCATTCATGGCCAGCATGTGCCCGCTTTGTTCCCAGCTCAGTTGTCCTGTGGCTTAAACAGCTCTCTCTTGTCCTTGGTGTGTAATCCCCTTACAGGCAGGTTTATATCCCCTCACTCCTCTTTATCCCACTTCATGCAAGGCTGTGAAAGACACGTGTCTCATCTCCTGCTGGAGATTCTATCCATTGCCTCATCATCCCAGGAGTACCTGTTGCAGTACCACCTCACCTCCCTTAAATGGAGATTGCTGGATTTACACCCACTGCAGAATTATATGGCAGAGATGCAGATGAGGCTCAGCAGTGCCTGATGCAGGCGCAACCTCTTCTGGAAATTCTTTGCCTTTGGAAATGCACCACTGGGTTGCACATGCCTTTTTCTCTGTGTGTGTGCCATGAGTGATTCTTCATTATGGTCAGCTGGCATTTGGAAATCCTTTTACTCCACCATTATTTGCAAATTTAGGAGCTTGACAGTGCTGGAATTGGTCCCAGCAACATGACCTTGTATCTGGTACTTTTGAATTTCATTCTGTATCTATTATTGCACATTTCAGTATCATACTCTGCTTTTTCTGAAGGCTATTAGGACCGGAGTTGGTTGAATACAAAATGGTTCTGAGGGAGTTTCACACCACTGCTGTTGTGTGCGGTGACTAATGAGCTCTTTTTAATTCTTCTCAAGTTTTCCTACTGCTAAATCCAAACTTTGTAAGACCAGCAGATAAACAGCGATAGCTCTGCTTTTCCACCAGTTCCCACAGCCAGCAAAGTGAGGAATCATGCTGGGCCTTGTGCTACTGTGGATGTCAGTACTGCCTCTCGTTATACTCAGAAACTGTGTAAGATCAGCAGAGTCATAATTACAGAAATATAACAGCCGTAAGGACAGTGGCAGGCTAGTGCCTAGATAAGGATGGAACTGGACTAATACTGCTCTGCATCTGCCCAAGAATGACTGGCCAACAGGCCTGATTGCTACCTTTTCCCCCTGGGCACATTGTTGGTGATGGTGAAATGGAGAATACCTTTTCCACATGCTCACTAAGCATATGTGTAAGATGGGTGCACTAATTCCCTTGAGGAGCTTCCTCTTCTAAACTGCATTGCAGCAGATCCCCTCCAGAGTTATTTTGCAGAGTCTTTGCTGACTGCATCTACTTTGACAACTTTTATGGTGCCTATTGCCTCCCAACTTGTGTGCTGGTGCAAGAGAGGGTTTTTTTCTGTACACTTGACTTACAATGCACATGTGATATTTTTCTTCCTCTCTAGAGCTGGATGAACTGCACCACTTGGTCACTGTGTGCTCTCTGCATATTCTGATTTTTGTTTATTCCTGTTGAGAGGTGAAGTTGTGATGATTCACTTGGGTTTAAGTTGGTGTACTATAATGCTGTAGTTTGCTGCTATGTGTCTGAAGACTGTTACATGTGCAGGGAGGAATTCCTGTGCTGACTGAAATACTGAAATTACCAAAAGTCCTCCACTCTCTCACAGTCTTCTCTACCCTGGTCAGTTCTGAGGTACAAGAGAGTCTTTTCACTGAAGTGCAACTCATCCTTTTACCAAAATGGGTTTTGAAAGTAGTGCTAGTGTCATGGTCATGGATTGCATTAGAGGCTGTTTTTCAGGGTGCTTCATTTTGCTTTTTTATTTTGTTCACACAGGGATTATAGAAGTTTAGATTTTGCATTAATTTATTCAGAGGCCAAAAAACAGCCAAAGCACTTAAGGAACAATAAAGCATTTAGATAGGGGATATTCCTCTTTCAAAACATTTAGTCTTGATTGACTTGCATTTTTTGTCTTTGGAGACTTATATCTCAGTAAAATTGGAAAACTTTTAAAGTTTGAGGTCAAACTACATTATACTCTGCAAACAACGTTTTTGTCATCTTTGTGTATTGCTACTGCAGGGATTTGAAAATGCGAGTGTGAGGGACAGCAGCTGCATTGAAGGTTTGAAACCTTTTCTGGCCCCACAGGCTCTATCAGTTGGCTGATGATCAGTTAATTCCTTCTATTCTGTGTAGTATTAGACCATCAAAACAACCACTATTTCTGTAGCTAGGCGTGTGCCTTAGCCTTTGCTCAGCTGCTGGCCCTTGAAAACTGAGCTCTGTGTGCCCGGTTTGTGACAAGGTTTGTGCTGCTGCCTCTGACCACAACTCAGCAGGGCAGGTGTGGGTGAGGGGAGGTGAAGCCCAGCCCCACTTCCATTATGTCTTGGATAAACAGGTGGCCTGTGACTGTCCTGCCTGAGGGAAGCTGCAGCTTGGCAGAGGCTCTGGCTCTGAGCAGGATGAAGCTGAAGCCATTCAGCTGCTCTCTGGAGACAGCCTGTGCCCCCGCAAGCTCAGTCCAAAGCAGGCTTGCCCCCCACCAGCCTGAGTTTTTTTCTGGTGACCACAGACCACTTGTGCAGCTTCTTCGTAAGTTGCCACAATTGCCATGTGTAGGAGCTATGTCGTGTGGGATGAATCAGTATTCAGGAAGAGCAGATGGCCGTGGGGCTCTGAACATGCACCTCAAGCCAAGGCTGGGGGTTGAAGGAGCCTCCTTTCTCTAATGACATGCTTTAGCTTGCAGAGTGGGATGCCGCTTTTGATGTCTCCACTCTGTAAAGTTCTTTTTCCTTAGACATTCAGCCATGCATATTTAAAGCTACATTCCAAGAAATTAGGTCTGAAAATTCCCAGCAGAAATGTATTTTTGCATTTTATTTTTATCCAACGATGACCACATTTTTGTCTGCAGCTGACTTAAAAGACATCAATTAATACAGCCACTGGTGACTAAACTGTGAAACAGAATATTTTCTCTCATTTAATCAAGTGTCTTGCATAAAAATAAGCATAATTTTCACGATAAAGAACTTAATTTGACTAAGATTTCCAACTTCTTTTTTCTGTAAGTCCAAGGTGCAATAGAACTGAATCTTCACCATAAGAATATGACTGTTTATTGTAACCATTCACTATGTGCTCATAGTATAGAGTTCAGGTCCAAAATGTTCTTATTCTTTTTGAATCTTCCTACAAGTGGACTGTAATTAATTAATTACTTCCTTACAGAAAAATTCTATAAGAATACGTATTTGCCACTGTATCAGCAAGAATTTATTAGTTTTCAGCAATGCTGTAAGGTTGTTTTCCAGGCCTTGTGTTATGTTGTCTCCACACTGCAGTCTTTGTTAATGTTCCTAGGACTTCTTGGGCCATATCCAATTCTTCATCCTGCAGCAAACAAAATTACTCTGATGTTTTCTTCCCTGCTGTTCATTAAACAATCATTGGTCTCTTCTCCTGGTTGCAAGGAGAAGGTTGCCCTCACCTCTGTGTGATTTTTAATCTGTTTTCTGTACAGAGTGAGTGACACAGCCCTGGTTTGTCATTTCTGCCCTAGTCTGCAAGGAAAGCATTATTAGACCTTGGTGTGTGGTTAGTGTATGGATGGGTGAGGGTGCTGGAAAACACCTGACATGTTTATAAAATGACCTTCCTTTCACAAGTAATTTTACTCTACTTCCTCATAGTTGATAGAGGCACTGTTAAAATCAGGGATTAGTGCCCACTCTGTTGTCTGCAGAGTTGGTGGTGAGTGGTCAAATCAGCTCCATGATAACTTGATATTCATTTTGGCATCTGTGTGAGTGTCAGCATTTTACTTTATTTTCATAATTTTTATTTTTTTTACTAGCACTACAATTCGACCTCTGAGGACCTTAATGTGATGGCAGGTCACACCGGACAACTATTCATGTAGTGTCCCATCAAGCAAGAAGAAGAACTGAACTTTAAAAATATTTTTGAAAAGGAAATAGTCTAGTAGTCTGCTTACAGAAAGGAGCTGTCCAAGAACAGGCTGTTAAGCTTGACATCAGTGTGTGCACTCAAAACCTACTCTACTGTATTTCAGGGCAGATCTGGTGGTTGTCTCCTGACTTGGGTGCACCAGATACTCTGCTGTAACCCGATGGTGACATGAGAGCAGAGGCAGCATCCCCATTGCTGTGGTTTGCATGTGCTGCTATCCCCCAGTAATGGTTTCTGCAGGGAAGGCATGGGCCAGTAGTTTTAATACTCAGGAATCTCAGTTTTGAACAGAAACAGCAAGAGCTGTGGTGGATAATCAATTTTCTGACATCAGTTAGTACTAGATGGATGCCAAGCAGCAGGGATCATAACTCAAATAGATTGCTGGGGTGAAGGGACAAAGCAGGACTTGTTGTGCTGTGCATCCCA
The DNA here is from genome assembly GCA_013399895.1 of Serilophus lunatus. Taxonomy (NCBI): domain Eukaryota; kingdom Metazoa; phylum Chordata; class Aves; order Passeriformes; family Eurylaimidae; genus Serilophus; species Serilophus lunatus. Next base: position 149,942 of record VXBA01006151.1, on the reverse strand, counting down.
CACATACAACAGGAAGAGAAAACCTTGATCCCAGGGCACAGCAGCCTACTCAAGTGAGACAGGCAAGAGATCACAGAGAGGAATGTAATCTGAAAAAATTAACTTTGCAGCATTTTTTCTTTAAAACCTTTTAGCTGGATTTTCTCAGGAAGAGATTATTTAGGTAGGAAACTTGCAGGACAGGAGAGGAAGAGGAGGGATGGGCCTGAGTTGGAAGAGCAGGGGGACAAAATAATCCTCTTAGGTACTGGGGGAATGTATTAACAAATGGTGGAATCAGGAACTAGAGGACACTGGAACAGTTACACACCAGAATGGCCACTGATGAAGGTGTTTTCTCCTAATACAGTGATCTTTACAGGCTGTCTGTCAGTTTGCAAAGGGACCAGAAATGGTTATTAATTGGCTTACAACTTCTTCTGTGGTAGAACCTCTACTGAGGAAATTATAGAAAGAGCAAGCAAAAAAAAAAAAAAAAAAAGGGGAAGAAAAACCTTATGGAGAAAAAAAAAAAAAAAAAAAAAAAAAAAAAAAAAAAAAAAAAAGGGGAAGGAAGTTTTACCAAAAGCATTTTCTTTAATGCTGGTTTTGTGTTTGACTTTTTCTGTCAATGGGCATAATTTTCTGTTTTCTCCAGAGGAGAGGTAAGGACGTGAAAGTGTTGTCATCTTCCAAAGATACAGTTCATGGCATCTTCATTGTGTTTTTACTCTAGCAGAGGTCAATCCAAAGGTGACCCGATGTGGGTTTGCTGGTGTAGTCAAGCTCACCAGATATGAGAACAGAGAATCCAGGTGTGTTGCAGGCTTACATGTTCCACTGCACCTTTTCTTATTGCTTTGCCCCTGACTGTGAAGAGCTGACACTGAAGCACGAAAGATTTACATTTGTTTTAGTCGCCTGCCTGATGAGAGCCCAGGGGCTGAAGCAGGAGAAGATTCAAAGCCAGCCACTCCCAGTGCTTGACAAGCTGTAAAGCAAGAACATTTTGAATGTGATCCATTGCCTATTTTGGGAAAGTTATAAAATTTTCAGAGGTAGGCCAGTTATTTTTAAGTCTCTCTGGACACACTTGTAACGCAGGATTTGTTCTGGATGCTGTCAAGGTCGGACATTTTCTTCATGAAGAAGTTTTCCTCCTTTGGGGAAATGTCTGGAAGATCTAATTAGCTGTGTGCCTTGGTCCTCTTTCATTTCCTCACAGCCTGCTAAACCTATCACTAGACCTTTCAGCTTCAAGATGAATTGCATTAGTTCTTGTCTGTCTTCCCTTGGCTTCATCCATTTTATGTACGGAGTTTCTCTAGACTGTTTGAGGAGAAGATTTTGCAGTAGAGCTGTACCTTACAAAAATGCAAGGAGTCTAGTGTTCAGAAAAGGAATTATTGAGATTGAGAAGCTGAAAATATTGACAACATGGTTATTTTTCTTGTGTCTGACTCTGCTGCTGCTTTGAATTTCAAGTTGCAGATATTTTACTTTCATTTAGCAAGGTTGCAAATATGAAATAAAACAGAAAAATGCTACCTACAGTGGGATCCTGATTAATGAGTCTGCCCTTCTGCATCTCAGTTCTGCTGATAAAGAACCAGGCCAGGGAAATGCTGAGCTCTTCCTGCTGCTTTTGGAAGCAGTAGGGATTGCTGTGTGCTCTGTATCAATCGGGATTGGGTTCCAGGTTTTATTTTGCCAAAGCTTAGGAATGAAAATAGCTGGCATCAGTAATGAACAGGAGGACATGAATTATGTAGACAAATAAACTAGCAATTACTGGTGCACATTTGTCTTCACCTCTGTAACTGATAAACCTTAAATGTTCTGTATGGAAGTCCCATGTATAAGTTAGGGTTTGAATTAGGGTCTTGAGTCTCTGCGGATGTGACATGTAGTAGTTTTCATATCTCCTATTGTGCATTACAGCAGCAGCTCCCTTTATATCATGCTACCAATGCTTTGTGAATCTTGGGGTATGAAGAGAGCAGACACTATTAGGATGTGACATGCATTCAGTTTAAAGGAGTACATAATGTTTTTCTGTCTAATTCTGACAGAATTAAAGATAGTGCGCTTTCATAAGTTGTTCTCCGAGTACTCTTCTCTACATATTTCATTGCTGTTGCCTAGAAGAAGGGTGTTAATAGTTTAATCTTTGTCATGACACTATTAAAAGAAGTAATTCTGATGCATTTTTCTGTTGCCTTTTATTGAGAAACTGTGTGTATTCAGCATTTGTTCTGATTTCAGCAATGCCCAGCATTATCAGGGTATCACTATCCCTATCTTCTATAAAACGCTGGCACATACCCTTGTGTTAATGCTGTTGGCCATATCTCTCTCTGTATATCTCTTAAAAGCAGATGGTTTGTTGGACAAGTGAAGCGAGAGTTAACATTTAGTTCAGTTGTATTTCTGCCTGCCTATAGCATTTTAATTTTTTCACCACGTCAAATCAGCTCCACAACTGGGGGCAATACTGTAGATAACACTGTAAACCTCTGTACTGACACTGAAGGAAAGCAAAAGAGCTAGAGAGCCTGCCTTTGACTGAAATCAGTGACTGATGGGGATGCTTGAGGGGAGGGAGGCAGGTCAAGGCAAGAAGAGATGCCCCAATTCATTCAGATATGAGAACGTGATAAACGTGAGAATATGATAAATGTGTGGTTGTGGTGAGATGACCCTGTCTAGATGCCAGATGCCCACTCCCCTCCTCAACTGGACAGGGAGAGAACATACAACAAAAGGCTCGTGAGTTGAGATAAGGACAGGGAGAGATCACTCATCAGTTAATATCACAGGCAAAGCAGACTTGTCATAGGGAAATTAGTTTCATTTATTACCAATCAAATCAGAGTAGGGTAATGAGAAAATAAAACTAAGTCGTAAAAGAATTTTTCCCCCACCCCTCCCTTCTGCTTGGGCTCAATTTTACTCTTGATTTATCTACCTCCTGCCTCCAGTGGCACAGAGGGACATGCAATGGGGACTGTGGTCAGTTCATTGCACATTTTCTCTGCCACTTCTTTGCTTCCAGGAGGAGGACTCCTCACACTCCTTCCTTGCTCCAGCATGGGATCCTTTTCAGGGAAGACAGTTCTCCATGGACCTCTCCAATGTGAGTCCTGCAGTTCTTCACAAGCTGCTTCAGTGTGGGTCCCTCACAGGGTCACAGGTGCTACCAGCAAACCTGCTCCAGCCTGGGCTCCTCTCTCCATAGGGGCACAGATCTTGCCAGAAGCTCCAGCATGGGCTTCCCACAGGGTCACAGCCTTCTTTTGGCATCCACCTGCTCCAGTGTGGAGTCCTCCATGGGCTGAAGGTAGATCTCTGCTCCCCCATGGACTTCCGTGGGCTGCAGGGGCACAGCTGCCTCACCATGGTCTTCGTCATGGGCTGCAAGGGAATATCTGCTTTGGGGACTGGAGCATCTTCTGCTTGCTTCTCCTGCCTCCCTGACCCTGGAGGGATGTTGCTCTCACATGTTCTCACTCCTGTCTTTGCTCTTGTGCAGCATCTTTTTCCCCCTTTCTTAAATATGTTATCACAGAGGTGCCACCACCCTCCCTGTTGGGTTTGCCCTTGGCCAGCTGTTGGTACATCCTGGAGCTGACTGGCATTGGCTCTCTCAGACTTGGGGGAGGCTTCTCACAGAAGCCACTCAAAGCCAGTATAGTGTACCAAATACAGAATACATGTTAATAACAGATTTGTTAGATGGGAAAGAGCAGGGGAGCACAACGTGTTTGGGTGGTCAGTGAGGTTTGGGCCTGATGCAAGTGGCCAGACCAAGCTGGTTGTGGAGTTTTTTTCTCCAGACTTTTTTTTTTTCACCAAACAGAACAATCCAATTCATCTAGATTAAAAAACGCTGTGGGAACATCATGATTTCAGTGAATTTTTTCTTAGAAAATGTCCAGGTGGCCCACCTGCTTCATTTCCTGCCATCTCGTCAGTCAAGGGCTTCTGGGGTCTGTTTGCCGAGCCTGAGCTCAGGTGCAATGAAATGTGAGACCCACTGGTGCTAAACAATGCAATTTCTAGTTGTGTGTAGTCTTTATAATCCTTGCCCTACTTGGATATCTCCTGTATTGTTGGGTTTTTCTTTTAACCTTTAAAATTTTGACCTAAATGAAGGGCAGGCCTAATAATGTTTTACAGAATACTACATCTCAGGTTTCTTGGCTGAGGAAACATGCCCCCAATGAACTTTTGTATGGAAGATATGATCCAGCTTTTTGATGAAATCCAGAATGGAATAGTTTTCTAATAATGCTGAAGACTGGAGAAAGAGCACAGAAAAGAAGCAGAAGTTGCAGGGAAAATCCATCAAAGTAGTGTGAGGGGTGGGACAGTCGATCGAAACCAGCACAAACTTGCAAACTCATTTGTGAACATAAAACCTGTCTGAGTTTCTGGGGCTTGTTACAATCATAGGAACTGGCCCTAACCATGAATAAACCAGGCCTACCCTGGCTGCTGCCAGGAAACTTCCTAGCGATGTTGTCTGTTTTGGGGGTGGATCTGTGATTTAGCTGTTTTATCCAGGTGTGAGCTGTTACTGCTTAAAGTAAGGTTTGTATAAAGCCCAAGAAAAACTTCAGAGTTTTTTTCTGAATCAAAGCATTGGGTAAGTTTGTGACAAGATTTGAAACCCAGTACTTTAGGGGGGGAGTTTTTTCCTCTTTTGCTTTCCCTTAAACACACTAGAAGATAGTATGGCACAAAAAACTGAATAAGCTCATCATATAATAATCAGCACTTCTCCCATCTGCACTGTGAGTTTTACATCCATAAGCATTGAGGGTGCGTTTCACCTGCCTGGCTGTGGTTTTGTTCAGTGTGTGTGGCTCTACCTCAGGGTCTGTATCACTTGTGGGACCCATGATGAAGGGGATGCTCAGAGATCTACTGTAGGAGGGCAAGGGCTCAACTTTGAGGTCCCAGCAAGAAGCAGTGAGTGAGCAAAGCTCCTCTGTGCAGCCGAAAGCCCCTGGAAGTTGTTCCATGGGCTTCATTAATCCTGCCACTACGAAGTCAGAGGTGCTTGAGGGAGGTGGTAAAAGCCGAGGCTGCCTTCATCCCATCCTGCTTGTCACAGCAGGTGGTGCATGAAATGGGGCTGAGGCTCAGAGGGGATGCTCTGACAATTCAGTTACTTTCTAGAAGCAAACCTTTTTCTTTTTTTTAATTTGGGTAATGCTTGTTTTTCTGTACTACTCCATATGTTTACTTTGGGGCATCATGGGCTCTGCAGCTGCCAAGTTGTTTCTTCTGTGTCTGCTAAGGATCTGGAGTGGGTAGTGACACCCTGTCCTCACAAGCTGTAGCTGTCATACCATTTCCAGGAAGAATCTTAATTCTTGCAGGGGCCATATGAAGACCAGGTTTCACTGGTGGAGGAGAACTGCTGTTCTCTTGCTCTGTGTGTGCTGGCTATTGCAGGTATTTAGAAATAAAGTTGCTCTGGATGGTGAATCCTGGCTCAGGGAGGCTCTAGAACTTGAAAGGTTGGTAGTCACCCTCCTCTGACTGCCAGGATATCTGAAATACTTTGTATGTCTCCAGGAGAAGATATATTGATTAAATCTATCTGTCCATCTGCCACTGTTTCTCTTAGTGATTTCCTAATCATTTTCTGTTTCTGCTGAATTATTCCATTTCTCAATGGAAAGTTTAGAGTAGGAAGGGAGTAGAGAAGACTGGGGAGGGACTGTGCAGTGAAGGAGATGCTCTGAGTTTCCTTTTAGACCTTTCAGATGCAAACGGACCCACATCACCCTGCTTTTGCACGTATTGGACCTGACCCACAGGTCACAGAATTAGGCTGGTCTGGTGATTTTGGGTCAAATGAAGGAGACAGAGGTAGAGTAAGGGGAAGATAAATGTACTGATGATGAATGTCAGGAGCAGGATCTATTCCTGCTGCTTTGTTCTCAGGCCAGCATTATCGTGGTCTTCTGTCTGTCTATGTTCCTCCTACTTTTAAAGAAAAATCTAAAAACCAAACCAGAAACCAGTACATTATTTTTTCTCTTCACTATGTGATGGAAGGGAGAGACAGGAATAATAACTGTGTCTTAAAAATAAGGAAAAAAGGTCTGCAGTGGTCATATCACTGCTTGTGTCTGCTAAAAAAAGGTCATGAAAAAGTTTGTAGGGAAGTCTTCTGGGTTTTTGTCTTCATGAGCAAGATTTCAGCTGGTGCTGCTGAAACCTGAGGTGCATCTGCAGAGTGTCTTTGTGGAAACATCTCATCCCCTCTGCACAGTGCCAAGTTTGCACTTGGGGGTTTAGACCTCCCAGCAAAATGAGGGATTTCCTTAAAGACCTGTAAATCAGAGCTCTATTAAGAACCAGAAGGGGAATAAACCACTGAGAGGCTTTCCTCCTTTTTTCCAAAGTCTGTGTGTGCGCCATAAATTGAATAGGCTCCCCCTGAGACAGGGGGAAACCAAACTCTTAAAGCACATAGTAAAGGGTTAGTAATTGTTTCAAACAGCCAACTAAAAAAGCTTTTTATTACAAGGCTTGAGGTCTCTTTCATATGTGAAGCTGCTTGTTCATTTTGGCAGTGAAGGCTGCTTTTATGCCTCCCTGGGGACAGTGGTAAAACTTTCAGCAGCTCAAGCACAGAAACCAGCCCTTTGTGGAACTGAAGGCGAGAAACCAAAAGTTGTTCAGTAGATTTCCCAGTCCCCCACAGCTTGCTTTCAGATTTTGCTGATTAATCTGCACCATGTGAAAAAGCTTTTGTTAGAGAGAAGAAGGAGAGAGGTGACAACAGTGTCGTGTATGGATGAGACCAGACAAGGGCATTTGATGTCTATGGATAGGTAGGCTACTCAGTGATTTTTTTATATATATTGATTTATTTTTTTTTATACTTAGTGATTTCTTTTTTATTCATTGGTGGGGTGCAAGAGCAAAGAATCAGCGCTTTTCACACAGTTGCACTGAAAGATGGGCAAACATTGGATTTATTCCTGTGACCACCATGGGTAGGAGAGCAGAGATCTCTGCTAGTCCTGTCACAAAGGTGCAACAGAAATATCACTTTTGTCTTCCTTGTCTTCTCTCCTCCTGTTTATTCTTTCTTTATTCCCTCTTTTTTGGATCGCATCTTTTCCCTGCATCCCTCCCACAGTGTCTTTCTTCAGAACATCTATTTTGTGTCATCCCTCCTCCTGGTGTTTTCCATAGGTGGCTCCGATTACTCAGCATCTTTGCCGAAGGCAGCTCCCTCTCCAGAGAGGTACAAGTGCTGTATCAGAGCAGCACCTACTGCCACTGCCGCAGACACGGGTCGAGCAGAGGACAGGCTCCTCTGCCTGCTAGTGCCAAAAAGCAGGAAAGGCAAGTCAGAGGTGCACCCTGCATAGTCCTTTTTGAGCTGGCTTAAGTAAAAAAGCCAAAAAGCTGATTTCCTTTTTTCCTTCAAGTAGTTTTTCCCTGAATTAGTTCTCATCAACCTATATGAAATGTAGCTGAAAGATCTTACAATGTAGCTCAGCTGGGAGTTTTTAGGTGCAATATAACTGTGAACAAGAATCTCCTGCACAGAAAACTGCAGGGCAACCCTGGTGTAATAGTGTTGAATGTCAGGATTTCACAACAGTATAAAGATGTTCACAAGAGAAAACTTGGAAAGTGAGCAAAGGAATCTTGTCAGGATGTTTCTTCTACCCCTGACCCTCAATAGTGGCCTGGACGAGCCTGTAAGGAAAATTCAGGAAGCCGTTGCAGAGCTGGCACTCAGAACTGGCCCTTTGTGTCCCACCTTTGGTCGTGCTGTGGGAATGAGTTATGTGTATACAATCTCAGAGCAGGTGTGTGAGCATCAGGTGGTGATGAGCAGATGGTGCAGCATCATCCCTGTTGTGGCCACTGCTCAATGTCAGGGTAGGGCACACCATGGGCTTCCCCTATGGCCCTGCTGGCGAAGGGGACTTGTGTGCCCCCCAGCTGCCCTGTGGCACTGCTGGCATGTTTTGAGCAAGAGTTGGGGTGTTCCCAGGACCCACTGGTGTTTTTCCAGATTCTGCACAGCTGGTAGGAGTCACTTGCTGTGCAGCCTGAGGAAGGCTCACTTGCAAGAAAAATGCCTTGCAAGGGATGCTCATGTTCCTGAAGCTTCAGTGTTAAGAAGGACAGAATGTCAGGCAGCAGGTTTTTGTGGTTCAGGCAGTTTTTATGGCAAAACTCAGGAGGTGTGAGGTGGCAGCAGTTATTGTTGCCTTTTGGAAAGAATGATGGGGTTGGCCACCTCTCCATGCGCTGGAGGAGCAGAAAGGCTGTTCCTGCAGGTGGTTCACTGCATTCTCCCTTGGCAATTGTCAGCTTTGCAGAGATTAGTCATAGATGTTTGTCCTTGGTATCAGTCTTAACATCTCCAGATGCTGGAATTAAATTTTGACAGTCCATTCCACTAGAATTAGTAAAAATCCTAAGGCTTCCTTCTGCCAACAGAACTGCACCAACTAATCTCTTCAGGATCACTGTGAATTTGGACACCTTCTGTGGTAGCTCCTGACATCTCTCTTCTCTTGCTTTGCAGATCACAGGTGTTATCCTTCTCGCAGTCGGCGTCTGGGGCAAGCTCACCCTTGGCACATACATCTCTCTCATTGCTGAGAACTCCACCAATGCCCCCTACGTGCTCATCGGAACGGGTACCACAATCATTGTCTTCGGGCTTTTTGGCTGCTTTGCCACTTGTCGTGGCAGCCCATGGATGCTGAAACTGGTGAGCATGCCAAAGTGCCTTAAGAAGGGAAGAGGTTTTGTTGGTGAATTGGGTTTCCCCCCACCCTTTGCCAAGCTTCTCCAGATGTTGATGCAGTTTTTTAGGCACACAAATTACTTTTTGTTGATCTTAATGTTCAATATGCGTGCCTTTTGGACAAAGGGGGGAAAAAATCTTTGCCAAAACCAGTTGCTGATTAAGTGTTACTGAAATTCTCTACTATATGGTGTATAGGCCTAAGTGTTATTTGGAGCAGGGTGGACTGCTCCTGTTGAGTTGCTCTGTGTGTTGTCCTACAATCATTCTGTTTTTCTATGAGCCAGATAGATAAGTATATTCACAATCTTAAAAATGTCCAAAGCATCATAAATGTGACATTCTTTTGACCTGTATTTTAAAGAGTCAGTTTAATACCCTGGTGTGAAATAATGGAAAAAATAGTTTGTATCTCATAAAGGAACACCAGCCTTTCTTTTCCTCCTACCCTTACCTAGGATAGAACAAGTCAACCCCAGAAAACAAAGCACTGTATAGTATGTTTGGCCTCATGTCAAAAGCAGCAGAGCCTCGAGGTACACAGAGCAAAGCTACAGCAGTTATCCCCCAGTCCACTTTAACCTCTCTCTCTCCCCGTGTTTCTCTGTTGTTTTCCAGCCTATCTTACCACTCAAAATAACTACAAGTTAAACAAACCTATATGATAAACCGTGTTGCTGTGAATATTCAGGAGAAAAGTCCTACATGTGTAATGGCTTGGAAGACTGTAATGAGCATTTGTGAAGTACTGAATTAGAGAAAAAGGCCTTGACAATGCCCCTCTTGCTACAGTGTTTTGGGGCTGATTTTCCCAGGAGATGGCATGATTCTTCTCCAGTTTAAACTGTATTAAAAAAAAAGGACAGCATAAAGACAGTTCATTTCCTGGGGAGATGGCAGGGGAGGAGGAGAGGAGAGGTAGCAGTTGCAGATCCATCAGCAGGGATACGCTGATGGCCAGTTGGCAAGTACCTAATGCTGCCGTAGGTGCACTGCTGCTGACTCTTGCTGGTGATGTGCTGTCAGGGCATGTTTAGAGTCTTGTCAGAGTTACTGCAGCTCAGATGGGATAGGGATAGAGAATGATGATATAAATCTGTAGGAAATCAGGCTCCGCTAGTTACTCTGTAAGTCATATAACTTAAGGGTATGGCACTAACAGTGTTATGTGCTGTTCCAAGTACGTGGGTTTATTTTCATTGTACACATAAGAAATATTTCTAAACTTTTTTTCTGTCCCAAACAGACAGCTTTGATTTGACAGCTGCATTAATTGGAGACAATTTTTTCTTCTAGTTCTGCCTTCACTGCTGCCTTCCCTTCCCCAATAACCTTTCATTAAAAGTAAATTTACCTCTCTCCACTAAATCCTGCTAGAACTACATTTAATTTAAAATGTTTCCTGTTGTAATTAACTATTATTTAGCTTGTGGAATACAAAAATGGAGTTTTCCCTCCAGAAGATTAAATCCCAACTTCAAATTTTACCATCACAATTTGCATGTTTTCTTTACCTTCTTTATTTCTGCTTAAATACATTTTTAATAGTTGGTGAGTGTCTACACTGAAAGCACTGTTTGCAAGGTTTATTTAACTCCTGATCCCAATGCTGCTCCTATAGCCAAACATCGACCTTGGTTCAGAAAAACATTTGAAGCAAATGTCTAGTATTACTGTGAGAATATTTCCAGTGAAGTCAGTATTTTGGTTCATTCATTGGAAAACTTCAGGAATTGAGCAGCAAATTACAGTCTAGCAGTGAGATAGATAAACACAAACCAAAACACCTGGGGAAGCTTATTTACCTTAGCAGAGTCCCATGCAATCGTGAAGGTACTGTTTGTATTCCTTATCGCAAGAACAAAACCTGTGTGACTTGGATTCATCTCTGGCATGTGAGTGGGTTTTAATTTATATGAGAATGCTAAGAAATGCAGGAGCAGAAAGAAAAGCCTATAATTAGACAATATATATCAGTTTTGAGTTGTATAAACACATATATGGCATTCAGTTAATAATCTATGTATTTTCTCCAAAAGACCTGTGGTTTCTTAACATCTTTGAAGGGTGCCTAGAGTGGAAAGTTAAATTTAAGTCAAAAGCCTGTCATGCTCTGACTTCTCTTGCCTCCTGCCTTTTCAGTATGCCATGTTCTTGTCCCTGGTGTTCCTGGCTGAACTAGTGGCTGGCATTTCAGGGTTTGTGTTTCGTCACGAGGTAAGTGGAAATGTGCTGAGTTTGCATATGGCAGTGCCTCCCTGGGCAGGAGCTGCTGAGTCCTCTGGAGCGTGGAGAATGTTTAGGTCGCTGAGCTTGGCAGCTCCATGCACATCTCCAGGGATGTGGCTGATGTGCAACAATAACGTGTACAGCTCTTAAAAACTGATGCGATTCCAAATGAAGGGATTTAATCAAAGCTCTTGCCCTCAGCTGCCTCATGATTTACTCTGGAGCTATCAGGTTTTGTGTGTCCATCATGTAAGATCTTCTTTACTCTTACATATGCAGAGGGCTGCAAAATAGATTAAATACTTTTCTGAAACACAGCTTCTTCAGTAAGGCCAGTGCTGGTTTATATAAGGCAGAGAGCATTTCTGCATCAGACCAGACTTTTTTTGTAAATATTTTCTTTCATTTTCTTTTTTTTTTTTTTGGAAGAGGGGGTGGGAAGGCAGGGAGGGAGTGGGATGGGATTTTGTTTCTATCCTGAGAATAAGGAGAGATTAGAAGTAGAGTGAGGTTATAAACTGGGACAGGAAGAAGATTTAAAAAAGCGTGATGGTCTAGATTTGTAGTAGCACTTCTCCTTTATCCACTGTAATCAGGTCTAACTCTGTCTTTAAGCCCATGGACCTACATGCCACTAGTGCTGAACCAGAACAACCCCAGAGACCCTCCTTGTCTCCTCTATTTGTATTGACTGGTTTTCTAGCCTCCTGTTTTGACATGAGATTTCCATTGCTATAGGCTTTTCTGATGTCTACCCTTGCAAGTGGTGGATCATTTTTAATTTGATCCTGAAATGCTTGTCCCTCTGTTGAGGTTTGCCATTTCATCTGGCCTAACCTGCAGCAGCCTGTGTCAGACTATGTCAGACTGTGTCTCCCTTTTGGGAGAAGCAGTCTCTTGTGAAGGTCACAGCTATATGGGTTGCCTAAATCATCTACTTACCAGCCAAAAGTGCATTCCCAGTGACATGCCTCGCCTTCTCCAGCTGAAGGACCTCTTGTTCCTCCTCACTCAAATGCTTTTAGTGCTGTGGATGAGGGCTGTCACCTGGTCAAGGGATTCATGTCTTCCTTTGATGCCACTGGCTTCTGTCTCCAGGACGTTTCCATAAGCTTTGGGTCCCAACAGGCATCCATGAGCAGAGGGAAATACACAGTCTCCTTAGTGCTGGAACAAAGTGTTTGGGGAAAAAAGCATCAAAAGATATCTTTCTGATAGGTTAAGTCATTTTAGAGGCGGGGGAGACTTGAGTATTTCTATTTGGTGGGGTATTTTTGTTTCTGTCTCTGTTAGACCCCACTGGAGTAACTCCTGCTAGTTAAAAAGAGAGCTCTGCCAGCTCTAAAAACACACATAAAAACAAGTGGGAAGGGCTAGTTTGTGTATCTTGTTAGGTTTGCAAATGCATTTGCTTCCTGTGGAAACGGCTTCAGATGTTATGCTTTCTGTTGCTCATATGGACTGTTTCTTTCTTTGCCCTCATAGATCAAGGATACATTCCTTAGGACATACACTGAAGCAATCCAGAATTACAACAAGAACGATGAGCGGAGCCACGCAGTGGATAACGTACAGGAAAGTGTAAGTCTAAAACTGAATACTAAAAATTAGTAAATAAAGAGACAAAGCAAATACTCAAATTTGATCACAGAACATGGCATGTAGATGTCTCAATCTGAAAGCTGTATTTTGCAAGCGAAATTAGAGGCTGGCAAAAATGATCTAAAGAAAAGGTATTTTGGATTATATGCTTGTCTAAGATGCCTAAGTTTTAGTGAAAAGTCTGTCTGATAAAGGCAGGGCCTGTCTCACTTACTTGTTGTTGGTCCCAGATCTTGAATTAGGTTTAGAGACCTGTTTTATCCTGAAAGAACACATCTTGTTCTTAAGGGAATCTGTCAATAAGTTTATGAAGTGTGAATTGGAGCTGGATGAGACAGGATTTTAAAATTTAGCATCCTATATCAATGATAAACTGCAGCAGTTCTCTTCACAAGTAAAATGAAAGGCTGGCAAAGGAGACATCTAGAGACTATAGGAGGGAAGTTGAGTGTATTTTCCCCAGAGCAAAAGGGAGTAGACAAATGTGCTGTGAGGTTGGAAATGAAAGCTGTTCTGGAGAGATGGAGTAGGTGGTGGAAGAGCCTTTGAGTAGGTGGTGAAAGAGCCTTTCTGAACCATGGGATGTGGATAATGAGAGGCTTTCTTGCCTTCTGTCAGGGCACAGCATTTGCCAAAACAGTTGAAGATGCCACCCACAAGGGACCAAGCCCACTAACTACAACACAGAATGATAAAATTCACATTTTATTTCTTACTGGAAACTGTATCATAGCATGGTTATCCCTCCAGCTCATAGCACATACTATGAGCCAATTTGCTTTCCATATGATCGTAACTCGCTGAATGGCTGAAATGTCAATGTAATTGTGCTCAGGACTTCTAGGCCTTTAGAAATTACCACTGCTATGTTGGACCTCTCAACCTCTAACCTGGCTTCTTCTGGTTATCAAATTTCTCTGTACTGCTCTAAGCTGAGTATATTCTGCTGTCATGTTGCCTGTTTGCCTAATGTTAACCTGTAATTTGAACTTCCGATTCCTTAGAGTTGGCCAAAATAAATTGTTCTGAGCAACTGTTCAGTGTTTATGTTCTAACAAAATGTTCATTTCATCCATAGCTCTGTTTTTGCAGGAACTGCATTTATAAGCCCTTTCCATGCAGAGCATCTAGCACGTGCTCCATATCTTTGAGTGACTGTGTTCTAGCTTAGCATCTAAAGCAGAACATCCTTCCCAACTTGGGCTTTTTCAGCTGACTTTGTAGATACACTCTATGAACATATGGTCACTTTCTATTCGTGGCTCAGTGAATTGTCCTAGAAATTATTTTGGTAAGTTAGAGAGGCTTCACTCACCAATTTGTACTAGTTTGACCCTGTACATGTTACATGAAATTCCATGTAAGGTTTTGGAGTTTTGAATTTCCAGGATCACATTTAATCAAATAAATAAGTAAAGGAAACAAATAAACCAAACAAAACAAAAATAACAAAACCCCAAACAAGCAAAAAGAAACCAACAACAGACCTTCAATTGAGAAAGATGGGTTTATGGCTGGACCTTTGTTGAATGTTGCAAATAATAGCTCTGATCAAAGAATACCTTTTTCAGTTGGTCATCTGCTCCCACATTCTGTAAATAATATTTGTGATACTTTCATAATTAATGGAGCAGTATCTGCTTTTCAAAATTAGAGACACTCTGTCTTTATTTTGACTATGAGCTGATTAAGTGGGCAGTGATGACTCTGATTCTGTACTAGTTTTAATTCAGTATTGTTTGTTTGTGTGTTTTAAATCTGTTTCTTATTCCTCCTAGCTGAGCTGCTGTGGCATTCAGAGCTACACCAATTGGAGCACCAGCCCTTACTTCTTCAAGCACGGCATCCCCACGAGCTGTTGCATGAACTCCAGTGACTGTAATACTCAGGATCTGCGCAACATGACCGTGGCTGCCACTAAAGTAAACCAGAAGGTACCAGTAATGTGCCAGAGGCAGTTGTTGTGACATCATCCAGTGCACCAGTGGACAGTGTGGCTGCTTACAATTGCATTTAATTCCAAATGGTTGGTCTATAATATGCATATAGGGCTTTGTCCCTCATTTATTTTAATATTCTTTAAGCTGGACTTTCTTAAATGCCTAGGTGCTACATTTCTGATGAGGGGAGGAGGTTTGTTCCCTTTCCCCAAGCAGAAGTTGTGCACAGGTGCTGCACACAGGCAATGCTGGCAGAGCACAGCACCACAAGTGGCACATGCTCTCAACTGCCCACAATGGTTAGGTCAGACAGCACATCTCTGCTTCTCTGCTCACTCCTGCTGAATGCTGGAAGGTTTTGTGGAGGACAAAGACCCCGCTATGCGGAGGGTAGGACAGGCTTCACTCTTATATGTCCAAACAGTAATCTCAGTACTGGAGCCCAGCTGTTATCCCAAACACAGAAATATGGGTGACTGACAACAAGTGTTGGGGTTGGTGGGTGCATTCACTGTGATTTAAAGTCTTTGGGTGTGTGCTGCAAGCAGAGCACAGCCAAAGTGACCCTTTCCCAGGGGTTAACTGAAGGAAGAGGTTGGGAAGACAGAATAGGGTTGGGAAAACAGGTCGGGAAAATGGGAAGAAAAGGAATAATTGGAGAATAAAAATACAGAGAACACTAAGAATGGGAGGAATAAAGATAAAGTAATTGCAGCATCTATAGCAGGCACTGCACTGCAGAAATACAACTCAAGTTATTGCTTTAAGAGCTAATGCGTCATCAGTTCTTTTTCTCACTTGAGAATTGCAAGAGAGGGAACAGTTTGTTGGTGAAAGGAATGATATTGTGGTCAAACTACCATGATAAGCTGCAGCATAGCCTAGTCAGACTTAAGGATTATTTTCTTTTCTGTTTTTATTTTCAGAGCTGAATTGAAAAAATAAATAGAAGCCCTAAGTAGATAACAGGGCAAATATGGAAATGCCTTTCTTCTCTTTCTGTATTTTTCACCTCAGTCACCTGTGACTCAGCACAGCTTGAAACATCTTTGAAAACCAGTCAAGTAGACAACATTTTCTGACACCTATTGAAAAAAGGATACTAGAGGATTATTTTCCACTGAGTCTTTCTTTTTTGCAATAGTTTAATGAAAGCCACTTGTTGAGGACATATGTGGAATGTTAGTGGAATCCATTGGTTAAGAAACTCAGAATGACCACCAGCAGAGTAATCTTGCTGGGTTGCATGAGTGTAGAGGGTGAGTCACTCCATTCAGTTGTACTTAGTAAACTTTATGATTTTTAAAAGCGGAAGGAAAGTGAGAGCAGGATTGGGTGGATCTAGGGCATATGCAGTACAGAATCCACTGCAGGCAGAGTGCCTCCTGGGCAGCCCACCCTGAGCCCCTGCTTCTGCTCATCTTCCCAGCAGCAAAACTTTCTGGTGTCACTGGTATTCTACCAGCACGTCCCACCTTTTCGGTTCAGGACAGCTGTGCACTCTGAAACTTTCCTGCCTGCAGAACTAAGCAGGCACCATTTGAATTCCCAGCACTAATCTAGTGTTTCCCCAAAGTGCCAGGCTTGCTCCACATGCACAGGGAAGTTGTGAGTTCCTCATGGCACAGGATACCTATTAAATTATAGGAAGTCACAAGGGGTGCATGTGTGCTACTCCAGGGCTAGTAACTCATTCCAGCTATGCCTGCTCCATGTTTTTCTGTCAAATGCATAAGTCACCTGACAGAAAAGGGCTGCTGATTCCTCAGGAAGTAGTTAAGTAATGACTTGGTTTAATTACCTAGGGTATGTTTGGAAGTTTGTGTGGTTTTGTCCCATTTTCTGAGACAGCATTTGTAATGAAAGATTGCAGAATTCTGTTTAGCAGTTGTGAGATCTTGGAGTTGTCCCAAACGTTTGAGCAAGGTGGGATGTTTCTGAAAGGGGCAGGGGAATAAAAAGCAAGCAGGAGGAAATGCCCTGTCCTTTCACTTCAGCTAGGAAGCAAGGTTCATTGCCCAAGCCCCTTGCTCATCTTGGAAACAGGCCCTTTGCTCTGAATGTTGGAGAAAAAGGAAAATATATGTTGCCTGTGTTGTGGAAGAGCCTTCTCATCATGCCTATGGACAAGTGTATTTGGAATACATCTTTTGGTGGATCTTGCAAAACTATCAGTAAGACAAGTTCTCTATGAGCTAATCAAATTACTCACTGTTTCTTAGGACTAATGATGAATTAACCAAAGAGGATTAAACTAATTATATAATTACAGGACTAAAAGACAACATTCCTGAATTTTCTTTGCCAATTCTGACCCTAACTTGCTTAGTGACCTTGGCCAAATTATTTAGGCTCTCTGTTTCTTCACCTCAGAAGGCACTAATACCTAACTTTAAGAGCTGTCATTAAGATTAGCCAATTATGTTTATTTAGTGTTTTTAATCTTCACAGTTCGTTTCCAACAAAGAACTACTCAAGAACTACTTCTCTTTAAAATCTTAGGAAAGTAACAGATGCATGGAGTCAAGAAAGATTAGATACTTGCTAAACTGCCACTTTTGTCCTCTGGATCAGCCCTTAGATGTGTGCACTCAGTGCTTCACATATTTCTGTATTATGTATGCAACATGTGGGTGCTGCTGAAATTCTCACTCAGCACAGTAAGGGCTGGGCAATTAAGAGGTATGTAAACATTGTACTTCAGTAAACAGATTACTGTGACATGAAAAAACAGAATCTTCAAGTGGAGAGAGTGATCAAAACTCACACATTGCATGTTTTGATAACAAGATCTTCTGTCTCCCTCAAATTGCCTCTGCAGTTAGATGTTGCATCTCTTGAAGGCTGTTCAACAGAACAAATTTCTGGAAAGGTGGGAGAAAATTGAGCCATGTCAGACACAATGAAAATACTGCTTGAGAAATCTAATCTCATTGCATAACATGTAAGACACACACGGCAGTATAGTTGCTTGGTGTGTTAAATAAACAAGATTGAGTTGGACTTATCGCACACTGTGGTAAAACGTAGTTAAGGATTAATCTGTACACTTAAACATTTCAGAAATGAATCACAGATGTGCTGGTCCTCAGCTGCTATTAGGTTTACCACTTCAGTGCTCTCAGGATTAAATGTCTTCTGTTGTTGTAAAGTAAGTTAAAGAAATTGTACAATTTATTTCACGAATGGCCTGTCTCGGATGAAGGACACTGTTTTTTCTTCTTGCTGTTATTTTTTACAAGCATCTCATTCTCTGAGATCACGTAAAGAGTTTCTACAGCGTCTGCAGAAATGAGGGGTGTGTGGATGTACATAAAATGTGGAGACACTTCTCTCTGATGGCAAAGGAGTCTAAAGTGGGAAAGGGAACCCACTGCTATCCTGAGTTTTTCAACTTCTGATAAAGTGGATAAAATTATAATATACCAAACATCTCAGGACTGGCCTTAAATCAGAGCGGTGTTGGTCATTTGAGGAAGTGTAGCAAAAGAGGCTAAGCAGTGACTTTGGACTGTGTGGACAGATGGGTTAGTAATGAAATTAAAAATCAATGCCATCTTTCTTCTTTTCTTCAAGTATTACATCATTTGTTTAGATTCATTTGGGTACCACAAGCTAGCAAAACTAATTTCTAGTGCTTTTTTTTTTTTTTTTTTTAGGTGTAGAATAGTTGAGGGGAGAAACTTGGCAAACATTATTATACGGGGAGGGAACATCTCAAAAAAGTCTATCCAAGAGAAGGGCAGATACACATATGGATCTTCTGGCCCCAGTTTGGGCTGTGAATTGAGGCACAAGGAAGTAAATCAGCTGATGAAGTCAGGATCTGAGCTAGAGAGACAACACTGGATTTGAGGACCAGGACAGGAAATTTTATGTCCAAGGGCAAATGAACCAAGAAAATTCATACAAAACCCTTCATGACTTTGTTATGTGGTTTAAAGCTACATACTGCTCAGTGCCTTCCCTGGCGTCCCTTGACAGGTAAAGGAAAACAGAATGCCTCAGGGGGCACTTCTGTTAAATATTTGGAATATTAGGAAATCAGCATCATTTATTCATTTTTGACACCTGTATTGTATTATAACATTGGTATATTGTTACTGGTTTGGTTTCAGGTCAAAGAAGCATTGTTTTTTAAAACAATATGAATTGACTTTCTTTAATAAGACCTATAAAAATGAGTGCAACATCACATTTAGCTTTTAGAAGTACTGAAATGCATTTCTTTCTAAAAGGAACTGGTTTTGCCCTCACTTCCCATCATTCACTCAGAATTGCTATTAAATAAAAAGGTGACAGTGTTGGAAATTACAGCAGAAATACTGTCTAGCCCAAGCCCATTTTAAATGAGAAATTTGTATGTATGCATTTATGGAAGGGAAGGTCGATACAAGGAATGCCGATATTTGTTTTTTCCAGGGCTGTTATGACTTGGTGACCAGTTTTATGGAGACAAATATGGGAATCATAGCTGGAGTGGCTTTTGGGATTGCGTTCTCACAGGTAAGTGCATAAACGCTCCCTTTTCTCCCCTTTTCTTCCCCTTTCTCTTACTCTTTACCTGGACTTCAAGGAAGGAAGGATTATGGAAAGGGACTGAACTCAGCTTGCTCATTAGTCCTGAGGTCATCTGTTCATTGATTTTCTTTTTTCAACTTAAATGAAGTTTCTCCTTGGGAATATCAGTTACGGTTGAGCTAATGACTAGCTCAAGGAAAACAACTGGTCCCTCCACTGGGTCAAACAGAGGTTAACCCAATAAAACATTGGCTTAAATGGAGCATAAACAGCTAAGAAGACAAATAGCTTATCTGTTGTTTGGATAGGCTTCTAAGTAGTCTTATTTGTTCTTAAAGGAGTCTAGAATTCAAACAAGAGTGTACCTTCAGGCCTTCCCATCCTGGACCTGGAGGCTGGAGGGGGCACTTTGTTAAGTTTTACTCTTGACTCTGGACACTGAGCGGAGATCTGCCAAAATCAGATTATTAAACTAACTCCTTTGCCTACACCAAAAGGTGTTTGGCATGCGAGGGACAAGAGGGGAGTGAAGAAGGTGTTTGCTGCTCCCTGATATTCAAAAAGCCTTTAGGGAGACAGGAGTTTGTGAAAGTACAGGTCTGGTCAGAAACTTCTGACCAAGAATGGGCAGAAAGATGCTTCTTTTAAGAAGATGCTCCTCTATACTAGTCATTTCATGTGTGATAGCAAGGACTCTACTGGAAACATGAAAAAAATGACAGTGAAACGTGAACGATACAAAACTGTTTCCAGAATGATTCAGCAAAACTCACGGCGAATGTGCATGATGCTTCAAGTGCTTCTACCTGAGATGCCATCTGCCTTCTCTCTGTGGAGATTAACAGTAAATGTTGTATTCCAAAACTATCGTGCAACTTCCACTTATTCATTCATACAATATTAAAATTCTGGGTCCTGAGGCAACCCTGAAAATATTCATGTATCTGTTAGGTGGCTTATGTGTGTCCAGTGGTCAGAAAAAATGAGGTGCTAGGAAAAATTACTTGAGATCTTCTTAGAACACATTAATTCAGTTGGCATGCTGCAGTGGAAACAAATGATTTGTCAGTGCTGTTACCAGTGGTGGGCAAATGAATTACTGAGAAGGTTGTGATTGCCCTCTTGCCCCGGCTGCCCCATGTGGCCTTGGCTACAAGGTGTTTTAGTCACATCTCTGAAGTTTTGCTTAGCAGTTAAAATGGCTTCCAGGTTTTTCAGAACAACTGTCCCCAAGCTGGGTTGAAAATGGCCACCACATCCTCTTGGTCAAAGTGTGCACAACCTGAGGGAGCCTTAAAACTATTTGGGCCCAGACTAACTGATTGCCCTGCCTTGGGTAAATCTGGAAACCCGATGCCTTGTAGCCAAGCTGTTAGATGTGAGAAGCCCGTGATTTGGCCTCTCAGCCAGTTTCATGTGGGTGTGTGCTGGTTTATCACAACACCAGCTGCCCAGAACAAGTTTCTTCTGCGTGTCGGGTTTTCAGGATCCAGAAGTGGTGAAACCACGTTTGTGCATGGGGGCAGGAGGAGTTCATTTGGTTTGTTTATTTGGTTGGTTTTTTTAAATAGGCTATTCTAATTCTTGTTGAATGACTTGGTACTCTTCTCCAACCTTAATTATGTCTTGATTACTGCTGTGGGACCCTGAGCTCCTATTTCAGTTTGATTTCTAGATAGTCAGGAGGCTATAAAGCATCTTTGTAAATGCCTCATGTAAAGCTATCCAAAAGAAAAATGGGGTAAGTAGAATTCTACAATTCATATGCTTCTAGGGCCAATGTCTCAGTCAGGACCAATATTACCTGAAAGCCTTTAAACAGTGTATCATGGCAGGCTGCAGGCATCACGGGGTGCAAGGCACTTTGCTGCTGCAGCTCTGAGTGAAAACCAAGTCTGTTTTGATGTGTTGGCATCTTGCACTGCTGAGGGCACTGTACGTCCTGCTGCCACAAGGGGTTGTCACTCCCCAGTGTAGGTGCCAGACTTTGGCACTGGGGGTACATATCCAGCTCCTTGGGGTCTTAGCCAGTGTGTAAAAAGGAGAAGGAAGAGGATGCACAGGAGAAAAAAGTAGCTCTTTTGGGCTGTGAAGGATAGGAGGTGGCTGGTTACAATTTACTGCCTAATCTGTTTTCTGGACCAAACTAGGGACAGCGTTTATGAATGGATTTCAGGTTAATTGTGTCTGGCAGTAATGCCAGGCAGTGCTCTAGCTGTAGGTAAGGTTCCACTGTTTCTACTGAGGATAGGTTTAATCTAAATAAAAGACAAATTAAATCATGTTGCTCTTCTACATTACAGCACACTCAAGGGTCTTTCCTTCAAATGATTTGTTAGGTGTTAACTAGCATGGGGAATGTGCTGATGTCCAGAAATGTGGAACGTTTGATATAATGGCATTGTACATCTTACAGGACCGGCACAGACCTCCCCAATAGAGTCAGAGTTTTTAAAAAACTGCTGTGTTGCTGACCTTGTCTGCTCTACTCCTTGGGTTTGAAATAATAACAATAAAATAAAATTTGATTGTTTTTGGATTCAGATGCCAATGCTGGAATAATTTCAGTTTAGCAGGTGCTCTTCAGAGTAGAAAAAGGATTGCTGTGTTGTGCCCAACAGAGAATAAAATTATGTGAACAGTATAGATGAGAAAGAGTTTTGCCTGGATAAAACTACAGTGCATGCATTAGTGTAAGGAGTGCAAAAGACACAGTCTGGAAGGGTTTATAAATTGTGGTTGCAGTAAACACTCCCTGAGTAGGGAAGTCTCAGTGCAGTCTTAAGGCCAGATTATTCCATTTATGCTGAAGGACTGGAAGTCAGGCGCTCTCCCCATGCACCAAACCAGTTAAGTGTATATGATTCCAATCATTTAAAGATACATTTCCATGCAGCCATGGTCCCACTCCACAGTGAAACATCCACCTGCCCTCCTTCCTGTCAGCATTAATGTGAGCAGCTCTGCCTGACTGTGGATGCAGTTCTGGTGCAGATATCATCTACCTTTTCTGCTACAACTCCTCTCTGAGTATGAGGAGGCTGAGACTTACACCTCCTTGCACAGGGGTTAGGGAGAAGGACCCATATCAGGATCCAGTACGTGACTTCAAATCTAATGTAGGACTGGGCTGCTTTGAAGGCCAATCACTGTGGATTCAGTTTGGAGATAGGACCTGTGCCAGAGGCGTATCAGGGCACAGGAGGCTGACACAGATAAGTGATATGTGACAGAAAATTCTCTTGTCTTCTAAAGTAGAGCCAGACAACCTGGATGCTTGGAGATTTGCATTTTGAAAATATGGCAAGGTAAATCATTGAGCTAAACAATTATTCCTGATGGAGAAAAAAACCCTCAGTTTTAGCTTGCCTGATATGCTGATGAATTCCAAGTTCAGCACATTTCTATTTATAGACATTTTCTCGAAGTTTGAGAAATGGTGAAGATACCAAGACTCAAAACAAAATGAAAATTCACATTGCAATTCAGTTTCTTTCTCTTCAGTATAATGAGGTGTAATAAATATGTCATGCAGGACAGCTTTCAGTCAATGTCAACTCTTGCAGAATAACTGTGTTAAAAAGCCAGCTATTACGTGTATGGTAGGGAGAAGATTGCTAGGAAGTTGATGTGAATGGTTTTCAGTGGTCAGAACTAAGATATGCCTGAGACAATTGCTAGAAATCATGAAGAAATGAAGAACTGTCCTGGAATGAACTTTGGCAAACAGGATGGTAGTGCAGGAGACACACCTGAGGGTTGTGTGCTCTATACCAAAGAATTTGTCGGTATTTTCAAGTTTCCTGTGGCAAAACCAGAGGTTCCAAGACAAACTCTTAGTTTTGCATATAATAGCTCAGAAGACCAAGATAATCTTATGGGGGAAAAAAGGAAGGAAGAGAAAAAGGGAGAGAGAACACAAATGCAGAACCAAATCTGGCATCTTAACATTCAAAAATCAAGACTTTAAAATAAATTAATAAGTGGATAAAAGTTGAGATGGGGACTGTGTGAGTGAAGGGAAATTAATGCAACTCCTAGCAGCTCTTTTCTTTGTGGGAATCCTTTTATGTTGATCCTTCTGGTTTTTCAAAGAAGCTTCAGGGACCTGATGCACAATAGGATAAGGGGCTTCCTCCTGCCTGAAGAGCAGAGTGATGGAACAAATGCAAAGAGCAAGGCAGGGTGGAGAGTGCTCATTTATGGCTCACAGTCTGGGAGCCTCTAACCTGATTTAAATGCAGAGGACTCTAGTTATGACTGTAATGAAAGAGCACCATGAGAAAAATTCAGCAGCTTAATACAGTATCACCTCTCCTTGGCTACAGGAGAGTCAGCGCACTTGTGGTTAAATGTGGAAGTCTGCTCACCTTGGAAAACACATATTTTTATATGTGTTCAAAGTATTTCTAAGATATTTATTATAGCTCTGCTCCTGGTAATACTTAGAATGCTGTATAAAATGCTTATGCAATGGCTCAATATGCATGCCATTATTTTTGAAGTATGGAAGTAAAATACTATGTTACTAAAACCACTCAAATGCCTAAACCACCATAAAGTCAGAGCTGACAATTAATAAATGGGCCAGAGGCAAGAAATAATAAGTGGCCCAAAGATCAGAAAGATACATTCATGAGTAACCTGCCATTTGTCCTAGAAGTGAGTTGAGTAAAACAAAACATTGCTACACATCTGCAGATGCTACAAAGGTTAGACACACTGATTATTAGACTTACAGCCTATGTAGAACAGAAGAATCTTTATTTAAAGGTAGCTGGAGAGGTTTGCTACAGGTGAAGGGGGGAAGAAAAGCCCATGGCTTCCTACTTGTACAGGCTATAGGATTTTCTCCTTGTAAACCTGATACAAGCAGCAGATTGTGGCTGAGAGTAACATCAGCCAAAATCTAGGTGCTTGTGATGGGAAATAACAGGTACCTCATGGCACAGGCATTGGGGGAAAAACCTTTAACATAAATAAATGAACTTGAATGTACATGTGTTGTTGGCCATTGTGTAATGAAAGAAGTGATTTGGGTCTGGGATGGAATTTGCTGAGTGAAAATAAATTGGATGAAATATGTTCTTCATCTTAATAAAAAATGCAGCAAGGCAGAGAAGTAACTTCTGAGACCAGCTGAAAAAGGTGGCAAAAGATTGACAGATACCACAAACACAGAAAAGGAATAGCAAAGCAGGTGGGCCAGGGCCACCCAGAGGTTCTCACTCTGCTTGGTCTGTCAAAGCCATGGAGAAATACATACCACTGTCCAAACCAGAAATCTCATTCTCCAAGATGGAACTGAGCCAAGACACATCACAGGAATCTGCAGCAGGAATGTCAAGGCCTCCCCAAGAGGAATGTGGTTGGTTTTCAGCAACACTTTCCAAACCACTAAATTGATTAAATCATCCTCCCAGTGACAGGAGTATTTAAGCATGGAAATCCAAAGCCCAGCCAGACAATGCTGTGATCCTCATCATTGCCAGTCCATTTCCTGGCTTAACAACCATCTAGAGAAGTTGAGCAGAAAAGGCGACAAGATGGCTAAAATATGTCCTTGGTATCGAGTGAGATTTCAAACCTGAGGAGGGTTTTCAGCACCCACATCTCTTTTGGCAGCTAGAAATACAGCCTTTGAACCCTGGTAGCTTTGGTTTTTTATTGAAAGTTGGTCAGGAGGTGCTACCTGTGCCCAATGTCTAGTTATAACCAAGGTATGTCATCTTTGGTGCCAAAATCGGGGTGCATATGGGGACAGCAGGGTTAAGCCTGCTTTTAAAGGTGACTGTGCCCTTTTGAAATGCCCAGAACAATCCTAGTGGACACTGAAACAGGAGACAGAGCAAATATCTGGCAAATTAAACACAGCCTGACAAAAACTGTGATAAATTAGAGGCAGGAAACAGTTTATCTGGATTTGAGTTACCCTGGCTTGATCTTGCTCTGGGCTGATGCCAGCCCAAATCAAGCAATTGGCTGGTAGAGAAGATGTATATTTTGATGATGATCATGTTAACAGGGAGCACTGCCTGGTCCAGGGGAAATAGAAGGGACTGGTTTGGACAAGCAGCTAGCCAGTTGTTATCTAGGCGTGCTCTGAGGGACCTCTGCTGCTGCCAAAAGGTTGTGACCCCCCTTGCCATGTGCTTTGCCTACAACAGAAGAAGATGGGCAGAGGTGAACACAGACAAAACAGCTGGAGCTGCTATGACACCCCCTGCTTGGAGCCAGGTCCAGGGAAGGCTGGTGTGTCGACAGACACAGCCCTCTCACTTCACCTCCTTAGCCAGAGATGAGCTGTAACGGTCTGGATATGCTCGGGAGTTAATTAGTTGGCCAATCCCAATGAAAAGAGTGAGGTTGAATTATTTACAGTGTGTTAACACTGTTGGCATATGCAGGAAACCCTGAGAAACTGCAATAGGAAAAACGTTCAAAAGACTGAGTGCTTATTGATGAGTGGAAACCTGGGATCTGTTTTCAATAATCAGAGTGACAGCCAAGGGAATAGTGAAGGACTTTTTTAAAATTTATTTCCAGATTTATAGTGCTCATTTCTACGGTGTTAAAAAAGCATAACCGCTCTGGGGCATTAAGAAGCCTTTCCCTGGCACACTGTTAAGAAAGCTAAGGTCACCACCAGCTCTCTGGGGTGGTGGGTGGTGGCAAGGGAACCAGGTGGAGCTTGTGAGAGAAGTGCAGTCACTAGTGTGCTGATACACCCACCAGTTTATCCATCCATATCTGCCTTGGCCAGGCAATGACAGTGGGATTGAAAAAATACCAAAACACATGCTGCCTGTCAAATCACTCTGATAAAAATCCAAAAGAAGATCTGACAAAGAGAGACAGGAGATTTGAGTGCATAGTAACCACAGAACATGAAATATTTGTTTACCATGGCTTCTCCTTTGCTCTGCATTGATATAATTTAACTTAAATTCTATTCTTGTCTTGAACAGTTGATTGGGATGCTGCTGGCATGCTGTCTGTCCCGGTTTATTACTGCTAACCAGTATGAGATGGTGTAATAAGGTGAGCTTTTCCCACTTTACAAGCAGTAAAGCTATATAAAAGCCTTGTTATATTGTTATGGCTGTACTGCTCCTGCTGAAAATAATGGGCAAGGTTTAGGTGCTCAGCATATTCATCAAGAATGAAGTCTTCCCATGGGCTTCTCTGCTTTGTGATTTTCATCACAGCATTGGGTCTGGTGGAGGAAAAAAAGGGGAAATGCACTGTTGAACGTTTTGTCACTTCAGTTTTCTAGAAAAGAGAGGGCAAAATACCTGCTGCGAGTACTGTCAGCAACCAAAGCGACACACTTGGTTTGTGTTTCTTTTTTTTTTTTTTTTATCTCCCTTGCTCTCTAGTCTTTCAGAAGTGTGAAGTCCAGAGCCTGTCTGAAGAACCAGGAGCTGCAGCATCGGAGAAAGACTGAAATGAATGTTATAGCACACACTGTCTCTCGCACGCACGCACACCCCCACGAGCAAGCCCGTGCGCGCACACACTCGCCCCCCAACTCCCGAACTGTCCCATGCGTAGTGTACCACCATCCTGTGAAGTACCACGGTGCCACCGAGAGCAGCCGGGTCCCCTCGGCCTCCAGACCCAGACCCCACCCCCGCGGCTCGGCGTAGGACGGCACCGTCTCTATGTTCTTGGTCACACAGTAGTTGCATCGTAAGTTAACAAAGGTAATTCATTAACAGCATTGATTGGGCTGTGCATGTAGTGACTGGAGGGCATAATTAGCCTTTCACCATGGTTAATAAGTGTTGCACACGGTTCATATAAACCGGTATACGAAATATATATTCTTTTGGGGTTTATCTTAATTTCTTGTTTTGTTTATTGCTTTACTAAGGTTTTCATCCTTTCCCCCTTCCCTGCGCCTGCCCCCCTTCCCTAAAAAAAAAAAAAAAAAAAAAAAAAAAGAGGAATCAGTAACATAACATAAAGATACTTGAAAATGATGTTAAAATGTTGTGCTTGAAGGGAACCATTATTCCTGATGTTCTTCTACATCTTTAATTCTTACTCAGTGTTGTATGCCTAGTGCGTATCCCAGTAGGCTTTGTCTAGTGCATTTTGCCTCGGAATCTGATCCTGTGTAATACTGTTATTTAGCTGTGTTGTTGCTTACTGTGAAGGCAGAAATTTTGCTTCCTTTATTTTTATTACGTAGTTATGAACTAATTGAACTGTGCTGTACTGCGGCCTTCATACTTTTTTCCTGTCCTTTCTTTTTCTTTCTTTTTGCATTGAGGTTGCAGCTACCAAATACATTGTTGAATCAAATAGAAATAAAAACACACACACATACGAAAAAAAAAAAACCACAAAAAAATAAACAGGCATACGAAATATTTTTGGGGGAAAGCAAAAGTTTAAAACCTTTTTAAAAAAATAGGACTTTTTTAATAATGCCTCTGTCTAGCATGCCAACGAGAATGCATTGATATTGTGAGTATTTGTGATATACGTATTAATAAATGGAACCATTACAGATTTCTAGCTGCTTCCTTTTCATTCTTTTTTGGGGGGGATGAGGTGGGAAGTGGACATGAATCACCTGGGCATAGCTTGGAATGACAATTGTATTTTTTAACCATAACTTGCTTGTGATAAAAAAATGTTACTACCTTGGGAAAAAAAAGAAAGCAGCAACAACAACAAAAAAAAAGAGCTGAAGAGTTGGAATTGTTTCAAAACTCCTATAAAAACTTTCCACAACTGGTTTCACCATGTGACAAATACAAACCCTCTGTTTTGCAATTTTTCTTCTTGTGACTGTTAACGATCTGCAGTGTTTAATTATCCCCTCCTTGGTGCTGTGAGGGATTTTGGTTGGCATTAAGTATTTCTCTCTGATTTTGGTTAGACTGTGCAGAAGAGGGATTTGGGGTTGAGGAGGGTGGGTAATAGTCATCTTTGGTGTGTTTGTGGAGAGGCAGGCACCTACCTCTTTCTCATCTGAATGCATGAAACATTGACGAGCTTACAGAAAACCCATGGAAGTTTAAACCTGGAAATTTTGGGCCAAGCCTTTAGCTTTTGCAGAGCTTTGCTGTGGAGAAGCTGTGCAGTGTCTATGTCCATGCACCCCATACAGCTGCTGCAGTACCAAACCTTCTGTCTGTCCGTCCATCCATCAGTGCCACACACACAGTCATTGTGACCCTCTGCCCAAGGTGGGGCTGCCCTGTGTGGTGCCTCCAGCATCAGATCCTGGTGAACTTTGAGGGGTGCTGGCGTGGTCAGTGCACTCCCACCTACAGCTGTAAAAGGGTTTGCAGCCCCATGGGCAAAAACCTGTCAGCACATGCCAAGGCAGCATGTCTTAAAAGTCCCAGTAGCATCGTCTTTGGCTTTATTCAGAGAGCACTTCAGAGCAAGGAAGAGAAAAAGCTTTGCAAATAGAAGAGGAATGTGGTCCACAAATTTTAGTCAATAAAGCATCTGCTGTGAGGGAACGAGCCATCTCTAAAAGTGGAGAATACCAATACAGGTCCTGCATCAGTGCTGGGCAGCTAAGCAGTACTGCGCTGGGGATGAACCACTCGGCACAGGTCACAGCACTCACATTGGCAGTCCCTCCTGAGGTCTTAAAAACAGTCACAGTCACTTGCTCCGTTGCTGGGGCTACACGATGCTGGAGTGATGCCCTTCTCCTGTAGGCACAGGAAGTTCACAGAGGGATGTTTTTCCATGCCAGAAAGAGCTGGTCCAGCAGCTGCCCCAGTTTCCTTCCCCTGTTCATTCCCGGGCAAGTCTCCCCTTGCCCCTCAGAGTGGAGGGAGGCGGGTGAGGCTGCTGCTTGCTCCCTCAGGAGCCACCAGTGGCCTTCTGGAGTAGAAAAGCACTCTCCTTGGTTTTCTCTCCCTTTTTTTTCTTTCTTTTTCCTGAAAGAGAGACTTGTTTGTGCCAAGAGCTGTTTCTTTTGAAGATGCTGATGTTGGATGACAGGTCAGCAGGCACCCAAACGTGCCTGTCCCCATTCAGTAAAGCATGTGCTCAGCTTTAAGGCGTAAGCACTGAATTAAGTCCACTCAGCCAAGCCCTTCAGTACATGGTCAATTGTTTTCCTCAGCGCTGCAGCACTCCAGCTTGCATGGGGTAGGTGTGTTAATTGGGCTCTTGGCAGCTTCTCTGAAGAGGATCAGGCTGGTGAAGGAACTGCCAGGGGTTTCCTTGGTGAAATCTCCCTGGCTCAAGCTGGGGCCACACAGGCTGCTCTGGCTGGCACAGTGGCATCCCCTGCCCTGAGTGGCGCATCCCCACACTTCTGTAGGAGGAAGAGAAGCAGTGGATATAGGAAACAAAGCCAGAGCTGCTGAGTATGGGTTAATGTCATCTAGACACAGATGCGCAGGATTTTCCCTCCAGCGGTGAAGCTACCACAGGGTTCCAGGGACCTTTGCCTCAGGAGCTGGATTCATACCCTCTGGTATGAATTGAACAAGCAGCAGAGCAGATGGGCTCCTGCTGCACTGGGCAGGCTCTGGCTGCCTGATCCTTCCCCAGGCAAATTGAATCCACTGCAGTTACCAAACCAAGCTGGACCAAAGAAGGATGGGCAGGTTTGTGATGCAAAGTGGGTGATGCGGAAACTGGATGAGTCTCAGGAGGGATGGGAGGAATGGGGGGGGCATGGCTGGGAAAAGAGTGGGACATCATAGAATAGTTTGGGATCAATCCAATTGTTAACCTAGCACTGCCAAATCTACCACTAAGCCATGACCATAGATGAAACATGACCGCAGGAGGAGGAAAAAGGGGCACCACCTTATTTTGAACCTGGTGAGTTGCTATCTTGGTTTGGCTGCAAGGTGGACCGGTGGCCTTAGCTGACATACATCCTGTCCTGAGCTGCCTCCCAGGGCTTGTTTCTACAGAGGAGGACAGACCTGAGCCCTGCTGAGAGGACAATATGTTGCTGGGAAGGTGATGATTCACAGCACTGTGGCTCTGCTGTGCTGGAGGGCCTTGTGGACTGCTGCCATCCTTGGGCGAGCATTGCTGTGGAGGAGACTGGCTTTGCCCACAGGAGTTCAGCCTGCTGCTCCTTCGAGGAGCACTGAAGTGCAGCACTGAAGAGTCTTCTGTGACTCTTCTCCTTGGTTTTAATTATTCATTACTGTTGAAGATAATTTTAAGGTTACTAAATTAATTTGCTGCCAGCCAAGCCCCATGTATAAAATACCTGGTATCTCACTGGAGGGTCAAGACAGATCAGAATGTCAGACTTCTACCAAAGCTGAGTTAGGGCTGCTTCTATATCAAACTGTACCATAAAAATAGAAATCTTCATGATTCAATATAGAAATGACACTCCTCCTTTTTTGTAAAGAAAAATGTTTTGCCCTCCAAACGTGTAAAGTATGGTCAACTTTCTGCAAGCTGTTTTTACCAGCTTGGCCTAATTTTGAAGAAAAAAGCTGTTGCTTTTGCCTTTTTCTTGTCATTGCATCTGTTCCCGTTGCTACCAGGGAAAGTTTTATTCAAAGGGCATTTCATTTTTGTCTGGCATCACTGGAGATACTTGGTATGTGCAAGCTCATTACAAACAAACCATGCTGAGGCAGCAAATCCTCAGGCTCAGGAGTCGGTTCTGCTCCGTGGTAGCTGCAGTGTGGTTATTTTCGGTCTCTGAAACTATCTGTAGGTGACACCAAGGGCTTATTTTAGATTGCAGTCCTTCTGTTTGATCAATAACTGGGGAGTGTATACAACACAGGCACATAAAACATCCAGGTCAGGTTGGATGGGGCATTTTGCAGCCTGGTCTACTGGAAGGTGTCCCTGCCCATGTCAGTGTGGGTTGGAACTAGATGATCTTTAAGGTCCCTTCCAATCCAAACCATTCTCTGAATTTCTGGTTTTATCCCAACAGTGTAACTCCTGACATGATGTACATTCCCAAGCCAACTAAATTAAACAAATACTATTTTTTATTCACTATACTCATACAATACAATGTCTTAGCCAAGACTCACAGAAGCAGTGGATTTCAGGCAACTCCCTGGAGGTTTTGACGGAATGTTTTCAGGAAGAGGTGAAGTGGTGAATGACCAACTTTTCGGTAATCCAGCCCTTTCAAAACCTCTTGGGGCACTTAGAAGTGAAAAGTCATTTTTGAAAGCCCTATCTATTTTTAAAATGGAGATCATTCAACCAAGTAAGAATCATTAATATTTTTAAATTTTAAATTTTTTTCCAGAGGGAAAAGCAGCTTTCTGTCTTGCATGGAAGGCATGGTTTGTTTGTTTTATCTTCTTGAGTAGAGAATCAGAAAGCATGGTGGTAGAAGGCTGATGCCCAGCAAGGTAAGTGCTGGGGTGGGACAAGAGGAGAAAAAAGAGAAAAAAAAATCCCAAACTTCGTTTTCTTCAGTAAGAAGGGTTTCAGATGAGAAGTAGTTCAATCTCATCATGTGTCTGACATGGCAATGCATCTCCGAGGTAAGTAAGTTCAGCAGCTCAGGTCTGCAGCCGGGGGGGTCTGCAGTCTCATCCAGAGAGGAACTGTTTCCTTCCAGAACACCTCTTACGTCCCCTGGATAGCAAAAGCAGCCTTTGGTGGGAGTCTGTAGGTATCTGATTGCTAGAAACTACAGCGGTGCACATCCAATGAAATTCATGTCCAGCATCAATCCATGGCATTACCTGAGGCTTTGCAGGAGCAATTGGTCCCTGGTAGTTTGCTACTCTGACTTCCACAGGCTGACTGTCTCTGTGGGATTTGCTGAGTTTGTAAGTTATTGCTTGCCCAAAGGAACTTGATTAGTGCCTATGTTGATTTTTTATATCTTCAGCCTTTATATCTTCAGTTATTTACAAATAAAAGCAAACAAATGATTGTCAGGAATCCTCTTCATCCTGGAGTTCAGTGTGACCCAAACATCAGATGACTGAATCTTCCTCCCAAGTAAAGGAACTGGTACATTGGCCCTGTGGGTTATTCCTCTGGGCTACTCCATTTGCCTTCATGCAATCCTGGTACTTGCAGGGCCAGGGATTGCCTTGTTCCTGCAGGCAAGATGGAATTCAGCTCTGTGGGGAACCAGCCTGAGCCTTGTGCATTCCCTCTTCTGTGCCAGCACTGACAGCCTGCCGGAATCAATGCCATGCCTTGGGAAAATACAGAAAACAGGTCTACACCTGCTTTGTGGAAGCATGAGGCAATATAAAGGCATGAGACCCAGAAAATCCTGGCCAGCACCACAGCAAGCTCAAGCACTGAACTAAGCATAGACTGATGTGGTCCACTGGCCTTTGTAATGGTGAATTTTCCTCCTCACGCTTATCTGGATAACTCGGCTTCCTGGCTTCTTTGGGCTATGCATTTTAAGTGCTACAATATGAGAGGGAAATCAAAAAGCCCATCAAAATTATCTCTATGAGACCCATTCAATAAAAAAGTTATTGGCAATTAGCACGGGTTTTTTTATAAAGAAGTAATTAGCCCTCCTGCCCTGAGCATTAATGAATGCTTTTCATTACACCCCAAGGGGTAGTCAACCCAATAATAATCCACTTCAGATGAATGTTGTTCCAAAACAACGTTGTTTGACAACAGAGGCAGCAGGATAGTCACAAACAGGAGGCAAACCTACCCTGGTGAGCACTGGAGCTGGTTGCTTCAAAATGAAAGATAGTTAATAATTTGCTTGGATTAGTGCAACAGACTTGACTTCTTACTCACAAAGGAGATGAAGCAAAGCATACAAAAGTCCAGGGTCTCATTCTTCCCTAGGTGCAAAGATGAGGAAGCCAATGGAGATGCGCTAGCGCTGGCCACAACCTTACACTGATGGCGCCTGTAGGGCTTGGCAGGGTAGAACACGACTCGTCTGTGTGGTCGTCTCGATGTGGTGATTTTATGGTCTGAGAGGTGTTCGGCAGCGAAACGGCCCCTGGTGTCTCCACGTGGCACTACAGAGAATGAGCACCAGGTGACTACTCCTTCCCCCATGTCCCTATTTGATTGTCGGCGCTTTTTAATGATGTATGTGTCAGTGATTCAATGCAAAAATTGCATTGAATTCTCAATTCCGTGGCTGTCCCGCTCTGGCAGGCCATCAAAGCCACCTGATTCTCCTCAGGGTGGTAAGCACAGCAGAGGCAAGACTGTTTTTCAGAGGAAAGCTCTCACAGACTAAGCAAATGAATCAACAATTTCCCTTCTCCTGCCCTGGCAGCATCTTTACTGCTCCCCGAGGCAGAACTCCCTTCTTTCCTTCCGGTGGCCCTTGCTCAGCTGGTGGGAACCCCAGCTGCCACTGCTGACCAGGGGGCTTCTGGCACAGCTTTCTTCATCCAGGCTTTAAAAGCATACCCATTACATTTACAGACTTGAGAGTTCAAGTGGACAGTCGAATCCTCTCCAAGCCGGGCTGCCAAGTTAGGAAGAAGTGATCCAGGATGATGCTGGGGTGCTTGGCCCTCAGTACTTTCCCCATGGAAAGACAGCAGACAATGGGAGGTCTAATTAAGAAGCCCAGCAGTGAATTTGCATGCTGCAGAAATCTTCCTTGCCCACTTCTCCCCTTGCCATTTCAAATTTATTTGCTAAGAAGCCCATTCCCTACCCAAGGCAGAAAGGTGCCTCCAGCCTCTCCTCCCTTCCAGCTGTCCCTGTGCTCTCCTGGAGATGGTGCCGCAGCCCCTGGGATGATGTGTGTGCACTGGAAACAAGTGTGGCAGCCGCCTCTGGAGTCCCCCCAAACTTTAATAGGCAGCTCTTCCAAATGCCTCTGTGGTGGCCACGTCTCTGCTGCTGCTCCACACTGTGTGCAGCGAGAGAAACCCCTCAGATGAGCAGTAAATGTAATGATTGTTCAACTTGCAGTGTGGTACTGCCTGGAGACAACGGTGCGGTATCAGGGCACCATCTCACTGGATATGTCGAGGAAATTCAGTCATGCCATGTTGCTACTGCTGTAGGTGTAAGGATAGGAACAAACAAAGGCAAAAAATAAGGAGAAAATTAGGCAGCGTGGAGGCTGTTGGGATCAGTGCAGTGAGCACAGAGCTGCATTGCTGTTGCTTTAGGCAATCTCGATTTTGGCATCTCATAGATTATGGATGCCTAATTTCACAGCTGTATGGTTCTTTGAGCACACATTTGTTTTGATGTAATTACTTAACTTCAAAAAAAAAAGTACATGGGGGAAAATAATTTTTTTCATGTGGAACCATAACCATCCTCTAGGGTACCCTTGGCAGGGCTGCAATCCCTACATCACTCCCTCAGTGCCTGTTGCACCAGCTCTTCATGGGATGGGGAAATGGAACTGCTCAGCTGCAGGCCCACAGGAATAGCTGCCTGGGCTGTGGAGTCATGGGGATTAAGAGAATGCTCCCAGAGAGCACCTGGCCCCCTGGGGAGGCTGACCTCCATTCTGTGGCACAATTTTAGTATAAAGGGAAACAAAAAGTCCCTCAGTTTCATATTCACTAGAGTTTTATTCTCCACTTGTGCTGGAAGAGTTGGCAGATCTCCAGGGAAAGTTTTACAAGGGGGAAAAAGTATTTTTTCCAATGCAGACGTTTTCAGGAGTTTAACAAGCTGTAATTAGCTTTGAAACATGAATTAGGAATCACTTAGCTGCTACATTTAAAGTATGTGGGCTCAAGGATTACATTTTTTGGTAATACAATGATATTTAAAATTAATGTAATTGTATTTGCAGTTTTCACCTATTAAAGAATTGTCCTCTTTTTTTGTTTAGTTTTTTGCTTTTTTTCAACAAACAAATGGATGAAGATTTGATGTGATTTTACTATAGAACCAAGGAAGAGGTTGGTCTCCTATGGATTCATAAATAGCTAGAGTCTATATTTCCCATCATTCATTTCCCTGCAATTACAGGAAAGGAAATTTTTGCAGAATTAGTTGAAGCTTGGAAAGGGAAGTATCCTTTAATGCCAGAGAGCGCCAAGAAATACCAACTTCTTGAATCTGCAGCTAGGACAGACTCCGAGACATAAAGGCAGCTACAAGTTCAAAACCAGGGGGTGTTACAGGATGAGTATGTTTTGATTCAGTGAGAACTGTGACCCAGTACACAGATGCACTTCCTGAAGCGAGAGATGCTCATAAACCCTCCCTATAAATTACCTGCCCTGCAAAACTCCCATTAATATAGCATGTAAAGAACCTGTCCTAGGAAGGCACAGCAAATATATAGTCTGGATGGCTGTTACCTACAGGCTGCCCTGCACCAGCCCCTGGTTAGGTCTGTCAGCCTTTGGCAATCTGCAAGAGAGTCACCATCCTTCCCAGGATACTGCCACTGACATGGGGTCACAAATCCAGCACCTCCTCTTCCCCTGGGCTCCCTGTTTGGATGGCTTTGCTGCGCTTTTGAAGGACAGCTGTGCACGGCAGTGAGTCAGGAGCAAAGGCTGACAGAGTAAGGACATGGACAGACTTGCTCTTTATTTGCATTTTTTCCTGAGCATTTGAATAGCTTCCTTTGAGTCCTGAGGTGAACGTGATTTGCCTAAGTTTCTCTATTAGAAAAGGATGTAATGACTATAGACTGGGAATTGCACAGAAATGCACACTGTCCCTGGACTGTTAGAATAAGGAGTTCAGCTACCAGTGACAAAATTGCAGTCTCCCTTCAAAAGAGAGAAAAACAAGAACCACAAAAGTATAGTTAGTAATTTCTGAACCTGAATTCAGCTCAGAGCATGGTGGTGGCTGCAGCAGTGCTGCTGGCTGAGCCAGGGGCTCCAGTCCACAGTCCCTGATGGCCAGACTCCTACTTTCCCCATGAGCAGCCCATGGATGGATGCTCAAAGAACTGTTGTGTTAAAAATGAATGCTGGAACTGCCATTTACTATTTCTCTTGGCCTGAAGCGGCACAGCAATGTGACAGTCTGTCATAATGTTGAGCTCAACCTGTCCAACTGGTGGCCAAATCATTGCAGATGTTCTTGGTGCATTGTTGACCTGCAATAAACTTGCCTGTTTCATTGAAGGTTGCACATAGCTGCCTATCTGTCCTGTACTTCAGCTGAAACAGAGTTAATTTTCTTAAGAGGAGCTAGCACAGGTCTGTGTTTTGCATTTAGGATGATAATCATTTTGATAGCACACTGGTGTTTTAGTTTTTGCTAAGTAGTGCTTACACCAAGTCAAGGACTTTGTCTTGTGTATCACTTATTTTTCTGGGGTTTTCTCTCCCTCTTTTTCCCTTTTAATTACAATTATTATTATTAATAGTAGTATCATTATTATTGTTGTTGCTACTATTACTGTATTTTATGTTGTTTCAATTATTAAACAATCTTAACTAACAAGTATTACTTTTTTTCACCTGATCCTCCTCCCCCATCCCACCAGGGTGGGTGGGGAGTTGAGTGAGTGGTTGCATAGTACTTAATTGCCAGCTGGGGTAAACCCATCACACTATTCCAGGAGGGTTTCAAGCTTTGGATCCCCTGCACAGTTACAACAGTTAGGAGGCAAATTTTAGCTGGGGATCAAATGACCTGTTTTGTTTGCTGTTGACTTATTTCCAAACAGGAAAAGTTACGGCTGTTGCTGTTTCTCAGCTTCCCTAATTCTCTCTTGTAAACCAGTGCCTTGCATTTGAGAAAAATTGGAGCCACTTTTTTTCATAAGTAGGATCAATCTTCCAAGTCTGCTCTAGTCCTCTGTTTGTGGTTAAAAAGGCCATGCTGTATGCATAGGTTTCCAAAAATTACATCAAACTCTGTCACCTGTGAGGGCAGAGGGAAAACAAGCTGCTTTCAAGACATGGGTTGCAACAGGTCACTATATGGACTGGGGCTCTCAGCAACCAGATCTAGCTGAAGATGTCTGTGCTACCTGCAGCAGGGTTGAACTAGATGATCTCTAAGGTCTCTTCCAACCCAAACTATTTTGTGATTGTATGATTGTATAATTCCATTATTCCTGATGTCTGATAAAGGTAAGGGTTTATTTAGCAGGTGAATAAGGCGGTCTTTCCATTCATAGAGCCTAATTCATCTTCTGATGAAGCCATATTTCTCCAAAGAGCAGCTGTGCATGGCACAGAGGGCAATAGCCCCACCTCACCCCAGCCTGCGGTGCTCACCCTGGCACTGGCACACAAGGGAGCAACAGATAAATGACCGAGGAGGGCTTATATCCCCCTGGGAGTTTCAATCCCTTCTCTGCCAAACACACAGGATAGTGGAGAGCGAAGTTTTATTTGGTGGTGTTGTGAGGTCCCAGCCCCCAAAAGACACTTGCAAATTCAGCCCTTTTGTGGCAAGTCCACCAAAATGGCATAAGTGCAAATAGCAAAGGGTCTGGATTTTTTTGCCATGCTGGAGCCAGGCTGATCTATCTGACTAAACTTGTGTCATGCTGTGGAGGACACAACCCAGTGGCCCAGCTGCTAAGGTCTGGAAGGACTTTATTTCCCAGTCCTGGAAGTCCAGCCCCAGGTTGGTACTGATGATGCAATTTTCAAGACAACATTCCAAGACCAAACTTTTTGTAATTTCTCCCCCAATTAACATTTCTCAATATTTTGTTTCCTCAAGAAAGATGCATGTCTGTGCCACCTGGGGAAGGTAGTGCTGAGGGCACACATCTCTGTATCTAAGGCACAGTCCCAAGACAGATCAACAAGCAGGGCTGATTGACTAAACTGAGTATATTTGTAACAGCCTATTGAAGTGGCATGTACAACATTGAAAGTGAAAGATGGGCATGATACACTGGCCCTTCATGAAAACCATATCTTCTCTGTCTTGTACAGGTTAATGAGCAGAAGAATCCTTAGCCATGAAAAACACCTACAAGGATCTTCCATTTTATCAATGTTAATTATTTTTACCACTTAATCCTTCAGGGAAAAAAATATTATCAGATAAACTATACTTAGATGACATTTCATATACTGAGTATTTTCAGTACAGCATAATGTAAGCATTTGGTGGTACTCATATCTGTGTATGTGTCTAAAAGGCAGCTATTATGCCATTTATCATCATCATCATTATCATCATCATCACTGTATAATATACTTCTAAAACTTACACTCTGATTTAAATTGAATACATTTTTTGCCTTATGGGAAGAGAGAGAATGTGGCAAGGGAAGGACAAGTTAAAAGTGGCTGAGCGCTTTTAAAGCAGATACATATCTCTGAGACTTAGCTTTCTTGGGCAACAGAGGTGTATTTGGTAGTAACCTCAGTGGTCCCAAGCACAAGTGTACCAGACATTTTCTCTGAGGTATTTCCAGTCACAACAGTCCTCTGCTCGTCCTGGACTATGAACAAAGGTGATGCTGAGTTTCATAAGCTCTGTGCCTGAGCTCAGGGTTCTTGCATCCTCGGATGTCACAGTGGAGCCATAAAGCAGAGCCCTCAGTGCAATATAACATTGCATCTCCCACACTCCCACACAGGAGATTGAGAGGTCTAATTTCAGGTCTACAAGCACTGACAGTGTCCCTTTCAGCACTACTGCAATTACACCTGTTACACCACCTCTCTTCATTCCCACTTAATATATTGTGGCACCCGCAGTGGTGTTGCAACGACAGCTGACAGATCCCCTGCCTTTGCAGATCCACTCCTGTCGGGTTGCAGGTGCTTGCTAATCGAATAATGCTGTTGTTTTCGTTGCTCTCGTGTTTGTGCCTCTGCTAAATGACAAGCAGCAGCTTGTACTCTGCTTTCTGGCGCTTTGCTTTCAAGCTTCACAGTTGTACTTGCCATTTCACCTTCCGCGTGTATCAAAGTTGTTCTCGCTGCTTTGTGAGACGGTGGCAGTTCAGTCACGGGGAAGGATGTGCAGTGGCATCCCAGGCAGTGCCTGGCACCTGGCAGCCCTCATTAGCCCTTCAGGGAGGCAGCTCTGAAATCGATGGGAAACAAAGGGCGCTCACCTGAAACTGGTCCCGGTTTGGTTTCTGCTGATTGATCTGCCAGCTCCACAAGCTGGATGTTATGCTGGATGCCAAATATTTGTGAGTCCACTCCCTTTGTCTCAGGAGCACTTTTAGTCAGGATCCAGGAAGATAAATGTAGGAAGAAAGGAGCCCTCTCTCTCCAGCAGTGGCTGTTTCTGTAAATCACACTCTTACTAAGGAGGCCAAGTGTAAATGAGGTACTGTTGAGACACACAGGTAGACACGCTGATCATCGGGGGAACTCAACATGAAGATTTCAGCACCAAACTCACAAGGCTAAACAAGAAAATTTCTCATTATATAATTATGATCACAGGGACAAAAACCTGAGAGTTTAGATATTCTCCTGTTAAACAAGTTTGTTCACCAGCACCTGAGGCCTCAGCAGCTCCAGCCTCTCCGAGGTAGAGCTCTGCCCCTCACACCATGTACCCAGGGCTTTTGCAGGGCTCTTGTGGCAAGGCCTGAACTTTCATGCAGTTCAGGTGCCTGGCTGCCCAATCAAGGCAGGTTGCAAATAAATAGGTTGCCCTCATGCTTCAGGTCAGAGTAACAAATCTTAATACACAGTTAAAGGACATCTCATTCAGTACAAGTTGGAAGAGCCCACAGAGTGCAAGGCTCAATCTCTGGCTGGAGGTGATCTCCAGAGAAGTGTTAAGTTAAGCAGCAAATCTCAAGCTACTATATTTCCTAGTGGGTCACGGTGCATTACCAAGTTTGCAGCTGACTCAGGCAATGCTTTGAGCACGGAGCTGGGAAGAAGCTCCAAAAAACAACCAGACTGAAGCACGGTGGTATCGGAGGGCTGTGTGCTGTATAACGTTACTTTGCTTAGTTTAGAAATCTTACTATAGATCAGATGACAGTCTTAAAAGATTAAGTACAGGAAACATAGAAAGATACCATGAGAAATAAATCAGATAAAGGTCTGCCTCCCAGTAGGAAAACGGGAAAGAGCATGGTCAGTGGCACTTTTTATTGGTTTTAGGGTGGGAGTTGGGAGCTGAGAATGAAGATAAGAAGGGAAGAATGCTACTTCAGAGATGACATGTTTCACAGAAATGATCCATGTTCTGCATAAGAAGTCAGAGAGAAAAAAAATCCTACATATTTAAAACAGACTTAAAAAAATTAATTAGCTGTGTTAGTCTGGCATATTAAAGAAACCCCATAACTTCAAACTGATCAGCTTTTGACACATCTTCATTTAGCATCCTATGGGCATGCAGAATACCTCCCTTTGGGCAATAGAAAATAAAGATACATGGCAGTCTCTGCGTGGGTGCAGAGATCACACTGGGCAAAGCAGAAATGAACAAACACATCTGTAACGTGATGTCTAGAAAGTGTCAAAAAGCATGTGGCTGCAAATGCCACAGATAAAAGAAAAGTGTACACAAGATCCAAGGGAAAGGGGGAAACTTTTCTACAAGGACTAAAACAAGACAGATTGGATGAATTCTTAGAAGGGTTTCCAACCAGAAAGAATCATAAAATGTTTAGAGTAAGAAAAGGTGGGATATGAAGGTAGAATGTGAAGGGTCTTTGCAGGCAAGACGGGAACAACTTCAAGTGAGAAGACAATCTGTCAACTTTTAAGGCTCTCATTTGTAAAAGATACAGCAACACTCATAGCTACCCACAGCCTCACAAGCAAACACAGGGACAGAAAACTCTGGTGAAAACTCAGGGAATTTAGTATGAAGATTAAAACTTGCCAAGCCAAACTTTCCAATGAGAGACATCTCTAGATCCACTGAAGTCAATGAACTTGACAAAGAAAAGCAGGCCATGAGATTGCTGTTAGGCCCAAGACCAAGAGGGTGCACGTCATCAAAAGCTACAGTAGATGGTAAAAACCCTTCTCAGGAACAAGGGGACTAATTGCATCCATATTAAAACCATAGGGCTGTTCAGTAGAGGCATAAAGGGATGTCACAGAAAAGATGAGCCTTGTTCTTGTTACCACCTGCAATGTTTTACAAAGCTGAAATTAAGGGATTAAAGGAAGCATTGCAGAAGAAGAGTGCAGATAGCATAGTTTGAAGCAT
Organism: Serilophus lunatus; assembly: GCA_013399895.1. Lineage (NCBI taxonomy): Eukaryota > Metazoa > Chordata > Aves > Passeriformes > Eurylaimidae > Serilophus > Serilophus lunatus. Next base: position 108,878 of record VXBA01006151.1, on the reverse strand, counting down.
ATGAAATGAAAGAAGGGTCTGTAACCATGTGCAGATTTGGGCTGGGGTAGAGTTAAATTTCTTCACAATGGGTCATAGGGAGGTGTGGTTTAGATTTGCTGAAAACAGTGTTGATTATACAGAGATGTATTTATTGTCGAGCAGCACTTGCAGAGTGTCAAGGTCTTTTCTGCTTCTTATACTGCCACACTGGGGAGGGGGCTGAGGGGCTTGGGATACTGGAAGGAGACACAGCCAGAACAGCTGATCTCAAGTGACCAGACGGATACCCCAGACCGTATGGCATCGTGATCAGCATTTAGAGCTGGAGAAAGAAGAGAGGACATTTTGTAGGGATGGTGTTTGCTTCCCCAAGACACTGTTGTATGTGATGGAGCCTTCCTGGAGATGGCTGAACACCTGCCTGCCCATGGAAAGCAGTGAATGAATTTCTTACTTTCCTTTGCTCTGCTGGCACACATAGCTTTTGCTTTCCCTATTAACCATCTTTATCTCAACCCACGAGTTTTCTAACTTTTCTCCTTCTCTCCCCAATCTTGCTGCTGGGGGAGTGAACAAGTGGCTGCAAGGTGCTTAGTTATCAGCTTGGGTTAAACCATAACAAACAGCAGAGAAGAGGAGGGGGCACAGGAGAGGTACCAGGTCTTGCTTTGATCCTCAGTCAATATGATAGACAGGAGGAAGAAACCCAATTCCTCCATGAATCCATTTTTTTGGCAGGAATCTATGACCCACCAAAGGGCTAAAGGACACTACAGACCAGAGCTCTGTCTGGATGTGAAGGTGAAGATATCAGCCCTGGAGAGCTCATAGCCCTCCTGCAAAAGGATGGGGATCCTTAGAAATTCCTATAGGTTTACACAATCCTGTTGGAGGCTCCAGTATGCACTACAGGCACTACAGCTGAGGCTGTCTTGAAATAACCTTCCGGAGTGCTTTGAGAGCCAGAAACACTTCACTGTGTTATTGTAGGCACAAGAGAGTCTTTCAGAAATGAAAGCACCCATTGATGATGTGCCATGCTGAGGCAGGCGGTGATCAGAATCCCAAAGCAAGGAGGACATAGAAGCAGCCAAGAAAACATAACCCAAACCTTGGCAGAGCCAGATGTCAATCCCAGACAATTTAATTATGTCTGGAGAAATCAACCACAAAGGCAGTAAAGCCTGCTGATTATAAGCAACAGTGAATAAGATGACAATGAAAGGGGTAAACAGAGAAATTTAGAAATTGCAAAGGAGGTTGAAGTAGGTCACACCCAGCGATGTAACTCAAACCACTCACCAAAGAAATTGCATTGCTCAGATACAGAGTGATTATGAGCGCTAGAGCAGTTGATTGGTCCCTTCCAACCTTATCCATTCCTTGATTCTGTGAGAGCAAGGATCTGAAGCATTTACAAGCATCACCACTCAGTATTTCTTCTTCCTTCTGTGCCTTCAACCACTACAATCAGGCTCATGCTACAGGTCAAAATGCAGCTGTAAATAAATAATAGGACTTTGACAAGCAGTGTCAATGACTGTAAAATGTTCCATGGTCTCTGGTTCCCACGTTCACAAGTGTCTATTTCATTAGGATGGCCATATTTTTACTCTTAAACTATAATCCATCAAACAGTGTGACATCTGTTGATGTGCAGCACAGACTTAACATGCTTGGTGAAGCTTAGAGAATGATCAAGTGTCTCTGCCTTTGGAAAGCTGCTAATCTAAAAACTTTGAAAGAGAATAAGATGTCCACAGGAAGAACTAAAGAGAGGAGATGTGGTGTGCCACCTCAGAAATACAGATATACCCTGTACTAGGTTTCACAGGAAGCACAACAAGGGTAGGGAAGCAGTTTGGAAAGACATACCAGGCCATGTAGATCACTGTAATTTTTTTTTGATGCTCATCACCTCACTCTGTAGCATCCTAGTAGAAATTGACCTCAACTACTGCATTACTAAAAAGGAAAAGGCGGGGAGTAGCACCTTGGCAGGTAACCATAACTGCTTCTGGTAATTCGGACACAAAATAATGTCAATCTAAAATAACAGCCACCTGGTAATTGTCAAGTGTGATCAGCTTGATGAGATACAGTTAAATGATTTGGAGGAAGCAGAAGCCTCTCATGTGAACATGATAACACCTAATGTACAGTATCTCCAGCAAAAAGGGGAGAGAGGAGAAAGAAATGCAGCCAAAGAGGAAATACCGTAACAGCAACAAACCCACAAAGTACAGGATGGTGTAACTGATTCCCTTACATACTCCCAACATGAACATTCAGCCATTTAAGGAGCATTCATGAAAAGTGTGGGCACAGGATTTCCCACGATGCTGAAAAAGAAGGAGTGGAAGGGGGAGCGTGGGAAAGCAGTTTGCAATGACTCTGCTCACTGACATTGAAACGGAGAGAAAATTGCCTGGAAGTTCTGGGATGGACAGTGAGAAGGATCTCTTTGTCTACCCTGAAAGGCAGTCAAGTGTGGGCTCTTCTCCTCAAGGCAGCTGACTGAGGTGCTCAGATCAGCGGCGTGAAATCCCTCCAGCTCCTCATGGCATCCTGAGTGTTCCTGCAATGCTCATGCCCAAGTGCCCCATTAATGCTCCCAAGAAATGATTCATGTCTGAGGCATGGGAGATCCATGGAGTTAAATAAACAGTTTACAGAATTCTAGTGTCAGACTGTGACCACTCATTACCCTCAGCTTTTTTAGGTCCAATCTGCTGTGGGTGATTGGTAGCTGGGATTTTATCACAGCCGGAGTATCACTGTCCTTTCCAACTACCACAATCTGACTTCTGAAAAGGCCTCCATCTGTCTCCCATCTTACTTTAATTTACTAAGCTGTGCCATATCCCCATCTGGCTATTGGCTGGAATTTTGTTTTCTTTTGTTTTGTCCCCTTGAGTTATTCAAGGAGACACAGAGCTGGCTGAGCACATTAGATCATTATATGTCTCTTAAAGTAGTTGGTTGGATTTATTTGAATGGGGATTAGCAAGATTAGGAATGTTTTCTTTAAATGACAATTTCCAAATGGTCATTTTGTCCACTATATTGATTTGCATTTAAAGGACTTTGATGTTTTTTACTACAGGATGAAGAAAACAGTTAAGCAACACTGCCATGAAAACCAACAGTTTTAAAATTTTGTTCAAGACTCTGAAACAACAGATGCACAAATCCCATTGAAATTTGATGAAAATTGACCTTGCACCTCTGTAAGGTGCTTGAAAAGTTTATTTATAGGACTTCCAGAAGAAGCTTCACACACAATTTGTATTCCCTATCAAATGTTCTTTTTACAGCTTCACATATTGTTATTTTTGGAGGGAAAAAATTTGAAAGATCATTCCTGACACAGCATTTCTGACACGGAAAAATGGCTCAGCCCTTTGGAAAATTGCTTCAGTCCTTTCTTTATCTGTCTTTGTCTCTCTGAAGTACTGTACCTCAGTTTAGCTGTCTGTGGTTCTTACATCAACAAAGTACAGTAGGAAAACTCAGTCTAGTTTATCTGTCTATTACCTCAATTTCACCTCCATTCACATCCATTATTTTATACTATCCCTTCTGGAAAAAAATATCTGAGCTTCTGTAGCTCTAAGGAGCTTTAAAGGAGCCACCTTTGTCAGAGGGGACTATTTGGATGGAGGACTGGCTACTCAGGATCCCATCACATTGCTCAATCAGTTTCATGCCCAGCACATCACAGCTGGCATAACACCAGCAGCTGGTGCAGGCTTTACTGTACCTGAGGCTGCTCCAGCATATCCTAGCTGTCCCTGTGTCTAACTCAGGGAGATGGGTAGGATTTCTACCATTAACTTGCTTTCACATGAACCCAAGGAAAGATAAAGATGTGCCACTCCTTTCTCCCTCTAATGTTTATGAAGTTCATCCAGGTGTTGATCTTTACACGAGCCCAATACACTTCACTGTTTATGCCCATCCCTCAGGCTTTAGCCACACTTGGCATCAACCCTCTGACACGGGTGAACAGGCACCAGCTGTGTGCAGCCCCCTTCTACACTCAATGGCACAGGGGTGAGCTAAAGCAGCCACTAACACCTCATCTCTGCACTGGCATTATCTGCCTGTTTGCAGACAAGGCCTAAGCTGGGCTGTCAGAAAGGAATGTTTAATTATTTGCTGCCTGTTTCCTGCACAAAGTTCTGCATGAAAACTGTGGGATTTTACTCTTCTTGCTGGAGGGAACAAAATAGGAGAAAATGAACTGCTTAGAAACCCTTTTCTTTCCCAATCATGCTCTGTCTGTCCCAATTATTTAGTGCACAATTCTGTGCACAATCACTGGGAGAAAAATAGCAACAACAACAACAACAACAATAATAATACCTTAATGAAACGCTGCAAAGGGAAATTAATTAGTGTTACAGTGCCCATTCTATGTGTTTGCTAAAGGGTAGAGGAAGCATTCATGTCTGTGTGCTGATGACAGGTGAGTAACAAGGACTCCACCTCTCCTCAACATTTTACTACCACAAACTTTAGAATATGTAAGGACTAAAATATAAAGTATTAAGACATTTTTCCTCTCTTTCTCTTTGTATGTATACCCTTATACATGCAGAGACTCCACGGGTAATATTTTTTTGTAAGAATATAAGCAGATATCCCGGCCAAAAAGTTAAACTGAACAGCAGCTCAGCAGCAATCCTTTCAAGGACTTTTCGATCGGCCACTTATCTGCCTTTGAATACATCTTTAGCATACAAGTCCTTGGAAGAGACGCATTTATAACTTTGGATATGAGGCATTATCTAGTGAGTGCTCTGGATATTTTAGGATCTGTGCAATCACACGTCAGTGCACATCTCATAAAACCAACACTGCTGTGCTTATGCATTCACCGAGTAACTCCGATCTGAACTCAGCTCCCTGTATTGACAGGAGATTGGCTTTTGGGTGTCTCACCTACAAAAATGTTCACAGCTTGCTTAGTCTAGTCAAGAAAACACTGAATAAGACATCCACCATTCAAGTCCTGGCTTCCTTGCTTTAATATGAAAGAAACCGTGACATTTTATGTCAGAACAGGAATATATCTGAACGTCTTGGTCTAAAATTTCCTCTCCTCCACTGACGTGCAGTGTTGCAAACCATGTGATTTTCTTATCTGAGGAGAGACTAGGCTTCAGCAACACTGCAAAAATGTAATGAAATTTGAGAAAATTACTCTGAAAGCAGAGAAAAGAAGCTGAAAAGCACTTTGAGATGTAAGCTATTACGTAAAAGGTCGTCAGTTATTTTTATTACTTTATTAGTCATTATTGTTGATAATGATGAAAATGCTTGCCTGGCTTCAAAAAGGTCATGCTTTGTGCTGCAATACAATCGCTTTTTGAAGGCTGAAATCTTTATCCCTCCGTCTCTATGTTGATTAGCTTGAGTTTGCTAAGAAAGCAAGACTAATTCAAGCCATTGTTTGATTTCAAGTCCAGGGTAACCTCAATAGTTTTAAAACTCATCACTCAGTTTCACCGAATGTGACAGAAGGCCAAAGACATCCAAGACAGACATTTCCTGAGGGTTGCATGAAAGCAGGAAGGTGGATGGAAAAGATCATTCCCAGCTGAGGGAAAGGGTACAGCGTGAGCATAACTGCTATTACATGGTATAAAGTCCTCTTAGGTGTTCAGCCTTAAGCCATGTGTCTGTAGAAAACCAGGTCTCTCTGGATCTTGTCTTCAAACACTTCGTTACTCTCTCTTGATAGCAAACCCAATAACCTTCTAAGTAAAGATTTAAATTGTAGATGACAATATAGCCTGTGCTAGCATGCAAAATGAAACTTTGGTGTTATTCAGAGCTCACCAAGCCTACAGGGTGTGGTATGGCTTTGCCTGACAGCTGCCAAGTTTTCTTCATGGTGGTACATCTGTTACCCTGTTTTCCTGTGAGGCGGTAGAGGTGTTTTGAATACAGCTCGTTAGCTTATTATTGTTGTCTTCACCCTTTTTGACCACCTCTCAGTCTCCAGCTCAAATCAATCTCTTTTTGATTTGCTTCATCAGCATCTGCATTTTAACCCACTTGGCACGTGGTTTATGTGCTTGTCCTTTACCCAAACAATGCCAGCTCCTCCCTATGACAAGTTCTTGTGCTTGTGAAGACACTTGTGTGGGTTCAACTGCAGAAAAACGTTTTACATAAGAAAATGAGAAATTATTTCTAAGGCTCCCTTGGAAGTTGGTTGCCAACAAAGATTTTTTTTCTCTTTAGGGAATGGTATTCAAAGTCCAAACTTGTACCTTTTTACACCCTGTTGACCTCAGTTCATGAAGCACAAGACTGTTTAATTCTACATGATGGGAACTGTTTGTGAGGCAGCTGGACTCACTTACCTGCACCCTCCCTATTTCAGAGGTGACTAGAGTTTGTTGAAATTAAACCTAAAACTAAAAGGTTCAGCAAATATTAATTTGTAGTTCATAGGAAATTAGATTGGACTGTATCTCAGGCATTTTTTCCTATCTAATTATTGTCTTAAAAATGTCACAGCCCCAAAAGTTTGTAGACACAGCGCTCTCTAAATGAACAGGGGAGAATGATTTCAGAGGGTAAATCAGAAATTCATACATGTGAGTTAGTCCTGTGGCCCCATGTGTCTGGACCAAAAGGCTTGGTACAGTGTTTCCATGCTTCCAGTGAACCACCTAAAATCCTGTTGACTCAGGGCTCCCCAATGAACTGCCTGTATATCCTCAAGGGATGCCCTAATGTTCACTGAAATTTTTGACCCAATAATTTAGAATAATGAATTAATAAGAGAAAACCGTGACCTACTCTAGGGCAATTACCAGATGAGAGGGAGGGCCTGCAAAACTGATTAGATTCATTACTCAGTGTCACTGAAAGCAATTCACCTGGCTCTGCTTCCAAGCCTACCAATGTAAATCATGACCCTCACAACTTGAAGGAGTTTCATTTGCCAAACAAGTTGAGTGGCAGCATCAGTGCTTGGCTAATAACTTTGGTTCCAGCCCTAAATCAGGAGATCTGAATGACACTAAATATCCACTTTTAGGCGACTGCAAACCAGGGAGGGAAGGGTTTCCCAGCGAGCCACAAACAGCTTGTGTGGCCGCCAGTGATTTATTCCCTTCCCATCGCTATTGACAGCACGGAACACCCACCGCCTCTTTGAGCCGGGGTTATCCAGCCATTACAACGGGTAAAATATTGATGCAAAACAACGTTAAAGGGAAAACCAGCCAACCAAACAAAACCAACAAATAAACAAAGAAAAACCCAAACACAAACGAAACACCGAGCTGAAGTTCCTGTCATTCTAGCAGGGCCATAAAACTGTTTTTCTGTGCGATGCTGGCCATGGGGAAGCCGGCGGACGGCGATGCTCTCTTGCAATCTGGACCCGCGGCACTAGATGGCAAAACAACGTCAGTTTTGGCAGCGCAGCCCGGGATGCTGCTCCCACATCCCCCCACTCCCTGGAGCGGGTGGCTGCGAGTGCAGCCCGCCCGTGGGCACCTGCCATGAGGGGGGCTGCCCTCTATCCCTCCTTCAAACCACAGAGAGCCTGTGACCGCAGAGATCGTGCCCCAAAGACCGGATTCAGCTCATAAGCGCCGCAGGCGAGGGGGCCATAAGGGCCGATGCGGCTGTAGAGGTGGCCGGATTTCTCACTGCTGCTGCTGACATTAGTTGTTCCCGCTGCAGTTGCCCTCAGGAGGTCGAGATCCCGTGCAAGACAAACAGTCCTCACTCCAAAAGAGATTACCCAGCAACTGGATAGCAAAATTTGTCTCATCTCCTCATTGAACAAAAAGATTTGCATATGAAAGCCCCAGGTGGAAAGACTTCTTTCAGTTTCATGACAGTCTATGCATTAGGTGTTTTACTGTGTGAGGGAAGCTACCATCTATGCAGTTAAGCTGCAAGGTATTTCTATTAGGAGTCTGTTCTTCCTTTTCCTTGTGTGTGGATAATAACCGTTAATGGTAAAAGATGTTACAGAGGGAAAAGTAGAATCTTCAGGATCAAGTTTTGGATCAAATATAAAATTTTTTTAGGTCTAAGTAAAAAAAGCAAGCAAAAAACCTCAAACAAAACCAAAATAAAACAAAAAACCAACAACAACAACAACCAAAAAACCCCTGGGCAAGCCAGTAAGTTACCTCTCTATTTTTTTGTATGGGAGTGTTGTGGTTTAACCACTCCCTTAACAGGGAGCTAAAGTTATGGTCATGTAAATAAACTCATCCTCACAACTGCAACTCTACAATTTATCCCGTTTTTGGGGTAAGCTCTGTTCACACACCATATCTAACTGTTGGACTCCAAGAATCAACTTAAGTAGGAGATTGCAACCTCTACAGTTTCATCTGAAGGAGATATCCAAACTGCTCTGCCGTTTTAATGCTTGGGAACACAGAGTTAATGGCAGGAATGCTACTCCTCTCCCCAACAGCTGCAAGAGAGTGTATAAAGCTCTGGATGCTAATGGTCGCGATGTGACCCCCTTGGCGGTGTCTCATAGCATGGTGCCCTTCCTTGAGAGTAGGTGAGCCCATGTTGCTAAAGTGTGACGTTCAAAACAGAGCTTTCACTCAGAAAATTTTGCAGAAGCTTTGAGCCATGTCCTTCCTTTAATTTTTCTCTCTATCCTTGCAATATTCTGTCCTTCCCCCTCTCCCCTGCCTTCTACGAGGTGCTGGTGGCAGTCCCAAAATTACCTTCCCCTAGCAATCTCAGAAAATTGTTCTTCAAATGACAATGCTCTATTGAGTCCCAAACTTTTCACTTGAGGATAAAAGGGCAGCTGTAAGCCTGAGTGAGCACTGCACACACACTAACTGAAGGGTATTTGCTCTTCAGGGCTAAAAGAAGCTGTGATACTTGCCAATTCCAGATTATTTCTACCTTCAGGACAGGACAAGGCTAACATGAAAAAAATCCTGCTTTCTGCTGGTGTGGGCTTTTAGTAAGATGTATGATGCTCATCCTTGGCTATTTAAACAACACTGTCTCACTTTGTATAAACCAACTTACAATATGAATGAAAAAAAAAAGCTATGGATCATGAAGCAAGTGGGAATGGATAATCAATTTTTAGCACTAATATTGTGGGTAAGACCAATAACTCTGAATAAGTTATGAAAGCCTCTGCTCTGACTAGGTGTGTCTCCTTCTGAAGCAGCCTTCATAACAGAAAAATTGTTGATTTAAACATATTAAACCAAAACAAATGTGTTTTCATCATCCATCATATTTCTTCTTAAAATAAAGGAAAGTGAAATTCTCACAGGTGGCCGTGGGAGGCACAATAACAGACTAAAAAAGATTTTCAGCTTTACAAACATGGGTTCATATCAAGCTTAAGTAAGTGACAGGTGAAATGGGACTATTGATTTCCATCTAGTCCTATTTGGCTGCAGTAAAAACTGGGCACAACAGTGTCTTAGCACTTGAAGGGATGCCATCAGCCAAAAGATAACGCTTCTGTTGGAGAACATTTGCAGTGTTATTTATAGCAATTGAGATTACTGGACCAGTTGAGATTATTAGAGCTGAAAGATATCAGAGAGTGAATTTACATCCCCCAATTTCAGGAGGTATTATTTACTATGTTTGGCAGTGCTTTCTGTAAGGTGTGTGCTCCAAATCTCCTTTCCAGTTACATGATGCATATATGCAGGTCAGGCTGGGAAACACGTTTTCCTTGAAACTAGTCTGCCAAAGAAAAAGATTCACAGGGAGTCAAAAATCCTCTGATGACCAGAAACCAACCTGCCAGGTGAGTGATAAGGTCTGCCTGATTTCCCTTTCTGCCCATGCATCCATCTGCCCCATAGGCCACCCGGAAATTGTTGGTGTGCTTTGAGTACCAGGAGGAGCTGTGGCAGATTCATCTCTAGGGGATTTATAATGTGAGTGCTGATGAATCTGGATCCAGGTCAGGAAGCCTGTGTGGGAATTATCTCTTCTTTTTCTGCTGCTTTACTGTGCACATGAGCAATTTTGTGTCATGCAGACTACACCTTTTGTTAAGGTCTACTACATGCAGAAGTGACAAACTTGGTCTTTGCCTCATGATGGTCAAGGAAAGATTGCACGAAGCATGGAGAAAGAGATGATAGAGTTTTATGGAAAATGAAATACATTTGCTGAGCTGTAGAGTTTACTGGGAGGCTGTATAGTCAGGGGTATTCCCTAGAACTATTCATAAACTGATTTTGAAAAACCCACAAGATGTCAAATGAGGGAAGGGCACTACAATAGCATGGGATGGGACATGGTGCAGAGGCCCTTGAGTACTGTGTGCCCTGATCCTGCAAGAATGCCCTAATAAGTCTTTGAAGCAAATGCAATATCCACGGCTGTGTCCCTTGCAGTTGATAATACATAAGGAGTCAGGCCTTGCCTTGCCTGAGAATCATCATGAGTAGAGCTGTAAGTGGGGTGGGCTCACATCTCCGTCCTGAGCTTGCAAGATCAGATTTCAAAAGTCCTCAGAACACACCATCAGGACTTGGTTTTTAAACACCCTGATGTTCTTTTGGGTGCATAAGTCAAGTCCAAGGAGCTTGGGAATGAGCACAGGGAGCTCTGTATAAAGGTTGCCTTCACTGTGACTGACTAATGCCTGAATCTGTGGCCCAAGGTGACTGGCTAAGGACCACAGAAGGAGTAAGGTTAAAATGCAAGAGTTTCTTGCTCCTATACTGATATTCTACCTTTCTGATTTCGGTGCACCTCTCTTGCTGCCGTTTAAAGACACAGCAGGGCGCAGTGGAAGGCTGTTTGGCTGCCCTCTCCATTTCCTTACATCAAGGGATTTGTGTCAGAAGTTCAGCTTTGCCAAATGTCATTTTGAATGATTTTGTAGTTCTAGGTCAATAAACTCCTTGCCATCATAGGGGAACTGAACCATGCATTACTCCAGTTGCTACGGCAGATCTTTATCTTAGTCATGTACATAAAATGTGCAGTTCACAATGATTCTCAATAGCCCTACATTTTCTGATTCTTTTTTAATTAAATGTAATTATCTTTCTTTTGTTTTTAAGTGGGCATGCAAAGGTTTTATATCTCACAGACCACCATGACTAGAGCATCTCAAGACCTCGTAGATCCAAAGCTCCACTCTTGCTGCACAGAAGAAAATATCAGAGAATAGTGAGAGAGCATAACAGAGAGCAAAAAGATTCTCTGTGCACTTTTTTTTTTAAATTAAACTACATGGAGGAACATCTTATCAATTCTTCTTTGTAGTGACCTATCTTCAACATTATCTGAAGATTATGTTCCTCCCTTATTTAGTGAGGCTGTTTATCAGTTTAGGGAAGGAATGGAGGGAAACCCCCTAAACCTGGGAGAACGAGGATGACAATAAAACATGTGCTGGTGGTACTGTCTCCAGTGTAGTATGGAGTAGTAGTATGTGGTATGAACCTTCTTATTCATGTAAGAAGGTTGGATTCATAATGCTGTTCTGAAAATGAACTTAAAACACAGGCACTATTATGCTTTATAGGCATGTATGGTTTCCTTGATGTTGTGGAAGACAAATACCTAATGATGGCAAAATCCCTTTTGGTGCCTTAGACACTGAACACTGTTTCTCCTCTCAATGCACCATTTACTCCAGTTTGAGGCAAGAAACATAGGATTTTTTACTGACTTTCCTAGGTGTGACCCAGGCACAATAACTCCAGGCAGACTGGTGATTTACCTTTCCCTTGGAAGCTGAGGAGCAGCCAGCTTTTGTTCTGAACCCCACTCAGCCCTTTACCCCGTGGTAGGGATGGGGAGTGTGGCAGCTCGTCTGCCCGCTCCCGTTTCTTCCTGCAGGCACCACATTATATATCCCTCACAAGCCTGACCACAGCTTTCAGAAACATCCAATAAATCAACAGTTAAAAGGGAAGAGTAGACGTGGGGAGCAGGTGCTTATTATGTGTGCATCTCTGGAGAAGAATAACCCACAGTGTATTTCCATGCCCATTTGAAATGGAATACGACCATGACCCTGCAAGTGGCTCTGCTTGAATTGTTCCTGGCATGATGTTTTACTCCTAATATTTTCATTGTCTGTCTCCATCAGTTTTACCTCCCTCTGTAGCATTAATTTTGTATGTGAATACGGAGGCCGTGCTTTAAATAATACAGCATATGCTTTTTATTTGCCATGTAGAATAATATTTTTTTGGCTGATTTATGCTCCACCTGGACAAAATTATTTTTTATGATGGGTTTATTTCATTTGTTCCCACATCTCCAAATGAGGGGAAAAAAAAGAGAAATCTTGTAAACCACCAATAATTATGGACAGAGAAATCTGCTTTGAAATACAAATTTACTGCAAAAACAGATTCTGTCCAGCCATGTAAATGAAAAAATGCTGTTGTAATAATTTTAAGCCTGCAAACGCATGGTACTACTGGAGAGAGTAATCTTGAGGCTCTTGTATCATCCCTTACACAATGGTAGGAGTGTGGAGAAATCCACTGACAGCTATAAGCTTTTCCAGTAGAACAAAACTACACATATGGCTACAGCATGTATTTAATTTAGCTCTTTTCAGAACTTCATCAGAGCCAAAACAAAACCCTGTGGTCTTTCAGTGCAGATTTGCCACAGAACTTCATAGGCTAAGCTGCCAAATCTACCTAATTTCCAGTTTTCACAAGGACTGTCTAAAAATATGTTACTTGCCATTGAAATAAGTCCATTTCAAACAGATGATTTGAGTTTCAATTAAAAAAGTATGATGTACTTCACGTTTTGCAACCCTGAAAAAGACTGGCAGCATTTTTATGTTAATCTATGACCTACAGAAATACTCATTATGAATAGATTTATTTGAAAAAGAAATCATATGCAAAATTTAGCACAACTTTCACAACTTTGTTCTGATTTTGACTTTCAGCTTTTGGTGCTTTTTGTAAAGCAACTAAATATTAATCTTACAAATCCATAATAGTCATAGCATTCAGGAAGCTCTGGTACTATTTTTGGTTGTAATAATCACCTTTATACATACAGTATCCTCCAGCCAAAACCACACTATAATAGGAGTGCATATAATAAGGATGCTTAACGCCTCCATGTCAGCTCTGAACTACAGAGCTGGGAAAAGTAGGATATTCTTTCAGAGCAGCTTCCCTTTCAATACTGAACATAAAAAGAAGTGATGGGACTTTCACAGGAAAATCCTGCTGCTTCTAGTGCCACCTTGTAAGTCTCCATCAGATGGCAGAAATCCAAGCTGTTGTATCTCCCTTGGCATCTTCTGGCAGCAGATTTCTTCCCGTGCAAGTCCCCTCCTCCCCACAAAAAGCTCTCCTCCAGCCCCCTGTCCTGCTGCGTCCTCAATTCTTGCTCCACTGGAAAGCTTTAGTGACAGTGGCCACCTTGTTTTGCTCCATCTTCTTCTCTCTCTGAGCACTAAGTGAAGAATTTATCAACAGTAAGCCAGGCACTGAAAATCCGTCACTGGTTTAAAAAGAAGAAATACAATCTATAGGACCGTATGAACGCGTATTGCATTTGTTTCACCACCCTGACAGCCCCGGGCCTTTCAAACAAAACCAGAGCTCCCGTTTTAGCATCAACCCGGCGGGATGAAGGGGCAGCTCCTGCAGGATCCGTGAGCCTGCGGATGGGAAGGGGAGGCAGCACCAGGGAAGGTGCAGTAGATGGCACTGGAGAGGCGCGGCAGACTCAGCTCGTCACCTGAGGATACCTGCGAGATTTACCCCTAAACTAAAGCGGGTTAGAAAATGTGCAATTTAGATTTATCAGTTCAGGAGGGAGATTCAGATAAAAACAGTTGAGCTGGTGAGATTATTAAATGCAGAACTCCGTGCTGAGACGATGCTCACCTTACTACACGTGGGAAATAGGGCACTGCCACCGCCTCAGGTGCACCCAGGCGGCCCCATGGGAGGTAAGGTGATGGAAAGAGAGGGGGCCAGTCGCGAACAGAGACCTTCCTTCACCCAGGAACGTCGTCTGGGGGCTTGAGGAGGCACCGTTCCCACGTGTTGGGATGGGAACGGCAGAAGCAGCAGGAACTGTGCGGGTTTGGGTCAGAGGGGGAAGTGCAGATCGGTATTTCCTGATGTCAGTCTCTGCGAATCAACCCGACGGTGTCACAGGAAGGTGGTCTCGTGTATTTAATTTTATCAGGCGGAAGAACTCTGATATATGCTGCGCTCAGTTCACAGCTCCCGTGCAGATTTACTCGGTTCTTTAACATGCGTGCTGCCTCGCTGACAGAGATTAAAGGCTCTCCTCAGAGCCTCAGGTATTACGCTCAAATGTATAAATCAGGGCTTAATATATAATATTTGTCCATAAAAATACATCACGGTGGCATTCGTTTGACTATCTGCATATTAAATATCATTACAGAAAAGTCGTGAGCTTATTGAGGATTACTTTGCTACACTAGTAAAGTCTCCTGCCATCATAAACAAGTATCCTTGCTGCCACAGCATAGCTGAGTGGCAAAGAAGAAGGGGGAGATTTTGCTAACACCATCCATGACCCCACATGTGCCCCAGCCACGCTGTGCTGCGACAGGAACATGCTCTCAGGCTGGTCCTGGTCTCTGGCTTACCAGCACTGGCCAGGCAGGGCAGGGATCACGGTGGAGATGACACCACAAGCCTCTAAAGGAGAAAATTGCATGATGTATCGCCACTCACGAGCACCCGCCAGAGAGCTGTTTAGAGTGAGATTACAGTCTCAGAGGAGACTCTCATGCCTCTTGGTCACAGGGTTACTACGATGATGCAGTTGTAACTTGTATGCAGGAGGTAGGAGGGATTTAAGCGATGGCCAGAAAGAAAAGCTGGATCAAACCTCCACAAACCCTGTTCAGATTAACCCAGATTCCTGAGCCTCCAGTTTTGAGGGACTTGAAGTCAGCCAAATTGCTTCTTTTCCCTTGAATAGAAGACAAAAAATGTGAGGTAGATGGTAAAGTTTATACTTTGGCCACGAGTATATAAGCAGCATTTTAGACTGATTAGAAAAAAGCTCCTGAAAATACAAGTTTGTGCAGTCCAGAGGTCTCAATCCTGCTCATGCCAATTCCACATTACCACACCTGTATGAATTTCTGTGTTTGCTGCTGACTTACAGAGCTATACAGGAAAGAAAATTAGACACAGTTACAATCATTCCCCCTTCATCTTCTTCACATTCCACGTCTTTTTTTTTCCTTGTAAATTCCTATTATTAACACAGGAGGGGAAAAAAAAAAAGAATCTCTAGGATCCCTGGTGCATCCTTGGAGTGGCTGCAGCCTCATCGTGGATGACTAGACAACCGCCACTGTGCCACATAATGAGGAGCACACATGCTGCACCGGGAGATACTAATGAGGGAGCTACAGCCCCCTTAGCCCTCTCCAGTAAATCCGTGTCTGCAAGCCATGTTTTATTTATCAGGCTTATTATGGCAGCACTAAGGAGCCATTTGAAAAGGGCTGCTGCTGTCCTGGGCACCGCACACTGCAGTGCCTGCTCCGATCAGCTTCCAGGGAAGATGGATGAGGCTGGCAAAAGGTAGGGGAGAGGAGATGCTATGCGCACGCCATGCAAACAATCCGTGGCAGCACTTATGCCATTGGCTTCTTTAAGGAGACAGAGGATTCAGCCTATTTCGACCTCGTAGTGCTCGCTAGCTTTTCCAAGCCTCTTAAAATACACAGTAACTGGCAAAAAAAAATTGAAGCTGTCCATGTAATGATTTCCAGGAAAGCTTCTTGGGAAGCAAGGACTCGACGGGCCTGGAGAGACCTGAGTGCAAACCAGAGACAGGCGGCTCGGAGGGGCTTCACGGGAGCTGCCTGAGACAGCCACGTCCCCGCCCTGCACTGCTCCCTGATCCCCCTCCCAGCAGAGCTCCCTCTGGACTCCCACGCTTTTCACTATGCACACCAAGCACTGCCGCTCCGTGCCCTTGTTGTGCCGCCTCTGGCAGTGTGAGGTCTCGCTCAGATTTGCATGTGTGCCAGAGGGAAAGGGGATTAACCATCACGGCTGCCTTCTCCAAACATCCTCTTCCTGACCTCTCTGCACATCCTCACAGAGGTTTCTGCCCACTTTGAAGAATTATTCCGCTCGCAGAGGAACAACAGGAATAGGACTAAAAGGCGGCTAAGTGAAAGGTAGGAGAGAGATGACTCAATCTTTGCAAAACTTACATCGCAGGTCTCAGCAGGACTCAGACAAATTGGTCTGCATTCCTTTAACATATTAGATTTCTACTTACCCTGTTCATTAGCACGTTAAGCTACAAGGGCTGATTATATGAAACTCATGGAGAGGCATCAATTAAGATGATACATTTACATACATTCCTTCTGGATGAGAAATGGCGGGTTTCCTCAGTTCAGAGTTTGGGACAACTGGACCCGGTTTCAGAAAGAGAAAGAAGTGTTAAATTCGTGTATCTGTACTGCCTCCCAAAAATGATGGAAGCAGTTCACAAGTTTGAGCAAAAATGTGTGTCAGATAGGAATAGAAGGAAACAACTCGCAGTTTCCAAGGCTGAACTCTAATCTGCCGTGTCACATTGACAACAGATTATGAGAGGAAGTGAAATTCCCAAGAGATGCTGCTCTTACAAGGCTGGCCCAAATGGTGTTCCCAGGCTGCCGAACGCAACACTAAATATTTGCACATATTTAACACGTTTTGCCCACACAAGATCTTATCTTATTTTGCAAACACTGTGCAGCAGAACAACTTCCCAGCCGCCAAAGTGTAGCCATTGCTGGTCTGCAGCGTGCCAGTGGCATCTCTTGCCAGCATGTCTCTTGGGAAAACTGTGGACAAAGAGGGTTTTGTTATCTTAATGCCACTGAAGAAAGAAATTAGATAGGCCTTGCAAATGGTATGAAAACCCAGAGAAGTTGACAGAATCATCTGTCTCTTCTTGAAAATCACTGCACAGCTGCTAATGCTGCAGGAGTCGGGCCACTAGCAGCACTGTTCCTACAGCCAACCTTTGCAGCACTAACCTCAGTGCTATCGCTGCTAAAGACTCGCGTACAGCTCAGTTAAACAGTGAATACCAGTAACAGCTCAGTAACTGCTAAATAGTAGCAGCTATAGTTCATCCCTCTTGTTCTTCAGGAAGAAGAAAGAAAGCACTTGTCCAGAAATGGCTGGACACCACCAGCTCTCACTCCTAGAGATAAAATTAAAGGTTTTTAGCTAATACAGTAACTTATATGTGACTCCTGCATTCCTGAAAAATGGTACCAAGTCTATTCAAGCAAAGAGGTGTTTTTACCCCCCAGCACTGTTGGGCTTTCTACATCAGGAGTGTTCCATCCAGTTGAGGAGCTGGATAAAGTCTACTGTTGCATGCTGTTGTATTGCTTTCCTTCTCCAGGACGCTGTGCTGGGATAAAGTACGTGTTTACCCCTTGGATTGCCAGATAGCAAACATGCAAGTTTCCTCATTGCTCAGGTCTTGAGATAAGGGGCTTCCAGATAATTCCCCTTGCAGGCTCTGCATGGTCACGATAACCAGGTCATTTTAAACAAATGCCACCTGCATTATAAAAGTTTGTGCCTTAAATGGGATCCTCTTTCCTAAAGACAAGAAGAAACAGTGCCATTTCTCTTGTGTGCACAGCCATGGCAATTACATTCCACTGGAGTTAGGAATATGTGCTCCTTGTTTTCTTTTTTTTTTTTTAAACAAAGAGCAATCAAACTTACTCAGGCTTGTGTTAATGATATACATTATATGTACCAGGGACAGTTACACTGCATATCAAAATTGATCAGAACATAAGGAAGTTTAAAAAAAGTTGAAAAAAATGAAAAAAAAAGCCCATTGCGTTATGCTGTTAAGTTTGACTTGAGTATGAGGCACACGCCTGCACAGCCCACAGCACTGCACCAGTGGCGTGCTAAAATGGGGAGGCATTTACAGCCAAAAGTGGAAGCAGACCATGTGGCCATACATGGTGGGAAACAAAGAAGGGAGATTCTGGTGAAAATTACTTGGTGTTCAGGCCATAATTTCTACGGTATCGTAGCGCTGAAGACACAGGACCTCTCCCTGTTTGCAGCTCCAAGCTGGGTTATTTCTGTCAGCTCTTCCTCCTCCCCAGCCGGTATGTTGTAACCTCAGGTAAGGACTTCAGTTTTAATTTGTTGCGGTGTTTAATTGTTTTGTTTCAATTTGGAAAGTTGGACAATAAACCAATTCCCCTCGTTCCTAAAGATTTATTGCTTTTTCCAATTTATTGAACGTTCAGCGCGGGCTGGATTTCAATTAAAGGCAGCAAAACTGTTAATGGTGTATTAACGACACACTGCGTGTATATAAAGATGCAAATATAAGTCGTGGCCAATTTTCTGGCCTGGCGAGATTATTTTTTTTTTCCCCTCGTAGTGAATTATCTGCGAACAGCTCATAATTGCAAACCAGCCCGTATCTCTTGCTACTGCTTAACCACAAGTATTTTCAGCGCACAAGCTGCCAGCGGCCCCATCCCTCACACAGCCGGGTTTGTCACAGAGCGAAGCGGCCTCTTGCCCCCAGGTTTGAGCCTGGGCGGCACAGAGACTGCGGGGGGAGCAGGGGCGGGGGCAGCGCCGGCGGAGGTGTGGGGGTCCCGCGGCATCCCCCTTGTCTCTCATCTCTCGTGTTTCGTATCCCCCTCCCCGCCCCGCGCCCAAGGCGAGGCGGGGCCCAGGAAGGCCCCGGCGGCTCGGGGCGATGCTCGGCCCGTTGCCATGGCAACGCCCCCCCCGGTCATCCCGCTCCGCTCCGGCCCCACGTGACCCGCGGCGGCGCTCGCGGCCAAACCCGCCCGTTGCCAAGGAGGGGGGTGAGTTTGTTTCCGATTGGCTGCCGCCGCCGCCCG
>VXBA01006151.1:32280-89104 GCA_013399895.1 Serilophus lunatus | reverse complement strand
GGGGAATGCCGTCTCCTCGGCCGCCCCCCGCGCCCGGCTCTCGGGAGGACTTGCGGGTTTTGGTTTTGGGTTTTTTTAATTTTTGCCGGGTTTTGTACAGAGGGGAGCGGTGGCTGCAGCAGGAGAGGCGCGGGAGTGGAGGGCGAAGGGAAGGGGTGGGAAGGCTGCAGAAAGGAGACGGGGCTTTTGATGAAGGCGGTGGTGGCGGAGGAGGAGGAGGGGATGGGGCTGGCGGGAGGGGATGGGACGGGAAGGCGGGCTGCGGGAGGGAGGAGGGAGAGAGAGGGAAGGGAGAGCAGCCTCTAACCCCGGTGCCCGCCATCTCTTCCCCGCAGGAATCTGCGCGAGAGCAGCCGCCGAGCCCAGCCCGCGGTGGAGGGCGGCCGGTGCCGCTAACGCGGAGGAGGAGGAGGTCGCTGCCGCAGGAGCCCTGCGGTCCAGTCCGAGCCGCCTCGCTGAGCTCGCCCGCCCGGCCGCCGACATGATGCAGATCTGCGACTCGTACAGCCAGAAGTACTCCCTCTTCAACGCCATGAACCGCTTCATCGGCGCCGTGAACAACATGGACCAGACGGTGATGGTGCCCAGCCTGCTGCGGGACGTGCCGCTGCTGCTGGAGGAGCTGGACGCGGCGGGCGCCGTGTGCCCACAGCGCGATGCTGCCCTGCCGCCTGGCGACCCCGGCGCCTTCTTCTCCCGCAGGGACATGTACAGCCACTACATGCTGCTCAAGTCCATCCGCAACGACATCGAGTGGGGCGTGGTGCAGCCGCCGGCGGGCGAGGAGGCGGCCCGCAAGAAGGACAAGCTGGGCGGCGGGCCCGCCGAGGAGGGCGAGGGGGAGGAGGACCTGGAGCAGCAGTTCCACTACCACCTCAGCGGACTCCACTCGGTCCTCTCCAAGCTCACTCGCAAGGCCAACGTCCTCACCAACAGATACAAGCAGGAGATCGGCGTCAGCAGCTGGGGGCAGTGAGCGCCGGGGGTGGGGAGCGGGGAAGGGGCGCCCGGCCCGCCCGGCGCTGCCGCGGCGGTGGCGAAGGGCAGCGCCCCAGGCCGAGGCTTCTCTGTGCTCTCCCAGGACTGCAGCAGGTTTTCTACCAACGCACAAGCGCACGCGAGAGAGATGTAAATTAATCAATACTAGTTTATTAATTATTTTGACCCCCTCCATGGCTTTTCCACTGTACAGTCCGGGGCGAGCGGTTGCCGTGCCCGCCCGGGCGGGGAAGCTAAACCCCGACGTGTACGAGGTGGTGGCGTGGCTGGCTGATAAGGAGGCTCGACACAAGCCAATGAACATAACGAAACTGGCACAAAATTGCTTCTTTTACCCCGAAGGGAACCCAATGGGCTAAGGAGCATCCCTGTGTTGCAGGACAGATGGCTGGTCCCACGGTTGTACATGTACTGGAGTTTATTTAAAACTTTTTTACTCAGATGTAGAGTATATTCTAAAATAAATGGAAATGTATTAACTAAGAGTGACTTAAACTTTTGGTATGATTTATGTTTCTTTAATTAAATGATATTTTTAACATCTGGAAGTCTTCTGTTCTTGTCAGTTTTTTCCAGAGCTGCCTTACTAGACGCAGAAATCTGCATGTTCAAGATGGGGGGAGGGTTGTGGCTTTTTTTTAATTTTCCCAGCAAAGGGAGCAATTACGCAGTGATGATAATTTGGCATATCTGAAATGTATGAAAGTCTGTACTGACTGCCCATACATGGCCAGAGTTTTGGTAAGCCATTCCCAGGCTGACAGTGCAGTTGATCTGTGTGAACGCTGTCATGAAGGTCAGTGCCCCTTTAACAAAATCTGAGAAGATGGAGTCATGGTTACTCTGCAGGCAGCGATTCATGGAAGTTGGAGCAAAGCCTAGGAATGACTTGCTTTTTTTCGGGAAGTATCTTAATGTACTGTGTGGAGCTCTTTTCTCTCTGAATAGGTCTGGGACACTTGCTTCCCCCATCTCTTGCATTTCTTTCCTCTGTAATCCTCCTTGGATACCAGGAATTAATCGGGTTTATGTTATCCAGATTGTATTGATTTCTTTCCACTTTTTTTTTTTAATTTGCTGAAGTACCTTGGAATTGAGTGCCTCTATCATGTTCTTATATTAAAGTGTACTTACTGGTTGGAACACTATGTACATAAAACAGAGGATGGCTATTTAATAAATATGTATATCCTTCTATAACCTAAGTTTTCTTCTCAGGCACCGAAATACCAAGTTTGTAGACATCTCCTGATACTGAGATTTCACTTTGTATTATTGTCATCAAATTTAGGACTTGTTTGGTGATGTTTGGCATGGGTTTTTTGCTTTTTAAAAACAAGGTCTTTCAGCTTTAAGGATTTTTTGCTTAAATTCAAATAGTCCCTAGAACTTTATTTTTCAGCCCAACTGCTAGGACATTGTAGTAAAGCGTGAGTACTCCAGAAACTGTATTACTTGGCAGATATTTGTATAAGTTAGAACAATCAGCCTTACTTGAATGTTTAAAAAGACATATTTTAGAAGGCTTTCCCTTCTAGGGTAAAGAAAAACTTTGTAAGGCTGAGTGATTTTCAGTTTGGCGATGCTTGTTCTTTTCATAGTATTTTTAACTTCTCTTGCCCTCCCTTCCTGGGTTGATGCCAGGAAAAAAGTTGGGAACAAGGAGAGGGATTACCCTGGTTTCCTAACATGTCAGCTTGCCAGTCTTTCCGTGGTTGAACTAATGCAATGCAAAAGACATAGTGCCCTATACTGGATGGTAAAGTTTCAGTCTGAAGACGAGTGAGAGGGAGAACCTGTTCTGTTGCATGGCTCCCTCCTGCCTTGCTCTCAAATTGGCTAAAAACCACATGACAACCTCTGCTCAGGAGCGGTGGTAAAACCTCAGACAACAGCAGTGAATGCAATTTCGTCTGCACTTCTTTTGATCTCCCGGTAACTTCTCCTGGTGTGGATTTAGGCGATACTGTTTAAATGTTGCACAAGTGGCACTGTGATGTCGATCTAGATGATGAGTAACATCAGAAAAATAGCATTACATTAGTGCAGTATCACAATGAGTGTTACATCCATTCCCTTTGCATTCTAAAAAAAAATAACAAAACTCAGTGGAAGAGCAGCTGAAAACAAGTGCTGTTGGACAGCGAAGGGGGCATTTCCTTAGAAGCAGAGCTTTGGGTAACAGAAGAAGGAGGATGCTGTGACTCAAGGTTTCGCCTTGCCTCTGTGACTAAGCTGCAGTTGCTGAACTGCACGTGGCTCCCATGTGGGGGCTCGGTCACTTGGCTGGCAGCAGCCCTGGTAATCCCAACTCAGCTGTAGCAAAACCTCCTGAGGCCCACACCAGCTGGAGACTGCCACTTTCCACCTGGGAGCTGTTTTAGAACACCCCCTTTTCAAGGTCATGGGAAGGGGTCAGGGCTCTTGGGATCAAGAAAGTGATCTCGTAATGCAGGAGGAAGACAGCAACAGATGAAACCAGGGATTTATTTCTCATGCAAAGGATGAAAGATGGGACTTTGCTGCTGGCTGTTGTGGAAAACAACTTAGCCTAAAAGGTGGAGTGGTCAGGCAATTACATAAATGGTGGCTCCTGACACTGCAGTAAACAAAGATGAGATTGCAGAGTCTTGATGCAGATTTTGCATATTAGATGCTTCAGTGGGAGAAATTGCTGTGAGTGGTGCTATATAAAACAATTAGGTTTATTATTAGGAGTTTTGGGTTTTTTTGAAGGACTGATCCGTTTTAAGGGCTCCCCATTGCATACAGAGCTCAGCAAACCTTTAGTCTGCTCTGATAAAATAATTCTGATAACTGTAAGTGATAATGACAAATGACATCAGTCTAACATAACAAGTATCTTTATGAGCTCAGATACTTTGATAAGTGACTTTATTTCCAAGCCACACACAGACAAAAACTTGCCAAACTACCACAGCCATGCTCCAGCCACGGCATATTCACGTGCACTGTGAGAAGCAGTTGTCATTTTTAGCTCACTTAACTGAAATAGACTCTAGATAAAGTAAGGCAGACACTAGAACGGGAATAAATAATGAGATTCAGAACAGTTTGCACTATCAAATTGATTACAACAGAAGTCATCTTAAAGCCAAGGAGCCTCAAGGACTTTGCTCATGGAATGCATCAGTTAATATACAAAAGTGCACAATACATATCATTATCGTTCATGAGTCAACTTAGATTTTTGTATACAAAATGAGAGCAAATGGGGGGAGGGGAAGCCAAACTTTTGTCTCAATGCATGCATATATATATATATATATATATATATATACATATGTATAAAAATGTGTATATATATGTGTATATAAATAAGGGCTTTGGGGATGGGTGTGAGTTCCATAGGAAGAACAGGAATCGTGGCCTGGTCAGTGCTTGGTAGAAGCAGAAGAGGCTGAGTCAGGCTAGGCTGTCATCTTCCTACTTTCCCTCTGAAAGCTTTATTTTGCGGCTCTGTTTTGTGGTTTGTGTCCCTCCCCCCTGCACCAAGTCATGAGTCATCAGAAGATTGGCTTTGCTGAAAAATGCTCTAATGTTAATGGTCAGGTAGAAGGTTGTCTTAGGACACTTTTATCAGAGACCAACCTTGCATGCTGTTCTACCAGGAAAAGTGAAAAAAGAGAAAGCATCTTCTTTTTGTGCTTATGGATTTGGTACAGAGCCCATCTCTTTGTGGAAAAACCTATGGCAATTTTCCCCACCAACTTATTTCTCTGAAGCCCTGAGTATGGGAGGGGATTGACTGGAAGTATTGCTTTTTATTATTCATAAATTTAAACATTTTATCTTTTTATTATTTATATATAGGTAACAGTGTACTAGGCACTATATTCCAAAGCACCCAAAGATCATAGAAACAGAACGGTTTGGGTATAAAGAGACCTTTAAAGATCATGTTGTTCCAACGCCCTGCCACAGCTAGAGACACCATTCACTAGGTCAAATTCCTCAAAGTCCCTGGCCCTGAAAAATTCCAGGGATGGGACATCCACCACTTCTCTGGACAACCTGTTGCAACACCTCACCATGCTCACTTCTTCCTAATATTTAATCTAAACCTATTCTCATTCAGTTTAAAGCCATTTCCCCTTGTCCTATCACCATATGCCCTTGTCAGAAGTCCCTCTCAGCTTTCTTCTAGCGTTCTTTAGATACCAGAAGGCTGCTATAAGGTCTCTTTAGAGCCTTCTCTTCTCCAGGCTGAACAACACCAACTTTCTCAGCTTCCTCTGGACTGAATTCAAAAGGTCCACATCCTTCCCATGTTGGGGGCCCCAGAGCTGGATGCAGCACTCCAGATGGGATCTCAGAAGAACAGAGTAGAGGGGGAGAATGACTTCCCTTGACCTGTATCTTTGGATGCAGCCCAGGACACATTTAGTTTTCTGGGCTGTGAGTGCACAGTACTGGATCATGTCCAGTTCGTCATCTCTCAGCACCCCCAAGTCCTCCTCAGAGCTGCTCTCAATCTATTCTCCACCCAGTCTTGGGATTGCCCTGAACCAGGTGCAGGATCTTGGACTTGTCCTTGTTGAACTTCATAAGGTTCTCACAGGCCCACCTCTTAAGCCTGTCCAGGTCCCTCTGCATGCCGCCCCTTCCCTCCAGCTGACCACACCACACAGCTTGGTGTCATCAGCAGACTTGCTGAGGGAGCCTCAATCCCACTGTCCATGTCACTGACAAAGATGTTAAAAGCTCCAGTTCCACCCATCACTGCTCTCCACTTGGACACGGAGCTGTTGACCACAACCCTTTGAGTGGAACCATCCAGCCAATGCCTTATCCACAGTTGTCCACCCATCAAACCCATGTTTCTCCGTTTTAAAGACAAGGATGTTGTGTGGGACAATGTCAAATTCTTTGCACAATTTCTTGTAGATTATGTCAGTTGTTTCCAAAGTATTCCAATCTTAACTGATAATGCATAAAGAGAAAAAAAGAATAGCACAATGGGTTATAACCAGCCATAAAATCTGAGAGGGGTGCAATCCAGGTAAGCATTGCAAAAGCAGTTCCAGCTTTGCATGTATTTTTCTGTTATTTGTTGTTGTCATTGCTAAACAAGCAATGAGTTTTAATGTTGCAAAATATTTTTTTTCTTCCAGACTATAGACTTGCATTACAGGTCTGTGTCAAAATTAGTTTTAAGGAATGAAATTATAAACTCCTTTCCAGAAGGAAATTTACAAATAAGAGTGCAGTAATTGTATATCCTTTGGTTGGTAGCCAGCTGCCAGAGTTAACACTCTTTATAAAAACTAATATGCCTTGCCTGTTCAAATATACTCATACTTATTTGACCCTAAGTGGTGGAATGTGGAAAACACCTTTTAGTTTTTGTGCTTTTGAATTTTGTTCTGGAAGGGATGGCACAGAAAAAGCTTGAAAAACTTACAGAGAAAGCAGGTGCCTCTGTATTAAATCACAAAACAGTACATGAACTTGCCCTGTGATGTTTGTAAGGTTTATCATAGTATCACTTGTTGTGTCTTTTTATCATGTACATACATCTGATTCTAATATAATCCTTTCTTTTTGTTCTGGTCTGTTTTACCTTACCAGCTTTGGGTTACAGACAACAGGGTTGATGTCCCACAGGCACAGACGCATCACTTAAAACCAGCTGAGCCTTTTTAAGTGCATCTCCCTTTTCATCTGTGTTTGAGCTGAGAAGACAGAGCAGAGTGTCTGAAGCCATGATTCAGAGTCAAGCTGAGCAGCATGGCAGCCTCCTTGCTTTGGGATTGCGCTTTGGTCATTGGCATATGTGCTGGAGCAGGGAAAGGGTTGCAAGGTAAACCATTCCTTTAGGGATTTACTCCAGGCCATGCTATGTTGGGAAGGGAGAAAAACTATTCTCACCCCATAACGAATATGTGTCTTCCCCAACACCCTTTTGCCATCTCTCTGAGAGTTTTCCTCCCTGAAATTCCTAGTAAACCAAGCTCATTTCATCACCCAGACAACTCTCAGTTTTGAACTGAACTGCAATCAGTAATAACACTGCATTAGACGATTTCGTGACATTTTCTTGTTTGAATTGTGTAATTAAATCTGGCTTCTTTTATTAACCTGTTGTTTTTCATGTGGAGGCACTTTTTTTTGAAAATGTTTTAGTAGTGATGGCTGATCACCAAACCATACTTTATCGGTCTGCCAAAGTAGCTGTTTTGTAGGCAGAGCCAACAATGCAGAAAGCTGGTTCCTGTTGCTAATGTGTGCCGTGCTCGTCGTTTGACATGCCCTAATAATTGTCATTTGTATTAACTATAGCATAACATTCACACTGAGAGGAAAACACACCCTGTAGTGAGCCTGAACAGCAATGAAGAAAAGCAAGGCAGATTATGGCCTTTGCTGGCTTTCTTATTCAAGTTCACTGTAATGCAAAAAAAAAAAAAAAATTAAAAAAGCACCTCATTTAAAGAAGTCAAGAAGCCTAGTTTTAATGAAACAGATGTATGGTATTTAGCAAAGACTAAAATAATTCCTCATCTAGGTGCATAAAGTCATGTAAGCCTTAATTTTAAAAACCTAACTAAGAATGCATACAGTATTTTCAAAGGGCTATTTATTTTAAGACCCAGCAGTGACTATTTCCTGACTGGGTTAAGCCTATGCAGTGCCAAGAGGGCTGGTCCTGTCCTGTCCTACAGCCCTGTGAACTCTCTGGTTCTGTTGTGCTGACACCAACACTCATGCAGCAATGGAGTTACCAGACTCAGGGAGCTGATCCAGATGAAAATTGGTAGAGGAAAAAAGCTTTCAGCTGTACTAATTCCTTCATCCAGCAGAAGATGTAGCTGCATTAGCTGCGTGATGGTGTGGAGGAAGGGTTGGGAACATGCTGCCAGGAGGCAGAGTGAGGCCTCCCCACTTGGCAGCCACTTTCAAGTAGATTGGATTAAGTGCTGTTGTGAAAGTGTCATCTGAGTCCCATCTTCAAAAGAGGTTTGTATGCTGATGAGTTTCAGTATCACTGAAACTGGCAGCTGCTCGGGGCTGAGATCCCAGGCAGGACTTGGGCACAGCACTGATGTGCCACCTTGCTGCCAGGCTCCGGCTCCTTGTGCCAGAGCCTGAAATCTCTAAGGAGACAGTGCCAGCTCCCCATGCCACCTTCCTGTGCAGCTGGGAGTGAGGCTCAGCAAGGCAGCAAGAACTGCTTGATACAAGCACTGAAGAGACTGGGTTGGTTACATCTCATCCCTCCCCTGCTTGGATGCCTTTGTCCTTTTGTGGTGGCCATCACCAAAAAGAGATACTTCCACATGTTCTTTAAGAGCAAGACAATCAGCTCCTTCAGAGCACAACCAATAGTAATGCTGCTGCCCTGCCTCAGCTGCTGGGTGGCTTCCCAGTGAGGGGAGGCCACTGTGAAATGCTGTCCCAGCTTCCTGGAGAATATCTACACTATTCCATGGGACAGTGGTGCTGAATACACCATGGCAGCAGTTTTGCTTGATATGAATGGCTTTAATATGTTTGGATTGTGTGTGAAGGAAAGAGTAAAGGACAACGGGAACCCTGGTTCACCTTGTCTGTGGCCACTGGCACATGCCAAGTCCCAAGCCTTGATGCAGGGATGGGAGCCCAGGATCTGCCTTCCCTGAAAGCGCCCTGAGCACAAGGTCTCTCTAATTAAAGGATGCCATGCAAAATAAAGACTGCAACCAGAGGACTGAGAGCCAGGAGAGCAGGTTTCTCCCAAAGAGACGGGAACCACTCTTAAAGGAACCTTGAGAGGTGAAATTGAAGCTTCTTGGAGGAATGGAAATAAGGTGTCTACTACTCCCCAAAGCTGCCACTGGGTATAAAGGTAGAGCATTTTATGGGGAGCCCTTCTCATCAGACATGCTGTGAGACCACTAGCAAGG
The DNA here is from genome assembly GCA_013399895.1 of Serilophus lunatus. NCBI lineage: Eukaryota > Metazoa > Chordata > Aves > Passeriformes > Eurylaimidae > Serilophus > Serilophus lunatus. Next base: position 80,198 of record VXBA01006151.1, on the reverse strand, counting down.
CTGAAACCATTTCTCTTGGCGTCTGTGGTTTAGTGGAGTGCAGATTTTGGCATAGTTCCCCGATTCAGCACACCTTCTGCAGGAGGTAGGACCTGACTATGCTACAGACTTCTTTTCTTGTCTCCACACTGGCGTGTAAGACAAAATTTTCTGTTGTTGCTGCAACCATCACAGATGAAGAGCCAAGGAAGGCAGCTTCTCCCAGGAAATTTTGCCTCAGCTGGATAGGTAGCATTACATGGCAAGACTTTTCCAGACAGCCTCCCTCTCGTCCCCTGCCTATTGCACTGGAGTCTTGCCATGCCTTGCTCCAATTCTCATCCTCTTTTCCCTCACTAATCTTAGAACAGCCACCTGGAAAATAGAGGAGGTTGCAGGCACGAGCCTCTACCATCAGGAAAGAGGAGGAGAGTATGCCTGTTGAGTTCGCCAGAAGATGCTGCCTTCGTGAGGAGAAGCAGAAAGGAATCTGCTGTAGGGCACGAAGGTGCTAATCCACAGTGTTCCTCCAACTTCATTTGTCTCCCTCTGGTTCCAAAGTCAACTTTGCTTATATGAAGTCCTTCTAAAAAAGATGCCAAGCAAGTGCTTGCAAGAAGAAGATGGGGGTTTTTGTCAGGCTGTAAACAACATTTTAGAGAGTTTCAGTGTGAAAGCACAAGTAACTGTGTTCCTTTATATTGTTGTGCTTGGTAGATGAGAAATTCAACAAAAGCTTTTTATTTTGAAATTAAATGCTTTTGCTCTTCCTTTGCATTCTTTACCAGTTAACAAACCTGGAGAAGTGCCTATATGGATGTTGTGAGCCCTAATGTGTCTTGCAGTCCCTATGAGCTGCTGCACAGGCCGGGGAGGTGCTGTAGAAGGCTACATGGTCCTGGCCAGACTTCCTGCCCAGCTTCTCTTCATATGGAAAGGTAGGGGAAAATGTTGCTCACCGTGACCTCATCTGACTTGGAGTCACCACATAGGATGAGGAAGATGCCTTGATGTCCACAGTGCCCCTTTGGTCTGCATGTATGTAAGGACTTCCCCAGACAATTCTGGGGAAGAATTCCCACCAGAAACATGTCCAAGGGCCCTGGCTGAATCACACAGTCACGCAGGGTGAGGATGTTGAGGAGACTGGTGGTGGTGGGAGCCCTCTGCACCAAGGGCTGGGCTTCAGGGTCTACTGACTTGGCGATAAGTGATCTCAGAACCCAGATGAGTTTTGAGATAGGTATGTTTTATTCAGCATGCTGGGAGGGATGGTACAGAATTCAAAATTCTTTCTCCCTTCTTGAGTCACGAGGTCCATGCCCTTATATTCCCCCTCTATGGTGGGCGTCTTTGCATTACATGATTGGTTCTTGGTCCAAGATCCTTCCCCACTCTCTGCCCCACCCTGCCCATCTCAGAGACTGGACATGGGCAGGGATGAAGCTGGGCATCTTCCTCTTCCCTTCCCCCAGCTGTGATGCTGAGGTGTTGCATGGCAACCAGACCGCAGAAAAACATGTTTTTCACTTGGGGACCTTGGTGTGTTTGTCTAACTGCTATCTCCAAACTACTGTAGTGTCTACTTCTAATTCTCTACGCTACCTTATCTCCGGTTCTTACAGGCACTTTGTTCATGTCAGCTCTGTTCTCCTGCAATCTTGCTTCCTAAGTTCTTAAAGCGTGCCCTAAATCCCAAAATGATCTCTTTCAACCCCTACTCAATACCGCTCCAACTCCCTTCTCCTCCTTCTGTGACTCAGTGGCCAGGGGACATCTCCAGGTGCAATGCCTTTCTCTGCAAAACCCTAGGCTCAGTAGAGACTGTCAGACTCAGAAGCGCTTGCTGCTTTTGCCTGTGTGTTTTGGACAGGATCCCCTTCCATCTGCATTGATGCAGCTATTGTTTGTATACATAATTTTAAGAAGGGATTTCCCTTCCTTCCTGCTCCTTTTAATATCATGTAGCAGCTAGAAGCAGGGAAGAGAGACTGGCACCATATGACCAACCAGCTGTCTGTGGACTGTCAGAGCATATTGTGGGGAACACAATGTGACTACCTTTGGTGCTTGATCATTCAGTCTCTATTGGCTAAGCTATACACTGTCTTCCTTCCGCTCAGTTATCCCGAATGTCATGTGCTGGGTCAGTGCATGGTTTACGTGACAGTATTTTCAATTAGAAAAAGGGAACGTGGTCCATCTCCAGTGCATGGTAAAAGCCCTTTACTACAAAAGCACTGTGACTCATGCTGTCAGAGCATCTGCTGCTAAGTCATCCTTCCTGTTTTACAACAATATCTTCCCTTTTCTAAACTGTCTTTAAAGGAAGGAGAGCAGACCACCTTTGCTCCATCCTCAAGGTAGCAAGCATGAGTGGTTAGGAACGAGAATGCTAAAGGATATGAAGCAAAGCTAAGTATAGATGTCTCATGTTGACTAATGTTGGAGAGATGGTGAATTGTCTTTGACCTCAGTCCTCTCTGTTTTCTCTGCAGAGAAAACACAAATGCATTTTAAAGATCTCTTCCATTATTTTTGAGTTGCATGGATGTATGAAAACACGTGAGTATCCTTCAGTTTCTGCTAGGAAATCAAGATGTTGTTATGGAGTGAAAGCACCCTGAGGTGCATCAAGAACATCTATCACTTTGGCACACTGCAGCAGGGAAAGGCAATTTGGGGGCACTAGGGAAAAGCTAGTGCCACTTGAGGGATTTATCAGGTAAAGACTTTTCTGAGGATGCCCCTTAAATCGTGCTCTCTGATTCAGCTGGTCACTAGAAATTTGATGTGTGGAGATTGCCCAAGAAATTGACCCCAAAAGGGGAGACTCTTTAGAGAAAAAGAGTCCTTTCATTACTAATCAGATAAAATTACTAATTTCTAGGGAGCCACACTGTCTCTGAATTGGCAGATCTGAGTTCCCCCAATATACAGATGACAGTATTACACACTGCACACTTTGCCAGCAAACATACTGCCTTAGTTACTCAGAAATATGTTGTGTTTTATTTGACAAGTGGCAAAAACATGATCTGCTTTACTTCTCTTTCACACTCTGGTTTTTAGGCTACTGAGGTACATTCCTTAGCATTCACCTATTCAAGGAGGATAGGTTCTCATAAAAACTGTATGGTGATTGTTATTGATTTTAACCGATAATACGTTATTTTTGTCTGTTCCCTTTTCCTTCCCTCTTGCATTATTTATAGAGCAATCCTTTTCCTTTGAGTGTCAATCAACATTATTACCTTTCTTCACAAACTACCTACAGCTGGTTTTCAAGTCTACTGATTTTTACAAACAAGTTTCCAGTTATTCTTTTTGGGTTGTAATTCATCTGAATGGACATAGAATTTTTTAATTTTTTTTTTCTTTCTTGCAAATATTTCCCTACATTTATGGAGGTCTGAGGAAAAACACACTGTGTTAATTCAGTGCTATGGATTGAGACTGGGACATGAGCTGGTGTCATGCAAAGCCTCGATAAAGAGCTGCTAACTACACTGCCTGGCTCAGAAGGTTTGAGTAATCAAGAGAGGGGAAATGGTGAGAGGCATATGAACAGTTATTCATTATTTCCATCTTGGCTCCTTCTATAGGAAAGGAGGAGAACTGAAATCTGCAGAAACCTAGTTCTGATTGCATGAACATCGTGGCAAATACACATAATTTACTGCTGATGCAGAACTGTGGTGGCTAGATAAGGCAAGTCAAGGCAGTTCTAACTTACTAGTACAATCTATTTAATATAACATAGCTGATTTTAATTTTGATGAATTAAGACATCTGTAATTAAATTTTTTATGACCATGTTTTTCTTGCCTTCTTTCTCTTTCTACATATTCCCTTTCTTCCTCTTTCTACATATTCTTTCTTATTCTCTCTTTCATTTTCCTTCTTAAAGAAGCTATTTGGCAGCTAGGGGTAGTTTTCCTGTCTGCATTTTTCACATTTAGCCTGTGTGTTTTGCAGAAGTGCTTGCCTGCAGCAGCCTCACCAGGTTTCCAGAGCTGGAAGTACGTTTTCTAAAACACATAAGTTGACTTACTCCACCTTTGACCCTCTTCCACTGTGGAACTGAAGACATCTCTGAACGGCAGGGCTAAGTTCAGTCCTCTGCTCTCCATGTCACTCCCAGCACCCTACCCTAAATATTACTGCTTTTCCCAGGTGGACATTTCACAGTCCAGGGAGACCTAGAAGAGGCTTTCATCCTCACTTACCCTCTCCTCTCTCACACATAGGAAGTGAATGGGAGATGCTCATATCTCTCCACCCTTCTTGTTGATTTCTGGTTGCCTCCCGGACTTACAGGACTAGGTACTCCAGTGAAGGTCTCTCACTGTCTTCTCATCCTGGTTTTGGGAACAGAGAGGAGCAGGATCCACTTCTTTTTGCTGTTGTCAGGGCTAGTGAATCCATTCTAGACCTGCTTGTACTTCTGTGATCTACTTTGCCCATTTCTGCTCTATTTCCCAGAATAGCACAGATGTTTGGGAGAAGCAGTGGCTGTGGGAAAATTACTTTCCTATGAACTATGAGAAAGAAACAGCTGAGATCACAATGGGTGGATCCTGCTTCACCCTGATGTCTTGGTCAGCCTCCTAGAATAACCCCGCCAGGGAGTGCCGATTTGTTTTAGTGAAATACAGATTTCAAAGGAGATCCTGATTACAAGGGAGAAGATCTTGTTTTGGGTAACATGGGTTTCCTCTAATCTCCCCAGTTATTTCCCTGTCTTCTACAGGCTTCTTTCCTGTCCAATTCTGCTTTTTTTTATACATCCCCTGCCAGTTTCTCTTCTCCCAGGATCTTTTCCTGATCCTGGAAAGTTAAATTTCAGTCTCTTCATTGACATGGATGATATTACATCCCACCTCGTGTCCTCTTTTGGAGGTGAAAGAGAGACAATAAAGCTCTACCGTATTTAACAGGTTAAAAGTGCTGACTATGTTTTTTTGTAGCCCCCATCTCTGGCCTTCTATTTCTCCAGGAGAGCTAGGGAGGAACATAGCAAGAAAAGGCTGAATTCGTGAAAAAACCCATACACCTGCCTTTTCAGCATCGTTTGAGAAGGGGAGGGAAAAAGAGATCCTAATGTTAATATGTATTAGGTGCTCACATACGAGAATGGTGGGTGTGGACTAGAGCGCTCAATAGCTGGCGAGGTGGTAAATTAGGCAGATTGTTTGGCTTGAGATAGATGGAAAAGCGCAGGAAAGACTTAAGGGGGGGCTGGAGCAGAAGGGTGTGAGGTCAGCGACGGAAAGAAAAGTTAGGGAGAAGATGGAGGTGAGAACTGGGATGGGGAGGAGAAACAACGCGATGCAGGGAAAAAAAAAAAAAGATGGGAAGATTAAAGCCATGGGAGTTAATCCAGTTTCTATTAAAGTTGACAGCATTACTCTTTAGAGATAGTAGGCTTGGCTCATAGGAAGATTTTGAAATAGGACAGAAGGAGGAAAGGAGGACTGGTAGACAAGAGACAGACAAAAAAAAAAAAAAAAAAAAAAAAAAAAAAAAAAAAAAAAAAAAAAAAAAAAGCAAAGGGAAAGAGTATGCTAAAATGGAAATAGAAAATAGTTGAAAATGAACACTGGAAAGCATGCTTTGTATATTGGAAATATGCAGGAAAAGCAAAGGGAGATTGAAACCAGAGCAAAGAAAAATGCATGAGATCATCTTGTGATCTCAGATTTACATCCTAGGGGATATGAGAGTCCTGGCTGTGGAGCTGAGGCCTTGAGGAAAACCTGTGGCAGATGTGAAGATATGCAGGGAAGAAAACTGTAAACTATAAAATGTATTATTTTACGCAGGTACTTTCTTGGAGCTTGCTGAGGGACTGGGTAAGGAAGATGCGAAGTAGCAAGTAAAAAAGCTAATGACTGGATGGTTTGCTGCAGATTTGTATCTTGGTGTTGATTGACTGACATCTAAAGAAATGAAAGCTTCAGCTAAAGCTCTTCTTGAAGCTGGGGCTCTGTGAAGTCTGATTCATTGTGTTTTCTATGGCATGAGGGTTCCTTGCCAACAAAGCATGACCTTATGCTTCAGTCTTCTCTGCAGGGAGAGCAGGAATACCCAGCTGCCTGTTCCCACAGAACCTGCAGCAGCCAGTTATATCTGGCTGTGTCTGGACTGCAATATCCCACAAACCTCTACATTTCTGTGTCCCACAGATTTACTCTTGCCCTGTATGAGAGTAAAACAGCCAAATAATAGTGTGCCCCATTCCCTCTAGCCCCAGGCTCTGATTTTCAGAAAAGAGAGATGTGCACATGGGGCATACAACACACTTCAGTACCCTGGAGTGTGACACCTCCAAGGTTGCTTAGCCCAGCAGGTAAGTGCAGTTGGAAATAACAACTCCTTTGTCAAACCTGGGTGGGCTGTACTGATGGTTTCAAAACTTGGTGAGAGAGATCCATGCATTTGGAAACCAGGCTTAAGGCAAGACTCTTGATTAAGCATCTTTTCCAGAGAGAAAAGAGCAATGTGCTGCCTGTCAAGGGAAAGCAAGCTGCATGGGCTATATGGAGTGCTGATCCCATGCCTATACCTGGAAGCAAGCAGGTCCCAAAACTCAGAGGGATTCATGGTACAGGGCTGCCTAAATGTCTCTGGGATGGGCACCAAGAGACCTGCCTGTTGCAGGGTTGACAAGATCCTTGCAGTAAGTGTGTTTGGATGAGGGAAAACTTGCTTCTAAGTGTGAACAAGACCTATGCGTGGGGGCAGCCCACTGGGTTTGCTCTGATGCTTTTTTTCTCCCCCAGGACTAGATCAATAGACCTGAACTGGAAGGCTCTGGCTTCTACTCACTGCAGTCATACACAGACTCCTACAGGGAAAACTGCTGCTAGGGTGAGACAGACCTGCTCAAACATCCACAGTTGGGCTGTCAATGCAAGAAATATTACCTCACCCCACGGACCAGCAAAGCAACTGGTGTCCCTGTGGAAGGAAACATGCTGTAACAAGGGGGGCATTTGTGCTGAGACAAGGTTTTCCATGTGCTCTCTATTCTTGCCTATGCATTTTCATGACATGAGCAGGGTCTGGTGAGATTATCTTATTTTTCTCATTGGCACAATAGCAGGCATCGATGGGAGTGGTGTATATAGCTTCACTGCCTGAGTTCCCTGTGCTCAGCCTGAAGCTTAAAGCACATCTCCAGAAGGAAAAGATGGTTTTAGATAAACAGGATCCCAAATTTTAAGAAATGTAGTAGGTTTACGACAACACATTTTGAAGAAAGAAATACAAGCAGGTCAATATATTCCATTACATGTGTTTGTTTAAAACTTACTGTGGTGCTGAGAGCTTTCAATGTACACAAATCAGTTACAAACTTCCCAAAACAAATTCCTAAGCCTCTTTCTCTTGTAGCATCTCTTCCTACCCCATCTGAAAGGCACAGCCCCTGAGAGTGGCAGAAAACTGATACCGTAATTCTTCAGCGTTTGATACTGTGTCCAGTTCTGGGCTCCTCAGTCCAAGAAGGACAAGGAGCTACTGGAGAAGGTCCAATGGAGGGCCACAAAGATGAGGGATCTGGAGTATCTGTCTTATGAGGAAAGACTGTGGGAGCTGGGCCTGTTTAGTCTGGAGAAAAAAGACTGAGAGCAGATCTCATCAATACATTTAAATTTTGTGAAGGCAGATGGCAGAGGATGGTGCCAGAATCTTTTCAATGGTGCCCAGTGACAGGATGAGGAATAGTGGCCATAAAATAAAACACAAGAAGTTTCACCTCAACATGAGGAAGAACTTCTTTACATGGAGGGTGGCAGAGCACCAGAACAGACTGCTCAAGAAGGTTGTGGAGTCTCACTCTCTGGAGACATTCCAAACATATCTGGACACATTTCAGTGTCACCTGCTCCAGGTGACCCTGCCTTGGGAGGGCAGTTGGACTAGAGGATTTCCAGGCATTCCTTCCAACCCTCACAATTGTGGGATTCTGTGATCCCAATCCTAGAGAGCTTGCCATAAGGTAGGATATGGGAAATATCAGATCTTTTTTAAAGTTGGGAATTCAAGATGTGTAGTGTTTTGGCCACATCCATCTACAGTTTTAGATCCCTCTGCTTTTCTCTTCCTGGGCCATTGCAGCTGTATATGCAGCATAAATTCCCCAAGGCTAGAGAACTTTTTTTTTTGTTTCATTTTCAGTCCTGATGCATTTTGTTCATTGTTCTTCAGTCTGTTTATCGATTCTCAGCTTTTTTCATGACTCTAAGTGCCTCTTGCTTTGTACTCCTTCCTTTCCTCCCTTCCCCCAAAGCATAGGCAGCCTGCATTCTCTTAGGCTGAATCTCAATTTATTTACTTCCTTTTTAGCAGCATGGGTTTGTTTTCCTAAGGCTTGCTGAAAGAAAGTTGTCCATTAAGGGTTTTTTCCCACTGCAGAGATACCTGTTTTCTCATTGTGTTTGTGGCAAATATGAAACTGTTGAAGACAAAATGTAATTCTTTTTCATCAGTACAGTTTTGTATCGTTCAGGCTGAAGCAAATGAGAGCTCTGAGCCTGCAGATGGAGAAAGGTTCCTAGGGTACTTTTCAACAGTAGAACAGGTCACATCAGTTTAGCAAATTGTTGCTAGTGTCTGTTTCTGAATGGGACAGTTCTCTAGCCCCAAATAATCCCCTCTGAATGCCAGCACTGGCTGTGGTGTTTGGCTGCTGTTCTGTCACTTCCCAGCACTTGAATAACTGCTACAAAACAGCTATTCCAGAAGCAACATTGCTGTGAGATGAATGCATTTATTTAAGCTCCCTACATTATTGTCAGAAAAGTACAGGACCAATGCATGAAATTTGCTCTGTGTTGATGCTTATGATAAGGAGTGAGATAAACTTTTGTCAATATTTTACTCTCTTATCAAAAAAAAAAATCAATAAAAGAGCTTCCTGGTAAATAGTATGTTTGACACGTGGCCTGTCTGTCGGGGTATTCGAAAGGCTAATAAATACTCAGTATCCAGACTACTATGCTTCCCAGGAAGACTAAGAGCTTGGGGGACAGAAGGGGTTGTGCAGCTCTGCAATGCGCTGTGTCTTTGTCCTCAGCATCAGCTGAGATGCTGCAAGTCTTAATATACTGATCCCGCTCCTCCCCCTGTGCCCTCTCTGTTTCCACTCTTTAGATCAGTAAAGGGAATACTGCACAGCCATATTCAACAAGGTGCTGACCCATCAAGGACTTTTCTGTAGGCTAGTGCAGATTGTGAGTGCAGGACTAATAAATTATGATTCATTCATGATCTTGAATGTGCTTGCAAGCCTAAAGTGCTAACACTTTTCATCTACCCTCCTTCAACTGCCTCCTCATCACCCCCCTCCTTTCCTACAAAGCCCTGTGTTACTTGCCCTGAAGCCAGTGCAAACCTGAAGGCACGTCTCTGATGGGAGGGACTTATACTGTCTTCACGCTTGCTTATGCAGGCCCAGGTATGTTCAGCAATGCTTTACTCCTCTCATGTAGTGCTCTGAAATGTGTCTTCTTCTTTCCTCTTTTTGATTAAGGTATGCTGAAAAAAAGTGATTGGATTGCTCTCTCCTGATTATCCTCCTGCTAGCATAATTCATTGTCATTTAGAACATAATTTGCTGCTAGGGACGTGATTAGCTTGGATTAAGACACCATTAAATAAACAAGGCTGGGTAAGATTAAGATGGCTGCAAAAAAAGACAAAGTCATTCTGCATCAGCTCACATATTGTAATTATTCCTTATGGAAAAGAAAATACCTGAAAATTTCTTAAGGGCTGAGAGAAGTCCCGAAGCAATCTATCCATTATTTTAGAATTACCCTGAGTGTGATTGGTGATCTTAAAAACAGTTAGTATATAATGGTGGCCTGAGGAGTGCCTGTATACTTCCCACACAATATCCTCGTGGTCTAAACAAGTGTATGCTGGTGTAGAGCTCACTGGATGTGAACACCCAAATCCTTAGCTGAAGCCACGGTTCTCAGTCTTTGTGCTACATATCCCATTAAATGTGAAGGTATTATCTTTTTTGGCACCCTTCTCTAGAGTATTTGAAGGTTGAGGGGGAAATTATTGACTCTTCAATAACACTGTGAAGTCAAGGAAGCCATTGCTTCCACTCATGAGTTGAAGGATGAGTTCTGCTTTAAGAGCTTCTGGTATTCATGTTTCTATTATATCCAAGAGGAATATTAAAATCTGCATTTTTCCAGTGGCTGCAGAAAGACCTTAAAGTAGCTAGGCAAATTTACCATGGCTGTGAGCAGCAATAGAATACTATAAACTAAACATAGGACCAGACCCCTATGTTGCACATGAAATGAGAGTTATAAGACTGCCTATGTGTCCTTGGTAAGACTTAAGGACAGATTTAGCCAGGAAGCAGAATGCATTACTGTAAAAACTAGTCTTTTAATTCTTCTTAGACTGAATCTCTCTTCTCAGACCAACTCTGCCACCCTTACAATAAAAACAAGTAATGCGGTTTTGAATTGTTTGGAACAGGTGCCTCCAAGTAAAGTTGTCTGTGTAAAGAATGTTGTAGATGGGCTTTCAAGCATTTCTTTTGCAAGATACCTGACCTGTTACCTTTTGTTTGTATTGGTTTGGCTGCTAAATTTGATCTACAACTTCACTGAGAATAGATTGAAATTGCAACTTTGCCCAAAAATCCGGAGCTGCATAAGAAAGTGTTTAAAAGCTACAGATTTTGACAGTGGTCCACAAATTGTGTAGAAACTCAGAATTAGAAACTTAAATATAGAATTGGCTGATTTACCAACTTAGTAACATAGCAAGCAGAGGAACTTTGTACTGTAATTTAGCTAAGTGTGTCTGAGCCAGAATGAAATTTGCTCTGTATATATTTTCCCAGTTCAAAAAGTTACGCTCTCAAAAAGTCTAAATGAACTCAACAGTAGCCTTTGTCGACCCACCTGGAAGAGGTGACCTGTTGAGGTTTGTTGACTTTCCTGGAATAGCTGGAGTAGACTGGCAGGGGGACAGTGACCTGCAGGCCAAGACTTTTGATGGAATATACTCTTTCAGTGTTGACTTTTGAGTGACATTAGAGGTGATAGTGACATTCATTTACATTCCTCTGTTAAGTAAACAGACGGTTCTTGTGTTGCCTTAGCCCTGTGCAGAACAGTCACGGGTACTCTGGATATGTGCAGGGATATGGGAAGTATGACTCCCATACCTTGGAGGGACAAGAGATGGAATGCTTATTAGGAAATATAAAAAAACCCCAGCAATGTGTGGATCCCTCAAAACTTGAACATGTGAAATTCCTTCCACTGATACGACAGCATTTACTTTGAATGACAACCTAGGGACCTAAAAACAACAACCTAGGGAATTAAATGTTAAAGGAGAAAAATCGGAATGTAATATAATGAAAACCTCGAGAGGAAACTGTGTCTGTGCAGCATATGGTAGACATTTGGTGTCACCCTTCACTTGTTAGCATTGCACAGGAGCCTCGTGAAGCACTCTAGTAACCCAGAAGTATAGTATTTTCAAGTACAAATCTCCCCTTGAAGAGGGTCTGGTTAACTTCAGCCTCAATTGCTTTGCTTTCCCAGTGTGCCCAAACTGGGCCAGCTGAATTTAATGATAGAATAAGTTGTTATGACTTCACTGCTCTTTCTGTAAACCAGGTCCAGTTATGCTTTGGGAATGTGAGCTGTGCTGGCATTTGCATTATAAACAGGAGCATCCAGTGGATGCTAGCTGTAACAATTTGACTTTCAGGGGAAATGAGCCAGAAATCGTCCATCCTGATGAAAGGGTTGGTTGGATTTGCAGCATCTAAACAGTGGGAACATAGCACATTTTGCACGTTGTGAGAAGGTGCAGGCCCACAGCAGTCCCTCCAGTGGCCTTGGTTACGTTACAAGGAAATCTGCAGGCAAGCAGGGAGCCATGGGATGAGCCCATCTGCTCCAGCCATAGAGGTAAATGTGGTAAATAGAGAGCAGACCTGACCCATGGTTTAGGTGCAGCCACAACAGAGAAGGGTGTAGCTCTGTCTGTAGCACAAACAATCCAGCCAGCTCAAGGTCTCTGTCAGATGGATTTAACCTGTGTTAGAGGTGCACCAGAGCTGTTTGTGTCTTCCCCATGCTGGGCAGCTCAGCTCCTTCAGGGCAAGCTCAGCTGTGCCTGGGCAGTGCTGCTCTGAGCCCTGCACTGACATTTTCAAACCCTAGTTTGTCCAGAACAAAACTGTACCTTAGCACTTGATGATGCTTCAGTCAGAGCTGTATTCCTGTGTGACCTGTGGATCTCTCTGTCACCAAGCTATTGTCATGCTCCAAGTGAGAGAGGGGGGGCGACCTCAAAGAAAGGCAGGCAGGCAGACAGGTACACAGGCTTGCTGCTCAACTTGTTTCATATCTGCTAATGCCTTTCATCAACAGCAACAACAAAAGCCCAGTAGATCGTGTGTTTGCAAGAAAATCCATATATTTCTGTATATCCCAGCATGGATTGCTATTAGCTTGTACTTTCTCATTATAAAGTTTGCTTTCTTTAAAAGAACAGAAATAGTGACTGTAAAGAGGAAAACCCAAAAACTTTGCAGGGCTTTGCTGCCTGAGATTCTGCTTTTTCATTCTTATTCCCAGGTAGGAAGTCTCAGGCTTTTAGTGAGCCAAAAAGGTGGTGAGGTGCTTTACAACAGCTTTTGCACAGCCCAGAACTGAAGCCCTGACTCAGCTCTGGACCTCTGTAGATGTAGAAACCAGAATTGTAAATCCCATAGTCCCAGGAATTCCAGGAGTATGACATCTGGATTGGAAATTAACCATCATAGTGTTGGCTCCTCTCACACTGAAAATCTTGTTATCTCATCTTAATCCAGTATACTCGTCACAAAAGAGAGCCACCAGCCAGAAAGCTGTTAAGTGATGCACTTAAAATAGCTGAGCCACTAAAGGCTGGGAGCTGGGAAGTGATGAGGGGTGGCTTTTTGAACAGGCTGCTGTTTCCAGTCCACTTCAGAACAAAGTCAATGAGGAAATTAATATTTTCGCCACAAGGAGAGTAGGTTCATCCCTTTGCCATGCCCTTGGAAACAACTGGCTTTCCAGACAAAGGTTGGTCCCAGGTCAGAGGGGGTAAACTTCTGTGATTATTTCTTGTAGAGTTTGATACAAAGTTACACAGTAAAATTCAACAGCACAGTGAAGGGCTCAGCTGCAGGGCTACACACCCCACACCGGGCCCCAGCATTTTATATACACCTTGAGGGGTTGTTATTATGTCTCAGTATATGGAGAATGCTGCCCTCAATGTCTTCACTCACAGAATTAAATTCCCCATGCATCACCACTATACGCTCCTATGGTAAATAAGTGCAAGTTGCTTCTGTAACTTCTGAATTAAATGGGCTTCCTGGCCCAAGCTGCATCACAGCTCATCACTCTCCTGCATATTTGGGTGGCACAGCACATATTTTGGAATGTGTTGCTTCTGTTAGAGGCAGATCCCTTTTCTTAATGGAGCATTTTAGCTATTCCCCACAGTGACATCATGCCTTCTCCACTTCCACAGCCACAAAGGCGTATATTGATAGGCGTGACATTTTCCTTTAATGCTTTCATTGTTTGCAGCAGTTTATTTGGGTTGTTGTTGGAAGCCAGGAAAACAAGACAAAAAGCAAAGCATGTTAAGAAGGAGACCTGGCCTGCATGCAAGTATGTTGCAAGAGGGAATCTCTGGGACAAATTTTAGGGCATTTGCTTTCCACAGGCTTCTCTCTAGTGATTTAGGATTACAGTGTCATCCAAACCCCTTGGAACTGCCACCTCCTTACTGCAGCTCTCTGCAGTCTGATGCTCGGGTTTTGGTGCACCCTGCAGGGATCTGGCACAGGGGTTTTAGAGCCTTTTAGAAAAGATTTGTGTCAGCTGCATAGAAGACCATACTTATGAGAGCTCCTGAAACCATGCCAAATTTGCTTTGTGAGATGCTCAGGACTGCGACACAACATCCTTGAGGGATATTTCTGCATGTGATACAGGGCACAGCACAGAAGGGGAATGCTGCCCTCTGCAACATGTACTTTTTTAAAGTGTTAGCAGTGGTCAGAGCGGTCTCTGGTTTTGCTGCTTACAACATTGACCCAAGTTCCGTATTGTTGTCCTTTCAGAGAAACTAGGCAGGGTAGGAGTACAGAGTCTCTTAACCATGTTAATCATCAGAAAGGAGAGGGCTGATGCATGCAGCTGGTGGAGAAGAGCTCTTGGACTACACATTGAGGATCCTTGTAAGCTGCAGCTCCTTCCACAGCGAGGTAAATTGTTTCCACAAAGTAATAAGCACTTGTGTAGATGAATCTACTGGAGTTTTCTGAATGTCTTCCTCTTTTTCCTTATTTGCCTCTTTAGATGTGGGGTTTTTTTCCCAAGAATTACCCACAGCACTTCCAGTGAGCTGTTGTCCAGAATGATGTGTTAGTTTATAGATAGATAAACTGACCATTACATTTTTGATTAAATATTCCTTCAGAGTTGCTTTGTGTCTAAGGGAGTTTGCAGACATCCATATAGACCCCTCTTAAAAGTTAATTTGTCTGGCAGTCTGGACAAAACAATACTCCAAAGGTTAATAAGCATGAAATGAATGGCTTGGTAAACCAAGGCTAAATGATCATTTGTAGAAGGGAGCAGTTACTACCCTATGACATGCTGTTGCTGTTAAACCTGAACAAACCTGCTACGTCATTGAAGAAGAGTCCAGGAGTGGGGTGCCCCTATGCCTTGCCCCTCAACAGTCTCTGGCTTTGGTCTCACATGGTGTTTGAACTGCTTGATAGATTCGTGAGCTCTGCTGGCCTTGCTCTCAGAGGAGCCCTGTAGGGTTTTCCTGATTTTATTTTTTAATATTTATTTGTGGGGTGGGGGGGTTGTTGTTTTAGGGTTTTTTTTTTGTTTGTTTGGGAGTTTTGTTTGGTTTTGTTGTTGGAGGTTTATTTTGTGTTTTACCCACAAATTAAAACTCGGGTAATTGAGATGTGGCATACAAGCACCATGAGGGCTTGCCAGTGCAATCTCTGGAGAGCAGGAGAAACTGCAAAATATAGTGAAATATGCTTACTCAGGCTTGCCAGAACCCAAAAGCCACTGGAGGTACTGGGGAGACCACTGGAAGTCTTCTAGGGCTTTGCTTTGCCCTTTTCTTTAAATCTAGGAGGTTCTCCTTTTCTTTTTTTTCTTTTTTTTCTTTTTTTTTTTTCTTTTTTTTCAAAATGCATCTGAATCGCCCGAGTCTGTTGGTTCCAACTGAGCTGGAAGCAGGTGAGTGCCTCCCCACCTGCCTGCTGCAGAGAAATCACCTGTCAATGCTGAGCACGTGAAGGCAGAAGCCCCTCCCGGCAGCAGCAGTGAGATCAGCAGCTCCAGGCAGAGGCTTCGTGCTGCCCCTACTTGTCCCTGATGTCTCTCTGTGCCAGATGTGGATGAGTGAGTTGAGCAGTGGAGGGGATGAGGGTCAGGGAGAGAAAGTGAGGGGTGGGGCATGTGTCCTTTATTGCAGGTGATGATTAGAGCTGACCCGCTGCTTTGGGGGTCCTTCCACCCCTTGCCATTTCCTGACACCAAGAAACTTGCCCAGCCTTTTCTGGATCTAATGGCTGGACGTAACTGACAGATTTTCAAGTACCAAACATCTTACTGCTGACCACACTCCTACAGAGACCAGGCTTGTGACAGTGGATTTCATGCCCTGGTGACAAAAATAGCCTACTTCTGCAGAAACCATATTTATAGTTCTGATGGCTTTTCCGTCCCCTACAAGATCGACTCAGAAGTTAAATCAAACCTGTGGCCATGTAGAGTCCCCTGTGCTTTACATCATTTACTTGGTCTGAGATACCGCTGCAGAGGACAACTCACTTTTGTTAGTAACCAGCACCATTTTTTCTACCACTGTGACCAGTAACCTGTCAGCCCATAGTTACCTGATTCTGTGGTGTTTATCAGGTGTAGGTAGCATTGTCCTGGGCACAGTACATACCAGCATAGGACTGAGGCTAGAGAATATGTTATGCCAAAAAGTGGGAGAGAGGGTTGGGGGCATGGCTGGTGTGAGAGCAGGAGATGTGACGGGAAGACCTGGCAGCAACATGAGGTGAGGCCAGGTCAAGCCAGGGCCTTACTTAAAAGGGCCTTTGTCACCTGGCAGCAGGAATTCTACATGCCCTTTTTATTTTACTTCTTCCCTTGAATTACTTTCAGCAAACAGAAGTGAACCAAAACAACCTTGCCTTTTGCCCCGGGTTTGGCTCAGGGAACTGGCTTCTCTCTGGCAAGTCTCCACAAAAGTGGCTTGTGTCTGTGCCTGCACGTGCACCCCGGTGGATTCTGCTCCTTACTAAGCTCTGGAGAAGCCTGTGGATGTTTTAATCTTGAATCCTGGCCCCAGACAAGTCAGTTGTTCATGTGCATCTTCAGCTGCGTGCTGTCCCCACACAGAGCACCTTGTCTGGAGCATGGCTGCATGGGCAAGGCTTAGGGTAATGACCAAGGAGGGTGGCTTGGGCTCTTGTCCTGCCCTACCACTGTATAGCAGAAAACCAGTCCCATCTCCTGTTCTGGAGCCTGTGGCCCCAGGAAAGTTCTTCAGGCCTTGCCAGTCCCAAGTCACAGCTCAGATCTGAGTCTCCAAGACCTGAGAGCTGCACCTTGGCTGAGACCAGAGGTTTCAGGCTCTTGGCCAAGAGGAACCAGATAATAACCCTAGGAAAGCTGGCACAGCAATTTCTTTTAAAATTGCACGTCCCCTGTGGAAAGCTACCTGACAACTCAGGATCCTGCCTGTTGATGAGGCTGCTGCTGGGCAGACCCAGGTGATGCATCTGCCCTATGCCCACTTTGTTCCAGGCTATAAGTGCTGAGAGAGACCCTCCTCACACCCCCTGTGCCTGTCAGCAGCCAAGGGGACAGGCCAAGCGAGCTGGCAAGCATCCCTGGAGCCCCAGGGATTTAAATAAAACACATCTGAATTGACAGCTCTCTTCTCCTCCTGGCTTCTTTCATCTCATGGAAAGGAAACCAATTTCCTTTGCAAAGTAATCTGAGCTCCAGGAGTTAAAAGTGCTATTTAAAGAGCTTGGTGATGTTGCATGAGGAGCTTACAGGCTAGAGAAAGCTCTCTGCCTCAATGTGTAAAAACTGGGCTAATAATGTTTTTCTGCCTCACACAAGCTGGTGAGAGTTAATTAATTTTAAAAGCAGTTTGAAACACAGCCACAACATAGGTGCTATGTTTTATTTATTAATATTCCATATTCAAAATACAAGACTAATTACTTATGTGCATGGCAAGAAGTGCATTTTTGTGCTAGTAATTCAATTTTAATGGTTTAGGTAGTACTTACACTGAACTGTACTCAAAAAAACGTTGCATTAGATAAAACTGTGTGTAGGTCTTCTTTAAAATGTTATCTTTACTATGATGTTTTAAAATCATTTCATACTAAACTTGTCAAGACCAAATATCTTTTGCTGTAGCACACAATGCCTCCTGAATTGCCAACTCTCAACCAAGAGGAAGGGGCTCAGAGAAGTGCATGGGTGTGGAGGGGTGGAATGGAACCAAATTCTCTCCCTGTAGTTCTGTGACAAGAAGACAGAAGGGGTTTGTGCTTGTTGTGGAGTGGGTTAAGGAGCCCATGTAGGTCGAAGTACCCTCAGAATGAAAAATTTCTTCCTAATATCTAACTTAAATTTTCCCACTTCCCATTCGCACTTACTACTCCTTGTCCTATCACTACAGCTCCGATAATGAGTCGCTCTCCAGCTTCTTTCTTACAGAGTGATGTGCATTTTCTTCCTTGAAATTACATTTTCTTTTTAACTCATGAGTTTTGTAGACTTCATTTCCACCTTTTATGCATATTGTGAGCTGGAAAAGAAACTTTTGCATGGTTTGAAGCTGTCTCTGACTGTAAGGTAACTAGAGCTGACCTTGGGCTTGCACGTGTACACAGCTATAAATCAGCTAAATGTATTGCACATTATTTCCTGGTGCCTACTTTCCTTGGCAGCAGAGCCTCACTGGGAGGAATGTTATCACAGCGTGTAAACTCCTGGATTTGATGTTCCTTTTGTTTGCAGGGGAAAGGGGGCTCACCTCTGCCAAGACGTGGGGAATGGTACACGTTTTCTGCCACAGGGTCACCAGCCACCTGACTTCACTGTAGCCTTTCCTTCTTGCAGCCTTAAGGATCTTGTGCTTCCTTCATCCCACCAAATGCCTAGTACTTTATTTTGGGTGTGCAGGATGGGTGGGAATTCGCTCCAGAAGTGCTGCTTTCATAAATGGGCAAACTCATGGGGAAACAGTCTCTGAGTGATGGAGACCACTCTGTTTCTGTGTGTTTCTGTGGTGACTTCAGATGAAGTTCTTTATTCCACCCTGGAACTGTCTGAAAGAGATTTTTATTGTGTTAGTTACATTAGTTATTAAGTAAAGCTTCCACACCTTTTCTAATGTGTGCAGATTGGCTTTTGATAGTTTGAAACACAAGGTAAGAACACAAAGTAGTTTCAGAAAACCTCAAAGCTGTCATTTTTTGAAGTTACCTGTCCATTGTAACTTCTGCTAAACCATGAGAGTGCTAGCAGCCACGTGGAGCAAAGGCTGGCAATGGTGCTGTCACTGGAGAAGCAGCCATTGCCACTCCCAGTAGTATTGGACTGGGATCAGTTCCTGCAACCACTCCCTTCACATCATGAGCACTTACCCTGCCGTGCTTTTCTGTAGATCCAGTCCCATCTGGCTCCAAGAACTGCCAGCAGATCTGATGACCTTTGTGAACATATTTTTTATTATTTTTTGACTTTATTTTTGAACTCAGGCATGTCACACAATTATAGTATATATTTATTTCTACTCTTGCCACTTCCTCTAAAAATTATGCAAGCTGTTTAAATCTCTCTGGCATTTTCATGGAAGGGTGGATTCTACGGGGTGTGGGAGTGTGTGTGGCAGCTATATAATTTCCTGCCTCTGATTTCCCCTGGGGAAGGGGAACAAAACACTGGCACCATCTGCACATCTTGGGAGGCTTAAGAACTTAGCACCCTGAAAGTCAGCTCAGCTAAGTGGGATACAGCGCCCCAAAGGCTGGACCGAGGGACCTCAAAAGGGAGCTAATTAGTTCCCGTCCTTTTGAACTAAAGAACTTGGACTGCTTGACAGTGATTGCGACAGATTTCTGTCCTTCAGGAGCTGGGCATGGGAACAGTTGGGGCACGCGAGCCAGCAGATTAAAGAAACACCTATCCTGGGTCAGTGCTTGCTCTTTGTATCTGATTCTTCTGCAAATACCATTTCACAAAACAACACAAATATTGCATTAGGAAACGCTGAAGAAAATCACAAAAATAACCTGGATGTATGCCTTGCACCTGCTGTGGAGTGACCCTGCCTGGTCAGTGCTGGGTGAGGCGGTGAGAGGTGAGGGCATCCCATGTGCTTTGCCTCCTCGGTGGTGAAGTTGCATCAGCCCCTGGACTCATTGCCCTCAGCCTGCCTTTGCATGCCTTGTGGGAGAAAACTGCCCATTCTTGCCTGCTAGCTGGTCTCCCTCAGAAAAAAATCTTGTGAAAGATACACTGATTGGATTTGTACAAAACTCCAGCACTTTTAGCACTGAAGTTGTGAGGAAATGGAAGCGTCGCTTGCTTATCCTACCTCTGCAAAAAAAGGTGCCTCTGTGGCTAAAAAAAGCTTCCGAATTTGGGCTCTTAAAGGTAGGCTCCAAAATCCCTTTGCATCTAACTAAGCACCCATGACCCATGGCAGTTCTACTCAATGCAGCTCTACTCAATGCATCCATGGCATGGCTGGGCACAGGAAGAATCTGTGCATGGGGAGCAGAATGTGATTTGGGGAGCTCCCTTGGCACTGAGCTCAGCCCATTAATCCCTGCAGGTTTCCACTGGCTCTGCCAGGCTGGCAAGAGCTCTGCTATGCTAGAAACAAAGTTTGTCACACAGAGTAAGTGGAGAAGGGGGTGGGTTGAGGCCCATTCCTCCAAGCACACCTTTGGTTGCTCTGGATACAAAATTAGTATCCTTAACAGGGTCCCTCACATCCACCTGAGTTTCCTCTCCTTTCAGGTTGAGTAGATGAAAATAAGAAGTTTGCTGATACCAGATTATTTTTCTCCCCCCAAAGTGCTGATGAGCCTCTACATATTTGCATCTTTTGGGCATGCCAGTGGGTTTGCAGCATAAGCAGTCCAGGAGACAGGGTAGCACTGAGATCAGTTCATATCCACGACACCTTTCAGCCTGTATCTTTTTTGCCCTGTTCTATTTTTTTCTCCCCCTTTTGGAAGGTCAGCTGCTGCTTTCAAAATTTGTCAGAACATTATCTAGGACAAATAAATACAAACAAATGACACTGTGGGGGCAAAAAAAGAAAATTAAAAAAGAAATCCTAAGTAGTTTAGGGAAGCAGCTTGACAAACTTTTGATGGAGTGACAGATTTCCTTGACAGTGTGTGACTGGTCTCGACAAGCAGAGAAATCCTTTTGGTCCATGTTTACAGTGCCAAATGCAGCATTACTGCTGGTCCCATAACACAGTAAGTGGGGTGTGCTGGAAAGATAACTGATGTTTGAGGATTGTATAGTGGATTTAGTGTGTAATTCAGTTATTTTTGATTTGTGATTTCAGTTATTTGTCTTCTCTCAGACCTTTTGCATGAATAAAGCAAATCTCTCTCTCTCATCATCCTCACAGGTGAAAGGGCTGGGGGGGGGGACAGGGCAAGGAGAAGGGAAAAGCCAGAAAAGATGGGGCTGAGAAAAGGTTGCTCCTCCTCCCTGCCTAAGACCTCTCCAGAAAGTTCTCCAGGATGTCCAAAGGTCTCTGCCATGATTGCTGCTGCACCTCCTTCTGCTGAATGGCAAACTCTTTTCTGTATTTTTGCCAAGCCACATTTGGAGAGCAGAGGAGGGGCAGTGTGCCTCTTCCAACATCCTGATTCCTCAGGGTGCCAGCGGGAGATACCTCACCTTGGTCCCTATTAACACTTTTCCCAGCATCCCTTTGGCTGCCTGCTTATCCTAACTGGCACCTCCAGGTTTTAGTTATAGGTCATGGTTATCTATAAAATATTTTAATATTCCAGGCTGGGCTGCATTTGTAGGGTAAATACCATTCACCCTAGAACATACAACACTCACTGACGCATTGCACAATTTTTGCTACAAGCAATTTCCATTTGCTCTCCCCTCACAATGTGTAGTTTTAAAGTAATCAGGTAAAATGGAAGAGGACGTACCTTAGGTTATGTGTATATGTGCATGTGCAATCACAATGTGAAATGAAGGGTGCTCTGAATAACGCAGGGTGTAATGTACACCCATGAGGAGCAGGTCCCCAGTGCTCTGCAAGGGGGTGCAAGCCCAGTGAACTCAAAGAGCCTTAATCCACCAGTGTGGAAGTGGTGGGATGTGCAGGAGCTGCTGCCCGGTCGTTTGGGGTGCAGGCCAGAGTGCTGCCAGCTACTGGGCACAGGCCAGCATTGTCAATCTCCTGGGGCAGGGGAATAGGCATGAGGCACGACAGGTTGGGACCAAAGGTGCCTGAGGAAGCGAGACATGCCCTGCAAATGTGTGTTGGTCTATAAAAGGTCAATGAACAGCAGCACCACCTGACTCGCCTGGTTGCCTCATGTGCTGTAGACACGTAAAACTCCCACATCTGAGTGCAGGACTCACTAATTCCTGCCATCCCTTGCATGACTGTGAGGAGTTTCTCCAGGGCTGGAAGGCAAGCTCCTTGGCTGCAGTGGGCTCACTACCTGGGGGTTCTCCTCTGTGCCTCTGCACAATGTATTTCTTGCTTCAACCAGCTTAAGCAGGCTGGCTTTAGGTCTGTCAAGGCTGCTGTCCCACACCCACCCATAAAGTCGTGGGGAAGAGTCCCAACCTGCCCAACATCCAGCATGGTCTCCTGGCTGATGGCTGTCAGATGGAAATAGGAATGGGCATTAATGCTGGTGTTTCCCAGCCCAACTGGAGACAGCTCTATTTATGTCTTAGCTTTAATGGCTAATCATTACACTTTAGATGCACCCTCCTGAACCTCATTTATTCCTTCTGGAAATAAGTTTAGTATCCAGTGACTGAATGAGTAATGGAAGAAAAGGAATAAAATGTTAGAGAAACTGAGCTGAACATCTCTCATGCCCATGCATAGTACACCTGTACCATCAGACCTAGGGTATTTCTGAAGGTCCTGAGTCAATGTGCCCACCTAAAAGCGAAGCTGATAGGTTGTTAGCAGTGCTGTTACAAATGGTGAAATTCAAACATGAAATGCTTCAGGTTTTGGACAAAGCCTACTGCTGAAGTCAACAGTGTAGTGGACCACAGGAGTGTATGACAGTGACTTCCTGGCTCCTGCAGTACCCCCTGGCAGGTAAGGGTGGGGGAATGTTATGTGCCCTGGATGAGAGGGTTGGAACAAGTGGCTTTTATTTCTCCTTCTCTGTTTAATGTGCTCCTTCCCCCTGGACTATGTCAACAAACTTATTTCTTCACTTTTCGATCAATGGGCTGAACTCAATGGAGTGTTGTTGATACTTAAAGCAGCTGAACAAAGTGGCTGAAATATGTTATCTACATGTAAAGTGCTCAAGTTTTTTTCTAAGATAATAAAAGTGACTGGAGAAACTAGGTCCCTGGAGCACTGAGAAATGGTGACAAAATTGATGATGGCCATATGGAGAGCCAAATAGGAACAAACCCCACTTTATAGCCATTGGGAATATAGACATGATGTTTCTGGCAGGGGGGCTATGGGTGTTTCCAGGGATTCTTGGTAGAAATAAATGCTTTTATGGTGAAACAGAATTTCTGGATGAAAACAAAAATGCAAAAATAAATTTCCATACCTCTGCTAAATATGCAGAAGGCAAGCAGAAACCTGAGTAATTTCAGGTCAGGCTGTAAATCCACTAAAGCCAGAGGTTATTCACAGGAATTACAGGGCTAAGAGCACAGAACCTGTTGAAAAATTGAACTTTAGATTTTACTCATTTCTCGGCAACTGTTCTGGATATTGGCCATTTCTCAATATCCTCTTAAGTGTTTTGTCTTAGAATAGAAATCTGGAGATCATTTCCATGTAACTAAATATTTATCCTGAAACTTTGCAATGGTTAAAGCGCATTTAATCCCCTACCTATGTGACTGAACATGAAAATGCAAACACCTTAGTGACTAATTACATCCTTGAAATACGGTTCTCTTTTTACCTCTTTTCCCCCCAACTATTTTAGGGACATTTTCCTCAAAGCACGTCTATCCTATCTTGGCATTCCTTACCAGCCCTATCAGCCCTTCCAGATGTTTCTGTAAGCAAAGGAATGCTGTGGCCCTTGGATGTGCACTGACCAAGAGCTTATCCCCCAATGTAAAATTTCTGCTGCTCCTGCTGCTGAGTCACTGGGTAGCAACCTCAGCAGTGTTTATTTGCCCTGCCCTGCCCGATAAGGGATGACGTGTACTGCAAATCCTGAAGCCTCTAATGCAATTTAAAGCAGTTTATAACAAAGAACAGAGAATAATATCAAATTTCACTTCGGTGCACTAAAGGGAGAAGGTGCCATCTGTTCTTTATACTGCTGTTAATGAATATGCAAAAGAGATGGACCCATTCACCATGGATCCATGCTGATGTAGGAGTAGCAGCAAGACCAATCCCCAAAGTGGCTTTCTTCCAGCACAGCAACTACCAGCTCATCAGGTATTGACACATCCCTGCCCTGGCCCCTCCAGGGAAGGGGACTTGCTGGCAGTTGGATTCAGAATTAGGACCTGTTATTTGCCTTAACATCAGGATACAGCTTTAAATGGGGAACGAATGGAAGGAGGTCCCATTTATGCCTCCAGACCCTCCCAGCAGGAACCAAAATGCTACAAACTTGGAGAGCTGGAAGGCACTCAAGTACAGCCATGTGTTTTGAGGCCAGAAAAAGAGCTCTTCTGCTCTTTGTAGCAAACAGCACATTCTTAATCATTTGCAGCTAAATCAGATTAGCTGTGAAAATGCATGGCAGAAGCTCCAGCATAGGGTGTATTACATCAACAGGAAACAAAGGAGATGTACAGATATATCTTTTGCATGTGCAGGCAAGGGAGGAATGGTTGGCAAGGGTTCTCCAGCGGCAGAAATACCTTCATGATTTTAAGAGCAAAGTCAGTGGTAAGACTGTGTTATAACAAAGATTTGGACTGAGACCTTCTGGGAGAGATTAAAGGAAGGCACAGAATTACTGCATGACAAAGAATGAAAGCTTGTCAAGAAAGAGAAGTAAATCATGGAAGGAGGAGGACAGTGTCTTGACAGAAGGGACAAAGTAAAAAATCAAGATGCTGCAGGTAAAGGCTTGATGCAAGGGGTCATGCAAAGTTCAAAGTCAGACTTCCAGGAAAAAATGGCTTGTGACAGCCAGCATAAACTAACCACCACATAGGCAAAGGTTGTGCAAAAGCATAATGCATTATGCTTCTGCACAGAAGAATTTGCAAAAACCAGTGTAGCCTGGACAAAGGGAAAGAGAAGGATGCTCCTGCCTCAAGCAAATCCTGCAGAGAAAAAAACAACAATGCAGGCTGGCAGGAGTAAACCAGCTGTCTGAAGGATCTGTGGATCCCAGGCTGGACACATGCAAGAACAGTGCAGATGAACTGTGATGAGTGAAAAGTTCCAATTTCCAGTGACTATTTGAGTTACAATGCTGTCATGACCCTGTGCTCATCAGAAGGATGCCTTTATGCTGTGCCAGAGCAATGAAGGAGGGATCAGAGGGATGTCCTCCAGGGCATATGAGTGCTCTGAACACAAAGAAGAGGTAAGAGAACTCATGCAGCAGGACTTTGTAGGGCCACCTGGTACACAGTGTAGACCAACAAGAGTTCAGAACATGAAGCACAGTCCTTGGTTATGGGTATTTCCTGAAGCACAGGAAAAAAAAAAACAAAACCTTGAAGTTTGGCTTCAGGAAGAAGATTGTCTCCAAGATGACTAGACAGCATTTTTGTGCTGCAATTAAACCTCTAAACAAAATGGAAGAGCAGTCTACTGTCATTCTTCGCAGTGACAGACCTGTCCTTTCCCCCCAACTCCTGCAGTCTCAGGGTGTGTTTTTGGCAGCATCCGCCCATAAACCCAGCCATTCCCTCCCTGTCTTCCAGGCAGCTGTGTTGTTCTCACTGGTCCTACATGAGCAATTTGCGATGATCAGCATATAGAGACTGTTTTTTTCTTCAATACCAGCTTCTCAGGGATTTTCTTTTATTTTTCCCCCTGGACTGTTTGTTTACTAAAATGCTTACTCCAAAAGTGCATGTCTCCTTCATTTATTGCCCCACTAGAGAAAACTGCATCATGTCTGAAACACTTTAATAAGGATCTAAGGCAAGAGATGATCAAAAAAATGATAATTACAGTGTCAGAGAGGCAATCCCAGATCCCCCACCCTTTTCAGATGTCAGTGTGCCACAATAACCAAGCAGGAGCAGGAAGCGGATGTTGAAAGCCCGTGTGATGTTTTTGATAGCCAGCCACCTGCAGCAGCTGTTCCCTGTCCTGCTGGACACAGGTAGAACTTCTTATCACAGCTGTGCTTCCCAGCCTTTTTGGTGACTAACACTTAATGAGTTAGAGCACCAGGGAACTCAATAGCACATGTTGGGTTCTTTTCCTAGGTACCCTTGGTCATTGCTGCATGTTGGTGGAAGATGAAAAGTTTGTGGTCCCAAGACAGTGGGGGACCAGTTTTTTGTTAGCCAACACAGAAAGAAGCCAGGTTATCACTGGTAAGAGGAGTCTGAGTCCAAGTATGCAGGCTGGGGCAGTGTAGGTGAGTTTAAAGTGAGGGTCATGCATGCTCCACCCTGGGGCACGTCTGCATGCAAAGGGAAAGGGTTTTCCACTGGTTCTTCAGTATGTATGGAAAGCCCTTGCTTGCCTCTCAGTTCCTCTGTTGCCAAGTCTTCACAGGAATCATGTCTTGTCAAGGCTTTGTGAGGACCACATACCTCTTTTACACAAGGCTTTACCCATAGACTTCTCTGTGGCTTTACCCATAGACTTCTCTGTAGCATATTATGTACATTCAAGTGGTGATATTTGTAGTTGACCACTACAAACCTCAAAAACTAACTCCAGAAATGATGGATACATCCATAGCTGAAGGTTTGGGTGTCCTCATTTCCCAAGAGACAGAAACACCCTCTGCTCTGAACTTTGCCCTTGTGCCTGTCAGAGCACAGGTTATTATCCCAGTGAGAGCAGAGGGGAAGACCCTCTGGCTGAGGTGCGATGGAGGCAACTCATAAAGTCCCTCAAGCTCCTATCAGTATGGGAAAAAGTGAAAAAAGTGGACTGGAAGGGTGGGGAGAAGGCTTCTCTGAGGATTTCTGGTGAAGCTCTTCGAAAAGACTGAGCTGGAGCCACACTGGTACACTGCAAGTAGAGAAGAGTCTCTTTCCACCATGGC
The DNA here is from genome assembly GCA_013399895.1 of Serilophus lunatus. Lineage (NCBI taxonomy): Eukaryota > Metazoa > Chordata > Aves > Passeriformes > Eurylaimidae > Serilophus > Serilophus lunatus. The sequence goes on along the minus strand of VXBA01006151.1, from coordinate 53,680 downwards.
TCACTCCATAAATCATTGTTCCAGGTTAGAACAATACCTTCCAGGGAAGATGGGAACTTTCCTGGAGTGGAAAGAAAAACTTCTCCACTTTACTTAAGTCTTCAAATCAAGAGGCTTTCAGTCAAAAAATGTAGAAAAAGGATGCAACAATTATTTACTTATATATATATATATATATATATACAAAAGGAACAAACAGTAACACAACAGTTACAAGATAAATCACCTCAACAAACTCCACCCTCCTTGCCCCCTCTGTGTATTTTTCCTCGATGTGGTCAGACCTGTGGGGGAAACAAGTTCATCACACACAGGGTGGGTTTTGCTGCTGAGATGGGCAAGTTTCTGATACAGGAACAGCAGGCGATGGGGAAAGGCAGACAGGCTGGCTCTGAGCTGTGGCCAGTGCAGGGAGGGTTCTGTCTCTCCAGGGTTGCTGCAGGGTCCACCTGGATATGGGAGCTGGACCAGGTGAGGCAGAGGCAGCAGCACATGCGATCTGGTCCCAAGGCAGCAGTCGGGACTTCTCCACCATTTGCTGGTACCAGAGGGAGAGGGCTGGGAGAAACAGTACCAGCAAGGCAGCACTGCCCCCACCCCCGAGCATTGCACCCAGAAACCAGTGAGCTTAGCTGGTCTCTCACAGAGCTTTTTTTTGTCTCAAGAAAGAGGGGGAGGTGGGAAAGGCAGGCATACTCCACCCCTCCCCTGCACAGTATCTAAGGCAGGAATCAGCCTGCTATCAAAGGCCATTAGCTCTCAGACCAAATGACATCCCTGCTGAGGAATTCTTCCCTCTGCTTAGTTGTGTTACCTTTTCGCCTTCCTCAGTGTGCCAGCATCACGGTGGTAGTGGGAAAATTTCCCAAAAAGGAATCTAACCCATAACAATCATCTTTCTGCCTTTGCCTTACACTGAAAATCCAGCAGTTATTTAATATTTAATCCACTGGACCATAGATGGCATTATATGGTGTATCAAAATATGCATTTTATTTTTTATTAACTCTTATGTTGTAAGTAATGTCAGCTCTTTCACCTGGCATTGCATGCTGCTGGTGAGGAAAAATACTGGGGTTTAGTTTACATGGTTAAAACCTTTGTGGCATAGGGCTGATTTACAGTATGTTTCATGGGTTGCTTTTTTTGAAAGGATTTAGTCTTTCTCCAGTGTTTCTGTTGTTGGCCAGCATTGAAAATATACATGGGAACAGCACAGGCAGAGCCCACAGCCCTGGCAGTAACCAGAACCCAACTCAATCACTCACTTCTGAAAGTCTGTATCTAAGATGCCGTGTTTTTTTCCAAACACAGAGGAAGACATGGCCCCTGCTTTCTAATCCTCAAGCACCCCGAACCACCACAGTGTGATTAGGACACTCAGAATCACAGGATGGACACAAAATGCCAAGATTGTCAATGGAATTGCTAATGAGGGCCTAAAGATGACATGGTGAATAGCAGATCAGTAATTGCTTTTTCCCTGTAGTGACTTAACAATTAGAAATGGAAGAAGAAAATCAGGATGAAATTTGAGAGCTGTGCTATTTGGAGTACCTCCTTTTGTTTATTCTTAACCCTCTCTTTTATCCTGCTCCCTTCCACGATGTTTTTGCTCCCTCACTCTGCTCAGTGCTGCATTATATTTGCAATGCCCTGTCACTCCCATCATGTCTGCAAGCTGTCTTCTTCAGGCATGAGCCTATTTAGACAAGTTGTCAGGCTGAATGGGAAAAATCTTAAATCAATGCATTTCAGCATGCAACCATATATAGGCTAATTTATCTGCTGCCCTGTTCAGCCTGCCAGGTTAAAATGAGGTCTTTCAGGCATAGTGCCTCTGAAAGTCTCCTGATTAACAGAGCCATTTTTATTGGTAGGGCGACAACACGATTGTTTTATGGTAATTGTTATCATTTGGGCCTGTGTATATGCAAATGGGGGAGATTAAAGTAAATAAAATATAAAGATGATGAATATGCAGCAAGTAGCCAAGATGGCAGAGGGATAGAAACATATGCCACATTGATGTTCTCTGCCACAGCCAGGGCGGTGGAGGGCTGGCTACCTCTCTAGGCACAGGGAGATCTCCTTCCTACAGTGGCAGCCAGTGGGGCACCTGCCTGCAAGTGACAAAACACTCTCAGTCCCACATTTCTGTCTCTTTGTGCCCTGACACTGATCAAAGTGGCTGCCTCTCCTCCGTGGCAAATGGCTTTGGGAATGGACAAAAGAGTTTAAACAGTAGCACAGTCACATCAGTGCAAGAAAGAACTCTTGAGACGGACCCACTAGTCATAAGGGTCCAAGCCCTTTTGGGCTGAGTTTAAATTATTTTTTCTGCTCATTACTTCATATCACCTTTATTTCTCTTGCTTCCTTTTTTTGTTTGTTTTTTTGTTTGGTTGGTTGGTTGGTTTGGTTTTTGGTTGGTTTCTTTGTTTTGTTTTGCTTTTAAGTGAAGCTTGGATATGTGAAACACATTGCCTCTACAAGTATAGACCTTTCTGGCCCTCATTGGCCCAAAACCACACAGCAAGACAACCCCAGCAGTAAACCTAATCCCTCACCTGGGAAGAACTACTACAAATAAAGAATATTCCAGCCTCTACCCCTTCAGCTCTCCTGCCCCTGAAATCAAAAGTAAAACCCCCGTGGCTTCCCTGGGTAAGGTCTCATCCTCAGTGCCGTGGTTTTCTTGAGGAAACCAGCAGCAAGTCAGGAGCACACAGATGGTCACTGAGCCTGGATCTCCCTGCTAAGAGCTGGACTGAGCTCAGCAAGTCACTTTAGATAAAGCACCAAGCATGAGATCATACCCCTTTTTTTTTCCTTTTTTACATTACATTATTGAGGCTTACAGGAAGGGGAGCAGGACAGCAAACTTTGTCTCTATTAAAAACATGTCAGGCTTTTTCTGTTTTGCAATATATTTTAGTATCCATCTGGGAGGGCATCTCTGGCTGTTCCCTGCAGTTACAGCTGCTCAGCCTGAGCCACTGCAGCCTCCCTTTTGTTCCATCTACTGTAAAAGAAGAGCCCAGTGTAGCCCTCCTGTTCTTCTTTATGCGTCACCATCCTCAGCTATATATTCTCGCTGTGCAAGCCTTAGCTACTTATTCTCATGCATCTCTCAGCTGCCAGTAGCTCCTTTTCTCCTGTCCATCTCCTCCAGGGTTGATGCTGGAGCATGGACTGACTCTGCCTTGCCCAAAGGCCCTAAGAAGGGCAATGGCCAGCAAGAATCTGTGCAGAGAGAGGGTCATGCCCAAGTTCATAATGCATTCATGGATAGGATTTTTCTGAAGGATAAGGATACCAAGTGATTTTACAAGTTTGCTGACATTTGTGCCTAAGCAGATCAGGCATGCAGTGCTCCAGTGTCAGAGATGCTCTTATCTTCCACCATGCATTGCTCAGGATTCTGATCCTGTCCACAAGGTCAGGAGGGCATATGGGAAGATTGCACTGGTTTTAGCTGGGAGAGAGTTAATTTTCTTCACAGTGGGTAGTATGGAGGTATGTTTCAGGTTTATGCTGAAAACGGTGTTGGTAATTCATAGATGTTCAGTCATTGACTTACACAGTGTCAAGACCTTTTCTGCCCCTGACCCCACCACCCCAGAGAGCAGGCTGGGGCTGCACAAGGAGTTGGGAGGGGACATAGCCAGGACAGCTGACCCCCAACTGGCCACAGGGATATCCCATACCATATGGTATCATACTAAGCATGTAGAGCTGGGAGAAGAGGAAAGAAGCTGGGGACAATTACAGTAATGTTGTTTGTCTTCCCAACTCACCATTATGCATGATGGAACTCAGCTGTCTTGGAGGTGGCCTGAACACCTGCCTGCCCATGGGAAGCCATGAATTAATTCCTTGTTTTGCTTCTGTGAGTGCTGCTTTGGTTTTACTTGTGAAACTGTCTTTATCTCAACCTACGAACTTTCTCACTTTTACTCTTCTGATTCTCTTCTCCATTCCATTGGGAAAGAGTGATCAAGGGGCTGTGTGGGGCTTAGCTACTGGCTGAGGTTAAATCACTACATGCAGGTAATTCCTTAAAAGCTTAATTAGTCCATCTCTTCAAGAAGAGAGCCAGTGCTTACATAGGAGAAGTATGTCATGAGTGGGAAAAGCTGAACACATCAAAGAGACCTTTCCCTCTGGTCTTCCATTCTATTTCATTCCTCTTTTCCTTTGTTTCCAAGTATAACATCCTGGCTTGTATCAGCAATAGAGCAGGACCAGGGTAGTGATCGTCCCCCTGTACTCGGCACTGGTAAGGCTGCACCTTGAATCCCATGTTCAGTTTTGGGCCCCTCACTACAAGAAGTGATGTTGAGGTGCTGGAACATGTCCAGAGAAAGGCAACAGAGCTCGTGAATGGTCTGGAGCACAAGTCCTATGAGGAATGGCTGAGGGAGCTGGATGTGTTTAGCCTGGAGAAAAGGAGGATCAGGGGAGACTTTATTGCTCTCTGCAACTGAAATGTGGTTGTAGCACAGCAAGTGTCAATCTCTTCTCCCAAATAAGAGGTGATAGGACAAGAGAAAATGACCTCAAGTTGTGCCAGGGAAGGTTTCAGCTGGATAGTAGGAAAGATTTCTTTTCTGAAAGGGTTTTCAGGTATTGGAAGATGATGCCCAAGGAAGTGGTTGAGTCAGCATCTCTGGAGCTGTTTAAAAGAGATGTAGATGTGGTGCTTAGGCACATAGTTTAGGGGTGGACTTGACAGTGCTGGGTTAATGGTTGGACTTGATTCTAGAGGTCTCTTTCGACATAAATGATTCGATGATTCTGTGATTCTATTCTGTATTTATAGATACTTCCTTAAGAGCATCTGTTGCTCTATGCTATTGCCATTTCATCACCATAAAATAGTGATGCTTGGTTGTTTGGTTTGGCATTTCATTCTGCTGCTGTGTGGGTTGTGGACCCAACCATGGACCTGATCGAGAATATTCTTATGCCACTCCCCTCCCTCACACTACATCTGACAGCACAGAGGCTGAAAATCTCAAAGCATCTCCACTAAACGGAAAGATGATGAAAAGTGTTTTATCATTGAGGCCCATCTTTGATTCTATTTACCATGACGCAGACTTTTCCTTGGAGAGTCTCACCTCAGACCAGCTGAGACGTGGTGACTTGCTGCAATCCCAGTGAAATGGTGAGTCTTACGCTTGAATTGCTCCACTGTCTCCTACACCTTAACGCAAACTGCTTCTCTGGGCTTAGCAGTTCCACATGGAAAGTCTATCCCAACTCTCTTACTGCTCACACAGTTGATCTCTTTGAGGTCTCCACTCTACATTGATCTGAGAAAGCATGTCTTTGTTCTGCAGTTTCACCATTTCTACTGTTTCAGTCGTGTTTTCCCCAAGAAGTCAACACGATAAAGCCACAGACCAATTCCAACATGCTCTTCTCTTTGAGAAGCATTGGCCTAGGATCTTGCATAAGGTACTTTGACTCGTGAGTTACGTAGATCTGAAGACATGTCTCAGATTTGTCCTTTCCCCATGTCACTGGCAGGCATCAGCCTCAGGGATGGGGCAGGAGTCTTGTTCATCTTCATCCTAGCAACAAAAACTGCAGCTCACAGTCCAGAAAGACTAATTTTTTAAAAACTCAAAGGCAAATTTCCGGAACAGAACCCTACCATTTCAACTGGAAAATCTGTTCAGCTGGAGCTTCGCTGCAGAAGAAGATGGATATCTCATTTTGTGTAAGACACCAGCAAGTAATCTGATGCTTTTCTATGACTAAGACAATAGGTCATATTTGAATGGTCAATGGAGAGATGAAAGGTTTAATATTCTATTACCAAATCTCTGAGCCATCTGGTTCCTAATGGCTTCTTGCAAAACAAACAGAATAAAATTTCTGAATTGTGCAATGAAAACTGACATCTTCTCTTAGACAGAAGATGCCCATTGCTTCATATCAGTAAAGAGATCAATTTCTCCATCAATTGCAGCTTCCATGCACTCCCTTCAGGTCTTTCTGACCATGCACTTAATGGCAAATATATCCTCCTTATTGCTCAAGCTGGTATCCTCCACCACTGGGAACCAGAGGTTGGAAAGTAGAGGACAGGAGTTGTTGCCCCAGTGAGTGGTTCTAACAGGACGGTGAAGTTACAATGGCATGAAGAGGGGGAAAAGCTTGGCAGGAGCATGTGTCTTGGCACAGTTCTGTGGGCTGTACCACCTGTCCCAGCTGTGGTGACAGCACTAGGCTGTGCTGGTGTGAGCAGCACACGGGGGGCATGTCCATGTCCTCATCCCTGGCCCCTGGGGTAGTAGCTAACAGGCATGCTCTGCCATCAGATTCAGGTGCTTCTGGGCGACCCATGAGAGCTGGAGCTGTAAGTGGGAATAAGAGCCTTTCCTACGTCATATCCTTTTTCTTTGATTATGCTTTGACACCAAGAACATGTGCAGTGTCTCTTTGCTCATAGCTTGGCTTCTGCTGTAGCTTGGCATGTTTTGGGGAGGATTCCTCAGAAAAGTTCAGATGCTCATGGATGCTCAAGGAGAAGTGCCCCATGCCAGCCCAAATCCTGGGCTAGGTGAAATGCAAAAAAAAACCCCTGAAGAGCCAAAGTGTTTTAAAGAGGAAGCTGCTGCCTTTGCTTCCTGAGGCCAAGTCCTCAGCACAGCCCTGAGATGCCATCATAGTCTGGGTAGAGCAGCCATGCTGGTGCCTTTTGAATTACTGATCTGAGCACAATATATATGGCAGTATCAGCCATGGGGGCTCTCAGCAGCGGAGACAAAAGTCTGTGGTCATCAAAGCTCATGTAATGCTCACCAAACTGGTAAAATTACTTAAGCTGGTTTGCTTAAGTGATAGTTCAGTAATGTTTATTTGTGGTTGCAGTGCAAACCTGCCTCAGGGAAATGTGAAGTTTATCCATCTGTGCTTTCACTGTTGCAAAGCACTTGATGATGTGGGGTTTGCATGTGGTTTAGCAAAGGCCCTAAGCCCCCTCCACATGCTGCAGCCTCTGCTACAGGTGGTCTTGGGCAATAGTACGTTGTGTGCAAAGGTGCTGATGTGTTCTGCCTTTGGCCCTGAATCCTTATAATTTGAATTAAAACCATACACAAATGAAAGGACACAAATCGTATATATTTATTATTCTGTATTTATCACTTATATAGTTTAGCCAAGAACATAATAACATTGCTTATGAGATGCTATCTGGGATTACATATCTAATAAGTAAGGTGTATTACCAGCATACTATAGCACCATTATGCATAATTATATATGTTTATAGATACCCCATCACAGACCAGCATAATTCTTGGTTACATTTGTGATGTGCTGCTTATTGCATCATGTTCACCAATCTTATGCTACCTCTAATTATGTACATTTATAGATGTACACTGTATTTAGTGCACACTATCATATTTGCATCATCAATCAGAGTCATCCTGTTGATAGGCCAGCTGATGTTTATTTGCTTAACATCTTTTAATTCTTTAAACATCTGTCTTTTAGGTGGTAGGTGCCTTACAATGGATTCACCCCATAGTTAGACCTGACTTCCACTACTAGTGAAGTCAGTCAGTGAAATCCTGGTTTTCCTGAGATGCTGAACAAGCACCCAGCTCTTTCACAGGATTTCACTTGGGTTACACATCCACTTGATTCAGCTTATTTAGGAAGAGAACTGTTTTTTGATGGTGTTTAGCATTGCTGTAGACCTGAACTCAGCTCTCAAATGCAAAGCTGTATGAAAGGCTGTAGATCCTCTCTATTGTTTGCTCAGGGGCAAGGATTCTTGGATCTGCAAGTAGCATTGGTCTGCTGTGTTCCTTTAGTGCTTTTCCTAATGTCTGTTGGATTGGTCCCCTCTTTAGACTACATAATTTAGGTCTGGTTGAGTACAGACTATTTTATTTATTTATGTATTCAAATTCTTAAAATGTATCTCTAGGCATCTTAGCAGTACACTGGGCGCCTACCACATAAATTAAAAGTAACAGCATAAACTTAGACAAAGGACTTTCCATAAATAATATCTCCTCAGCTCACACCCTTAGCAATAGCCTTAGCTTGGAACAAGGAAATAGATGGGTTTTAGGGCCTATGGGGAAAGTTAATAAATCTGGGCACTGATAGACCACAGGGGAAAATGAGTTTCAAAATTGAGGCACACCCTCTCTACCCCCTTTGTGGAGATTCCTTGCCTTGAACTCTTCACCTATCCTGGTCCTCAGTGGGAGATCAGATCCTGATGAACAATTTAGGGCTAGAAACACAGCTGTCAGGGACATATAACACTGCTACCATGGTGCAAACTAGCTGACCATGTTCTGATCACATGAATACCTTATTTTTAAATAACTTTTGTCCACAGCTTCAAAGTGATTTAATATATCACTATAATTAGGTATCCAGTCTAAGTCACATTACAGATAGATGGGTAGTCACCCTTTTCTAAAGATAAGGCACTTTTTATAGATGTCAGATTGAGCACCAAAATCACTGGTTAGTTTTGAAAAGGTAAATCCGTGTGTGTGAGTGTGCAGGGGAAAATATCCTCTTTAGAAGTAATTTGCTGAAAACAGTTTTAGTATTTTGTTCCTGCCTGTGGCAATTTATGAAATACAAATGAGATACTGTACCAGTAGCGATGCTGAAATAAATCACTCTAAAAACAGAACTGAAATTTTATTTCATTACTAAAGTAAATATAAAAGTGCTTTAGCACAGTTTCAAATTAGATTGGGGTTTGGTCAGGCTTGTTATAAATCCAATGATTATAAAGGAAATGGCTGGAGATGATCTCTCAGTAGAGCGCCCTTGCAAACACAGCTAATGGGATGCTGTGTGGTGCAGAGCAATAAACAGAGAGAAGCAGAGGGGTGGATTTTGTGGCTGCAGTACAGGAATCAAAGGCAGTGATGCAGCATGCTGTGTCTGGGTCTGCTGTCCAAAAGGATGCTGAGAAAATAGAGAGGGGGACAGAACAGATCCCCAAAACCTGACTCACAGCCTGGACAAAATGCTTTCCTTTGAGTAAGCAGAGGGAAGAGGCAACTGAGTTCAACCTAGGGTTCTACAGCCCAGCTGTAAATTATGCTGGAAGACCATGGAGAAGGGTACACCACAGGAGAGAAGGTGGAGTCCTCTATGCTGGCAAAGGCCAAGTGGCAAGATAGATGGTAGCAGCTCTACCTCTTTGGGAATAGGGCTGACCCTCAGTCTCTTGCCCCTATCCACCCAGAGATCACTGGAAACTGATCATACAGATGTACCTGTGCAAAGAAATGTTCTGGTACACAGGTACTTTACAAGGACCAAAAGCATGTAACGACAACCAGCTGCTGGGAGGAGATGCTCACCTCAGGAAAGTGTTGGAACCCACAGCAAGAAAGTCACAACTAGCTGTGGGTGGAAGCTGAGTAAACTTCATCTTGAAGGTAGAACACTTCCCTCACCTCCAGTGGGTAGGGCTTCTGCTGGAAAAGCTCATATAATAAATAGCACTATCTTATCCCTAAAGCCTTACAGCTCAAACAGCAAACTGCCTTCCAAGAAGACTGGACTTGATGCCGTCAGAAACTTGCAAACCTCTGTTTAACGAAATGCTTTCCTTCCCTAAAGGAAATACTTTCAAGCTGGTAAAAAGGGAGCTGTTGTTATTAACCCATTTCAGGTTTGATTGAGAGATATGAAACATCAGAAAGATGCTTTTTGATATGTAAAACCCTGCATCATTATGACCAGTATGCAAGGTCCATTGCTGAAGAGGGAGAATTGAAACTATAGTTTCAGGGCATTTCCTAGCAAGGCAGATGCCACAATCTGTGCAGCATCTCAGAACTGACATGTTTTCTACATGCTTTGCTAACCCCTCCTCTCGCAGCACCTGCACTACTGTAACTGAGCATTACACATGTTCATCAGCTGAACAATGAGCCCTGTGGAATGAATCAGTCATTACAAAATGCTTTCTTTTGGAAGAGAAAGAAGGTTTTGTCTAATTTTTAGAAGTACCACAGGAAAACTCCAATTATTTATGCCTGCTTTTGTGTGACAGCAGTTTCTTTGTTCCTCTCTGCTCTTGCTTTTCTAGTGCCAGTTAGCAGCAACATTTGGCTATGGCAGTCAGGGAAAAAAAGGAGAGGCAGAATCATTGTCAAGAAGGAAAAAGAAATGTGTGCCTAACAAAACAGAACTGAAGCAACATGTTTAAGCAAACCATAGTCATAGACACTTGAGGTTTTTCTCCATGTGTGTTTACATTTTCTAGTTACTGGAGCCTGTGATTTCCCACAGCAGTTCCGATTTCTCCCTTCAGGTTGTCCTTAACTCATTACCTTACTCTGGTTAGAGGAATTCCATCCTGAAGACCTACCTGATGTTTTGCTTTGTAGATATGGTCTAAGATATGATTTTAATGGGCACAAGCAGATTTGTATCTCTTAAGGCTTTACCAAATGTGCTGAGCAATCCCCAATAGCAATTATCCACCAATGCCAGGCTACAGACTGCTTTTAGCCCATCGTTGGCTCTTAAACCAATGGCCTGTCCTGGAAGGTTGTCCATGCAGGCAGACACAAGATCTGATACCCCATCGGCTCTTGAGACTGCAAAGCCCCAATTCTGGGAGCCCCACTCGCCACCTCCCACCACCTGCCTTCATTTGTACATGATGAGAATTTCAGATGAACTTCTTATTCATTTCTAATATGTAGTGTGTGTTCTGGAAGTAGTGTCTGAGGAGAAGTCATCAGAACTGCTTGTGCTACAATACTCTCCACCTGCTGTTAGTAAGCTGTTTGTCCCATAAGCCTTGTAAGCACTCCAACAGACAAGTTGTCTCTTCCCTGGGATTAATTTCAGTATTTAAAGGTACTGTCCAGTAAAGACAAATCCAGGCCCAAAGATTTTTAAATATAGGAATAAGAGCATGTTTAGAGGCATTTTTTTTATTTAACAAGAAGTCCATGGAAAGGAAGGGACAAGTATCCCAAGTGAGTACAAGAGGACTCATCTGCCCACTGATAAAATAAAAGGAAGGTGCTGAACATAAAGAAAAAAAAAGATGTGCACTTCTTCAAGTCTTCCCTCTGGAAGTTTTTAGAGTAGCTTCACTAATGAAAGCAATTTTGGTGCCTGGAAGAGGTAGGAACAAGAACAGAAATGCAGAGGGACTCAGGAGCATGCTGGAGTCTGGAAATTTGCCATTTACTTTATAATTCAAGGCACAATAGGCATAAATAAAATGGGATGGGAAAAATCAATGCGGGTAAATAGTAAAGGATACTTTGGGGGAGATTGCAGAGGTAATTGCTGCTGAGGAATGTTTAGAAATAACTGAGATAAGAGGCATTAGGACAATGGTATATGGAACTGGGCTCACGGTGATTCAAATCAGAGGCCAATCCCAGCTCTTGTGACAGATTAAAGGATGACTTAAACAAGCTCCTGGCTGGGATGGCTGAGATAAACCCAGCCCTGCATGATCTCCGGAGGATAGAGCAGATTCACCACTTTGCCCTTTCCTGGGTTTCTCTGCATTTACAGCCCCTCTGACACCCCTTTCAACATAACCACAACATTTCCTGCAGCACTAGGGAGAGCTTTGATGTAGGTCTGCTCCACCACACTCTTCTTTATGCCTGTTCTCACCCTTCAGCTCCGGTGTGACATTAAGCCAGCCCACAGCCAGGCATCCACACCTCACTGTCAGGCACTGCTTTGGCCCTGCCTCAAAAAGGCGTTTGCATAATGTCCAAAATCACAACTGACCTCCTGTCTGTTTGACATGAAGGTCTGGTTAGGGATGGGGGCCCATGTGAGAGCCCATGACTTCCACCACCAATGTCAGCTTGGGGCTGGGTACAGCAGCATCTCCAAAGGTCAGCACAGTTCTTGGCAAAGCAGCCGGGGAGGAAAGTCTGGATTATGCTCCCTGCTATGGAGCAGTTCTGGAGCATAGTGGGACTCATCACACATAAGCCTACAAGAAGGACTGGCCCAGACCATCAGAGAGCATGGATGGCCCTGTGGGGCTGTGAGATGAGTGTGGCATCAGCCACATGCTTATGGTGCTTGTTACAGGTGTTTGGAACTCTCATCTGGAGAGAGGCAGAGTCTTTGGTTCCACCAAATCCTAAAGCAAGGTGGAAGCAGTTCCCAAACAGGAAGAAACAGAGATGTCTGCTTCTAGTGCAACTGCTTAGGAAAAAAAATGAGAAGTATGGGTAAGTTTGAACCATGCAAGATAAAGGAGAGAAAGGACATGAGGAGGGCTGGTAGAAGATGAAAAACAGTGGTGCATAAGTCATGGCCCATCCACAGGTTTTATATGCCACACAGTAATAAATACCATGGGAATTAAAACTGGGCACTGTGAATGAGTATGGAATAACAGAAAATAATCAAGGATAAGAGAGAGATGTATGTGAAGTGTAAAATATCACCCCAGAGAAGGGAGGGAGGTGTTACAGGGTAGAGGGGAGCGAGTGCAAGAAGTAACACGCACATTTGCACACACATAGACAAACACACAAAATCAAAAATAAATAATGAAAAATACTGTGCAAGAGATCAAGGTAAATATGAAACACTTCAGACATGCAAGGGAAAAGGTCTCAAGAGGAGACAGCAAATTTACTTGAAAGACATGGTAAGGATAATTTATTGATGTGAACTGCCCACTAGTAAATGGAAAAAAAAAAGTATAATGAACTGTTTTCCTTAATATTCCCAAAGGAAGGTAGCAGGAGAGAGCCCAGGGCATATCCTGCACTAATTTACATTGCAGGAGGACAAAAAACATTTGAAGAAAACAAGGAGAGCATGGCCTTACTATCAGAGCACTGAAGAAGTGACAAATCTCTGTGGGGACGTCAATGAAGTTCAGAAGGCCAGAGTTCCCCCAGCGGAAGAGTAGTGGGAGGCAGGGGTGCAGGGGTGGGAGGATGGAGGAGCCTCTGCTGTGGGCACCATGGGGCTGGGACTGTGACAGTTCCTGTGCCTCCCCCATCTGCCCTGCTCTGCTCCCCTTGCAGAGCAGTCTGCTCAATGCCTTCTTGGAAATTACAGAGATGCCCATTTGTGGGAGGCACAGCAAAGATTAGGGAAGCTTCCAAAGTGTAGGTCTGCCTTCAGGAATGCAAAATAAGCCATTTTGCATTCTAGCAGAGAGGACAGAGTGAAATGGAAAAGTTAAAACTGGACTGCAATCCATGAAGTTTGGCAGCATTTCTGACAAGGGATCCACCTCTCGGATGTGTTGCTGCTCCTGCAGGAGGGCTTGTGCATCACCAGGCCCTACGAAACTAGACATTAAATGATATTCTGATTTGATACTGTAGTTCAAAGATTCAATAGCACCTGCAGCATCCACAGAAGGGGGTCATATCCTAACCACTATCTTCATTTGCTTTGCTATCCCAGGTGCCCATCACGGGCTGGAGAACTGGGGGACAACACGCATCTGTGCCAGCAGGGAGAGGGTTGTAATGAGACTCAGCAGCTTCGCCAACCAGTGGGAACACTTGGCAGCATTAACCAGGGCCAAGGGTAGACCAGAACAGGAATGGTGAGTCACCTCCACTGAAAAGAACTAGGCAGCTGCTGGAAGGATCCTGTGGACAAGGGCAGGCCAAAGAAAGTGCCATGTGGCTTGGGAGCTCAATCTGGAGTGACAATAACCCTGTTAACGCACAAGTTTAAGAATTAATGGGATCCAGATTATGTGGGTTTTGTAACCAATCTGATGAGCTGGTTTATCAGGCTCACTTAACCTTCCCCTCAAACCCATGCTATCAGCCTGTCAGTGTCAGGGTGCTTTTTTTTAGCCTCTTCTTTTATGTCTTGCAAGCTTCAAGGGCAGATACCATACCCAGTAAAAAAAGATTGTGCTCAGGAAACTGGTAAGTAACCCATGACAAATGGAGGCAGGAGGATCCCTCATTTGGTTTTGGAGGACAGCTCCCAAATCTGGACTCTGACTCTTCATGGAGCTCTGGGAACTGACTAAGGACTGTGTCTTGATGGCTTTCCATTCTCTATGCTTCCCTATCAGTGGTAGCAATCAGCTACATGGTGCTCTGGAGGGTACTGGTAGCAAGCAGTCTGTCTACTGCAAAAAGAATTACTAAATTGCTGGGGTATAAAACAGCTGCACTGAAACAAATGACTGTAGCATTCCTTGATGCTTATTCTCCTAAGGTTTCCCTCTTGCTTCATCCAGCTAAATATATATGCCCAGCTGCCTGCATAACCTTTGGTGGTAAGAGGCAATCTGCTCCTTCCCCTGCCAGGATTCCAACATTTGGACAAGCCCTGCTCCTAAATGTGCATTTTTTCCCCAGGGACCTGTTTCCCCTACAGTCTCCTATGTTCCATAAACTTTATCCAGACACTAGTTTTCATTGCATGCCCTCAAGATTGATGGTGTCACGGTTTCTCTTTGGAAATGCTCAGTAGAGCACTCTGCTTCACAGAGAGGAACCTTTCTTCTCCCTGGGGTTGGGAGCCTAAAGACTATCCTGGCACTTGAGGGGATTGTGATCAACTCACATCCTCCACACAAATGGATTATTCCCTCCATGCTGGCAAAGCAGCTTTTGAGCTGTGCCTCACAACCTTTTGTGTCCTGATGTATTTCCCAGAAACACTTGAAGTGGTGGCCTGGCCTCCCAGAGACTGGTGAGAAAGGTGAGTCTGAACAGTTCAGCCACTGCCCTGGGGACCACATCCACAGCAAGGATACAAAGGGAAGGCTTTGGGGCTCCTGTTTCAGAAACTGTGGAAAACCTTGAAAACCTTTGTTTTTACTCCTCATTATGTGATTTCTGGTTGGGTACTGGTTCTCCAAGTGATCAGCAACACCCTTTTTTTCTTCCCATAGGAGCCTGCAGATCTTCTGACAGTCACAGAACTAGGATAAATGATTGGTAGCCATTTCACCTTCATCCTTGTGTTAGTGGGAAAGCTTTTCTGGATGCAGTCTGAGATGCTAACACAGAAGAGCTACACTAACATGACTTTTGTGTGTGTGTGTGTGGTTAAAATGAACATCATATGAAGAAGGCAGTTATACCATAATAATAGTGTCATCTGTTTCTGTACTAGGGCATCTAGCAAAACTTCCCTGTGCAGGTAATGTTAAGGGTAGTCAGTTGTTCGCAACAGGGCCTGAGCTCATTAGGAATATTCAGACAGTTCCTCTCAGACTCTTAAGTCTCATGAGAGTAAAAGGAAACCATAAAGTAAAGAGATCCCACATTTGAATAAGCCAGAAAAGGAAGTGCCTGCAATTCCTCCCCACAAGATGTTGTCCCATTTTAAGTTTTCTATTACATGTTATATTTTTACTTTAAAGATATCTAATTGGGAAAACGTATCCTTTATGTCATATTTTCAATTTTTCCTGCCCAGTTCCACAAGGCACAGGGAAGGAAAAGTACTAGGGCCTCTCACTTGTCCCCACGTAAATAAATCTAACCAGGAGAACAGTGAGATGATATGACCTCCTGCAGAAGCCCTCCCACACCTGGGAGGATGTGTGGTTTGCTCATGGGTCCAGCTCAGACAGGCAGCAGCCGTTCACCAGCCCTGCTTTGCAGGTAACCAAGGCTCAGCTGAAGTCAAATTCCAGCTTGGGTAGGACCAGACACGAGTTCTGCTCGATATCTGAGGCATATCCTTCTTTCGTGCTGCCCTGAGACACCCCACATGTCTAAGCCTCTCTCACTTTTCACATGGCAGCACCTGGCTGCCCAGAGCCAGTACATCCCTCCTCTGCTACGGTCCTGGATCATGCATCCTGAGGACCTCAATAAAATTTGGCTTGGTAGGAACCACGTGGGCTTCCTGCTCACTGTGCTGACCTCATGCATGCCTGCACCAGGCTGATCTGCCTGACCCGAGGGGAACACGGGGGTCCAGTGTATCTCAGCACCTTTTAGAGACCTGAGGATATCGGAGGAGGGCAGATGGAGTAGAGGACAAGGCAGAAACCTCCCCTCCCCCGAAGCAGCTGCTGGGAATCAATCAGGATAACTTAGGCCATTTCAAATGGCAGTAGACATCGATGTTTAGAGACCCGAATCCCACCCGGTGAGTCGGCAAAAACCTTTCCCGGCAGATCCACTTCCTGGCGGTGGGGTGGGGCAAGACAAATGAAGTGAGCGAGCACTTCCCTGTCTGTTACTGCCAAGCATACCCTGCAGGTACCAGCCACAGAAAATTCCTGCAGAGTGTGAGAGAGGGAGAGCCTTTCAACATACTTGTTTTTAACCATCCTTTGGAGCTGTATCGTTGCCTGGGAATACTACAGGCTGGTTTGGGGATACTTCCATTCTCAAATGGGCTCTTCAAAATAAATAAATAAATAAATGACACATCCTTTGAAATCTTTGCTTCCTGTTAGATTTGTGTTGGATGTCATTTGTAAGCATAGTTCATTTTTAATTCTGCGTTGAGTTATGAAGGCTGCCTGGGGGGTTGTAGGACAGGTATGGTAAATAAAGGATCTGTCATCTCCAATAATATGGCACACAGGCTATGCAGGTGAGGAATACACCTATTCAGAATGAAAGCTGACTCTCCTTGTTGTAGGTTGCTGTCTAGCCTCTGGAGGCCTTGAGCATATTGCAGTGGGGATTTTATGTTCTAGTTTTCTTGCTTTGTGAAGCAAAAGTGAAACGACTGAGCCCCAGAGCATCTTAACCCCAGTGAGCCAGTGGGCTGCTTTAACCACAATTACACAGAAAAGTGGGGGCTGTCGTAGCTCTTGATAGGACTGGTCTCCAGTGCCTGAACTTTGGGTCAATATGCTGGAGCTGACTCCTGCAGGATAGGAAAAACCTCTCGTGGGGGTAGCCTAACCTCAAGTGTGTGGGTTTTGTGCCTGAAATGCTCTGATGCGTGTCGTTTCCCAGCTCCACGACGGATGAACACAACTTTTATTTCACCCTTGAGCAAAAGAGAGAAGGCACCAGTGACTTGTGTTTTATTAAAGCCGGGCCAACTGCTTGGGGCTTTTTTGTGACAGGAATTATCAATCTTAAATATATATAGTGGAGCAGGCTGGTTTTGCTGAAAGCCTGAAGGATGAGCTGGGCATTGCACTGCAATGTGCCCTGTATAAATGCCCATTCTTTGGTGCCCTTGTGTCTGGGGCAGGAACAAGTTTCCTGGCCTAAATGCTGCCCCTTCACCATGGACACTCTGCCAGAAAAAAGGCAGCATATCACCCTAAATACATCATTATGCTGATAAGAAGGAGGGGCTTGGGAGCTGTCAGTTTATTTTATCAGTCTCCAGCATATTCCTGCATTTCCCTCATGGGCTGGCAGTCCTCAGGAACTTGCATCTACCCTGAGATAGCTCAGCATTCCTGAGTTGTCAGCTGTGCTGCCAAGGCACTGCTGTTGTGTGGGATCCCCTGGTACACAGCAAAAGCTCCTCTATTCCCCACCAGCGATCAGGTGCACAGGAGATGGGCTGTGATTCAGCGATGCTCTTTTGGCTTTGAGCCTGGGATCAAAGTGCTGCAGCATTACATGGCTCCCAAAGCCCAGCAGTGCTGTGTCCTGCAAAGCCTGGATTCACTGGGAACTCACTCTGCCAGTTCAGCATCGCCGGGAGCTGTTTGAAGGCTGTGGGCTGCCAGGCATCCTGTCAGCTCAGGTATTGTCTGTCCTCCCTCAGCCCTCACAAAAGGCAGCACAAAAGCAGAAAGGCATATTTTGCTCTTTGGCTACTTCATCAGAAATACTCATGCCTGCTGCTAGGCAAGTTGCTAGTGGAGTGGGATGCTGCAGTCATGGAGGGGAG
The DNA here is from genome assembly GCA_013399895.1 of Serilophus lunatus. Lineage (NCBI taxonomy): Eukaryota > Metazoa > Chordata > Aves > Passeriformes > Eurylaimidae > Serilophus > Serilophus lunatus. The sequence goes on along the minus strand of VXBA01006151.1, from coordinate 35,854 downwards.
AGGAAGAACCTCACTTTTCTGTGGATGCACAGAGTCTATGTTCTTTTGTTCACAAAGCTCAACAGGATCAGAAGAAGAAATTATTTCTTAATGTTTCCCCTCATGAGATTGTAGGATCTAATTCCTCCCTCCCTGAATCAAAAGAAGGATGAGCAAATGAGAATCCAGTTTTTTCACATCTCAGATCTCTGTCTCAGGATACAGGGTTTTAAGATCATTGTGCCCCAGCAGCTTCCAGCTAAGAGAATGACATCCAGAACAAACACAAAAATTGGTTAAAAAGGATCACTTAGAGAACAAAAGTAGGTTGGGGATAACTTCCCATCCCAGATGAAATTAATGTAATTGCTTCAGCTTTTTCCTTTCAGGACCAAGTTGCTACAGAACAGTTTGTTTTGCTCTTCCTAATGCACACCATGTGTTTTTTCGACTCATTCTCCAGTCACCACATGACCTTACGGCTGCTTTCCCCGCTGATGTACAGGCAGCTGCAAGCAGCTGCTTCCTCTGCCACACCCACACCCAGTGCCTCCACAACCAGTGGAGCCAAAAAGGGTCCTGGCACTTCTGTCTCACTCCTTTTGATGGCTACACAGCACTTTTCCTCCCTTGGAAGACAAGAGCAGAGGGCAGGCTGAGCCCCTGGGCACACCCCCCTTTGCCAGGCCAGTACCTTCTTCCGCAGGTCGGAGTTCAGCATCACACACTGAATTTCAGATGGAATTCTGCAGCAATGCTTCCTTTCTGGCACTTGGGCTTTGTATCTCAACAGTCTGCTAGTGCCACTGCTAATTGTCCAGAGACAAAAAAATTGCTGATTATATTCCCAGAATTTGACAACTGCAACAAGTACAGACTGTCTAACCGTGGATTGAGTGGGCTGCCAGGCCACTAGCTTTTGTTCTTTTTGCTGTTTCAGAGGCACCTTTTCTTCTTTAATTTTTTTTCTTTTCTTTTTTTCACTTTCTGTATTACAAAGTAAGAAATACTTAGCATTTATTTAATTAGCTTGGCTACAATACAGACGTTCCATGATTACAAACCAAAGTCAGTAAAACCCTAATGTGAATGGTACTTTTTTGTACCACTGGAAATTAAAAATCAGTTGCTCTATGGTTAAATTGATTCCGAGTGGTGTCTTTTGAGTAATTATGTTCAAAAACTGTCTGCCAGTCCAATTTGCTATCAAATCTCACTTTATCACTAGCATTCCATATGCAGGTGCATACACAATATAAACCAAACATCCTACAAAATTATCATCCTTTGTAGGAATGAAATGCTGATTGTTTATTATCTGATTTAATTTCTGGTGGTAAAATCTGAGCAGTCTAATTTAGCAACATTTTCAATCAACCTTACAAATATTTGAATGCATTTATGTATAATGTGAAAAATAGTGTAGAGCAAAGTCAGCTCTTCTTGTTTAAATCAGGGAACTCAATTCCTGCCCCTAGGGAGTGGCATGCCCTCATGGAAGCCTGGTTTGGGACTGCATATGAAAGGAGCTGTGGTCCGTGTGATATCTGGACAAAGTCAAGCAGCCTGGTGTGTTGGTCCATCACTCCCAGCAGTGCTGTCCTTCAGAAAAAGGCACCACCAGGACATATCAGCCCCTTGCAACTCCTCCTCTCTGTGGGGCCAAGAGCAAGGGAGACTTGAAATAGGGCTCCCCTGGCTTTGTCTTAGTACACCTGAAAGCAGGATTGCACCTCTTGGAGTGTGCTAGAAGCTTAGAGTGAAGCCTGAGACTGGATGTAGGGCAGTAGCTGGGCTGCTGAGACACAGTACTGCAGCCCTTTTTAGGTATGTTGAAACAAGGTTATCTAAAAGATCTTGTTTGTGAATTCAGTTGGACACTAGAACAGCTCTAGAGCTGCACTATCTGACTTCATTTATCAGAGGCATTGGATGGATTCAATATCGCCCGTATGCTTTTAATCATCTGGCTTAGGTGAAGGCAATCCCGTGGCAGCAGATGCCAGCTATGCCAGCTGATAGAGCAGGGATACAGACTCCCTGCCTTGCAGAGCTCTCCAGCCTGGGCATCTCTGAGCTTCGCTTGTGGCACTTGTCACTGTTCAAGGTGACTGAGTGCAGGCTGGGATGGCTCTGGTGTAATTTCTGCAGAGCCACTGTTGTCCTGGATGCCTCGCTTCCCCTCTGCACAGCACGCTGTAGTTGGTAGCTGTTGACAAAGAGGTGACTCATTTCCACCACCAAATCTCTCTCACACAACGCATCTATATCCTGTTTAATTTCACACCTATCCTGTTTGCTTAGTTACACAGCATTACTGTTCTATTTGGTGAATTTTAGATTGTATTAGAAGGAGTGAATTTTTATATTGTATTATATGATATGATAATTGCTCATTTAATTTTAACTTGGTAATATGTTTATTCTGCAAACAGTTAGGAAAATGACTTATAGAAGTGCTTTTACTAGATGTGTAATTTGAGGATACAAATTTAATATGCCACACAAGCCTTCTGGGGCAAAATTGCTGTGCCCTTACTCAGTTAGGTAAATGGGAATTTACTTGAGCACAGAAACATTCGTAACCCAGGGAGTATTTTGAGACCACTGTTTAATTATGATAATTAATACTTGTAAGTCACAAACTCGGATGTTGTGTATCACCAGATCTGTTCCTGGCTTTGCTGCAGATAGGCAGCATGATGTTGAGCAAGGAGCACACAACCTGAGCTTACTTACTCTTACTCACCCCTCTGAGGAGTTACTCAGACTACTCATTTTGCCACAGGAGTTATGAGAAGATGAACACCCCCGTGTTCACCAAATCCTTAGGAGATCCTCAGGTGGATGGATCCTGTTGGAGCGGAAGCTACATTACTCCATTATGTTGCTTATTTTTTTTGGCCTGCGCTAATGTGTCGCACCCAGCAGAGGCCTGATATCACAGCACTGGGAGCTTTGTGCAGCTCCTTGTCAGTGCCCCACTCAACCTACCTGTTAAACATCCCTCCATGAGCCACAATCCTCCTGAGTACACTCTCCTTGTCTTCTCAGCCCTCTTGTCTTGATCCCACTGAACTAGCACTTTTCAATTACTCCTATACTTAGTATAATCTAATGGAGGAGTGGAGGGAATGGACAGAGATGGGGGAAGATCAGAAGGAGAGGCCTCACATTAGGCTGGCTGTATCTGCCCTATATAGACTAAAATGTTGTTCTCCTGGCTCTGTTTCCGTGGTGAATTTTAGGATTGTAAATACTGATCTGACAAATGACAATGAAAGAAGACTCCTCAGAGCACCTGGAGGTTTCGTAGGTAATTGTAGCCGTTTGAAAAACAAGGCTTTTGAAGGGGGTGTAAGACAGCAATCCACCTACCTGATTTAAAATTCAATTTTCCTCAAAAGCCGTTTCGGGGAGGGGGTTGCCCCAGCCAGGACCGGGGGTAGGGGGGGTGGCTGGAGCGGGGACGGGACCGGAGCCGGGCGGCAGCTCTGCGCCCTCCAGGCTCCCGGCAGCGGGGGGCCAGAGTGGGGCGTCAGTTTCTAAGCCCCCCCGCCTCCGCCGCTCTCGGGAGCATGGGGGCCCTTCCCTG
>VXBA01006151.1:0-32028 GCA_013399895.1 Serilophus lunatus | reverse complement strand
GGGATGGAACCGTTTTCACCTGTGTTTGTGTTTTTCAGAGAGTTTGGAGGGCCCAAAGTCCTTCGGAGAGAGGGAAAAGAAGGAGACACCCTTTCCTACCCTTCCTCCTTGTGCCTTTCAACTAGTTCCCTTCCTTATTTGTTTTTTTTCCCCTTTTTCTGTGTTTTTTTTTCTTGCGTGTTGGGGGTCCCTCAATGTAATTCTGGGGTCTTCGGTGGGTTACCCCTACCTCTCTAATTCAAATTCCTTGTAATAAATTGTTCACCTGCTACAACTCTATTCAGTTTTCCGTCATTTTTATTGAACCTGCCCCCTGAACGCTAAAAGGTGGATTAAACCACCACAGTAATATAATTTGGCTTGCTGTGAACATTTGTACTTGAAATTTCCAGTTTCAGTGTGGAATTAAATTTTGACCTCATCAGCATATCTGACTTAGCACTACTGGCAGGTTTGCTAACCCTTTATTTAATGTTCTGATCTACTGCTTATTTCAACTTTAGCAAAAACCTTCCTTTTCTTCAGCAAAGTGTAGCAGCCAAGCTAAACAAATATCAGAAGATCCTTTTAACTGTGTCCACTTCTTATGTTTGAATGCTCAGAGCTTCCCACCCCATCATGACACCACTCCTGCTCTGCAGTGTCACAGCAAAGGCACCTTATTTCTGCTGATCGTGGTGTTCATGAGCACCAAGAGCCTGACTGTTCTCAGATATGGAGGAGTTTGACTTTCCCATTTTTCTTTACTCCCAAGCATTTTAACAGCTTAAAAAACATTTTTGACTCTGCACTGACCACTTCCTTGCTTTCCCCTTGGGAGCTGCACAGCAAATGGTCCAGCCTTTCAAGGTGCAGGGCTGCTGGGAGAAGCAAGCTCGTGAACGCAACAACACTTTGTCCACCCACAGAGCCAGGCTCAGCAGCCCCCAAGACAGGCAGCCTGCTGACGGGCAGGCAGCTGGGTGTGAGTAGCCAGGCAGGGAGCTGCCCTCCAAGCAGCAGAAGCAGTTTTTAGGATAATGCCCTAAAAAATGTCCCCTTTTTTCCTGTCAGTGTCTCAGTAGGTTTGCCTTGAGATAGCTTGGGAGCAACCATGTATGTGGGCAAGTAGCGGAATCCCTGCTGGGTTGCTCATCTCCTTCACCCAAGGAATCTACTGGAGCTCAACCCTCCTATGCAGGTTGGAAGGCACTCTGGGAAGCCAGGACAAGTTAAGGGACATGGGAGGGGATGCATAGCACCATGTCCCAACCAAGACAGGCTGCTGTTGAAAGGGGCCATCTGAAGACACTGTCACCAAGCCACTGGGTTGGATCACTCTGCACATGGCCTGAGTACGACCAGAAGGTGGGGGTCCTGGAAGTGAGCTTTCTACAACACTCTGAGGGTAACCAAAACCTCCCCAAAGGTCTGCACTGGAACATCCAATTCTCTACTCATAAGCTGGGGGAGGGCTTGAAAATGGTGATATAGTCAGCTGTGTTTGCCAGCATCTACAGCAGCTCCCATTAGTACCTCCATGCAGTAATTCCACGTGCTTCATGCCAGACAAGGCCAATACCCACTGTCCCCACAGAGGCACCTCTCTCAGCAGCTGGGTTCTGCCTGCAAACAGATGTCATGCCTTTGCCTCATGGGTTCCAGGCAGCTGCCCATGTCCCTCTTGTTTCTGCTCTGCCAACCTTCTCGCTTGTGGTCTCAGGACCTGGGGTTGCATCAGTAGTCATCCCAGCAGCACAGGATCACACACTCCTCCTAAGTCAAGTGCAAAGTCAGAGGCTAAGCATAGATTAGGGATCAGGTATTTTAGTCAGTGGACATGCTAAGAACTTGATCCGAATGGCTTGGCTTAAAATAAATAACCCATTTTCAATCAGGTTTTGCTTCTTACAGAGCTCCATGAACACAGGAGAGAAGAGGTTAAGAGAGGGATGAGGCAAGGCTCTGGAGCAAATCCTCCATGGTCATACACGGCAGTAATACCACACCAAGCAACAGGGACTCGTTAATTCTCATGTTTCTCGGTTTAAGCAATGTGTCCTGGTTTTTTATCTATATTACTTGCAAGTAGCCAAGTTTCAATGACGTCTTGGATTTCTGTAGGACTATTCCCATAAGGCCAGTCTCAGAGGAGAAAACTCAAGGGTTTCACTGGCTTTCGAATCAGGCCCAAAATATTGCTGATGCTAAAAGTATGTGCACTTTTGGCTGCACACAATTAGCCATACCCTTTAATAATGTGATCCGATCCCTTTGCAGTACCAACAGTAATACCAGCTTTGGGGGGATGCCAAGGGATAATGAGCCATCCTGGTTACACTTTAGTGGTTCAGGGAGACAAACTTCTACTGCTCCTGCCTAAGAAAAATGGGTCATTTTTAATGAAATCCCACTCCCCTTAAACTGCCAGGTACCTTCTCCCACAAGACCCACACTTCCACCCTGTGAGGTACTGGGTGTGCCTGCATCGCCTGTACTTGCAGCTCAGATATTAATTTTGTTTTTTCCCTTGTCATGGTGCTTTCTCATGAGCCGCAGGGATCTGAAAGGGTCTGGAAAACATGCTTCAGCCCTTGGAATCAGGCCATTTGCACTGTGTTGATGCCTCTGTTTTTGCCAGGCACATGACAAAGTCAGCCATCATGTCATTGTGGTGAAGAGGATCTGAACAAGACCCTCTTCCACAGGCAGCCTGCGGTGCCAGCACACAGGACCAGAGTTGCTGGGGCCTCACTTCAGGGAGAGCCTGGAAAATGAAAAGACTGGGAGAAGTCTGTCCTGCATTTGCAATGTAGAAAAGAAGCTTGTGAAGGCACCTCTGCAGATATCTCCTATAATCCTGCAAAAGCAAAGCCTCCACACACGTGCAGTTTCTGCACCTTTCGCTTAGTCCTGTTGTTCTTCCTCTCTCCTGGTGCCGATATCGACTCCTTCCCCGTACACCCTGACTGGTAGGTGAGAGCTTGGCCTCAGTGTACTCACCTTTGTCCAGTGTTTTTTTAAAGTCAGCTACTGAGCAACTTGTTGTTCAGCCAGGTGACTGCTGAGGCAGTTAATCCTACTAAGGTTTTCCTCCTCCAAACGCCTGGGATGGCTCTTTCACAGCGAGACGCTGACACCCCACCGCTGCCTGCTACGGTGGGACACAACATGCCAGAGCTACTGAACCGACTGAGCACGGCCAGCCTGGTCTGGGAAAGCCTTCTGACTCTTGCTGACGGGTATTTAAGGCATGACATCAGCAATACAGCCCAGGCATGAGCGATGGCACAGCGGGGGACTGGGGCGCTTGGATGCTGAGGGCGGAGAGAGAGCAGGAAGAAAAAGACAAGAGAAGAAAGAGAAGGAAGAAGGAGGTTTGTTTTCTCTTTGCTGCGAGTCTCAGCAGCACATCCTTGCTGTGTTAGAGCAAAGTCTCTGTTTTTGGGACACTGTAAGATGCACAGAATAAAAAGGAAACCATCACACTGCCTTGCTTCCAGTCAAACCATGTTTTATCGTAGCATCTTTGTTGCCTCCAGGTAGTGGGAGGCTTGAACTCATTTCTCATCTTAATTCGCGTGCCCTGGTGTGCCACAAGCTCCTCTCTGCTTCGGTACCAGGAGGGCTCTCCCCGCCTCTGGGCACGGCACCTGGGCTGCTCTGCCATGGTACATTAGAGCAGATCTAACCCTGCAAACCCCACTAATCCCTCCAGGGCAGGAAACGCTGTTTAACGGGAGGGGGTGGGATGAAACCGAGCGCAGAGACTGTGGAGAGACCACGGCGCCGGGAGTTGCAGTGGGAGTCATGGGGATATGGCAGTGTTTACCAGAGATACCCGAGACTTCTAGTCCACAGGTGTTACCACTGACTACGAGTCTCGGGGGGATCCTGAGGACACCTCGGCCTGAGCTGAAAGACATAGATTTGGACCCGAGGTCTGCAGCCACAGCTCCATCCCAGCTCGTTGTCCACACCTCACCACAGCCACGACGTTTAAACAATCTCGAGCCAGTGTTTTCCACATGGAGGGTTTCTTTCTTTTTCACTGATTTATTGAAAATAGTATGGTCTCCTGGCATCCCTCAGGATTTCTAGGAAAGATATTTGAAAGAAAAACCCTTGGATCTGTAAGTTTCCATCAAAATAACGGCGCCTACGATGACAGGCAAAGTATAAACGCATAGGCAGACAAAGATAAGCATTGGCGCTGTGGCTGCCTATTTAAATCAGATCTCCACAAACGCTGGTCTGGACAGAGGAGACCCAAAGCCTTTCTTGCTCGTTACATGAGCCTAAGCAGAAGACCTTTATTTGAAGCTTATTTCTGCTTTCATATGTCGCAGCAGCAGTATTCTCCAGCAGTGGAGGGCAGCTTTTCTCTAATTTTAGATCTTTCTCTCGAAAGATGGCAGCTGACAATGGAGACAGGCCTCTGAAAAGGATGGATTTGAAGGCATGCCTTTTTACTAAAGATGTACAAGCTGTGCAGCGCGGCAGTTCTTGCAAGATCAAACCAAGTGGATTTCAGATTCAAATCCCACCCTACTTTGAGGTCAGACTGCAGGCAATGCGTCCTAAGCTGCTCACCAACAGAAAGGCAAACGCCAATTTTTTTAGCCAAAAAATACAAATTGTGAGAGCTGAGGAAGGGGAGCAGAAGCAGGGATAAATGTTTTAGACACAGCAAACCCACTGAGGAAGTCAAACAGATTCTTTATTGTCTCCCAGGGCTCCAGGCTGGATATATCCATTTCTAAACAGAGGTTGTCGCATCTCAGTGGTTCGTTTCAGGCAACAAATTGTCCTGCAAGGTTCAAGTCAAAGTTTCTCTGTTTCCCTCCTGAACACCTTATTGAGCTCGAGAAAAGGCAGAGCCAACCCACCTCATTGGCAGAGGTAGGAAAAGTCCCACCAGGTAATTTGCAGACCCTCATACTTGTGTGCACAATGTGTCTGACGGGCTTTCCATAGCAACCTTAGGAGCACCTGTTTAAATTATTAAGAGACTTCAGTGAAAACCTTAATGTACAAAGAGCATTTTGACTGGGTAGCCTTGTGGCTTGTAATATTTTGCTACTGCGAGTAAAGTTTCCACAAATATGGAGTTAAACTGGGCAAGGAGAAGCTANGGGGGGGGGAGTTGTTTTTTTTCCATGGAGCTACCCTCTTATCACAGATGCGTCACCCTTTCTGTCCTCCTTTGGGACAAGTGATGAATTCTCCCTGGGGCCATTAGAGGCATCTAAGGCAATGTAAAGCATCCATCTGTGTATCTGCTTAATCTCACGTTGGCTGTTGCTGTGATGGCCAGATAACAGATATGAAAATCAGGGGTTGTCTGGCAAAGCACAGCTTTCTTTCTGAATGACTTCCGATAGGGAGTGATCAATCTCTATGGCTCAGAGGGCTGCCCTGACAGACAGGCAGCAGCCCGGAGATCGAGCTTCCAACTCTCGTACAGGTTTTCATTCACTTCTATGTAATATTTAAAAAGGAATTTTGTATTGGACTTGGTTCAGGTGGACTTTGTTCAGGTGCACATTCATCATATATCAACGTATTGCAGAATTGCAAACTTTAAAGAGGTATTGTAAGGCTAAAAATAATCTTGGCCACTTTCCCTTTTGTTAATCAGGTGCTGACAGCTGCACAAGCTGAGTGGGAAATGCCTGTCTGGTTTGCACTTCTTTTGCACAGGAGATGGAGACAGGGCAGAGCCCACCATCTCACAAGGGGTTCAGAACCATGGACCTTGAGCATATTCTTTCTGGAGTGTTGAGCAATTCCTTCCCTAACTTAATCAGAATTTTAAATATATTATTTAGCTCTCAGCTGCATGTTATTAGCTTTTTTTTCCCCTTTTCAGTTTGAATTGTAAAAAAGAAAAACAAAAAAAAAAAAAAGAGACATAAAAACCTAGGCTTCCCTCTGTAGCCAGGACCCCAGTTTGTTTTCCTTTTCAGTCTGATGCACAAGGCTCCACTACAGATTTGTAAATGCTTCTGGAAAGTGTTCATTTACATCAGAACACGCTGTTTGCAACTGATTTTTAAAGCCCCACTCTCGTCTATTAATTTTATGCTGTGAAATAAAATTGTGTAAAAATAATACATGCAAAGATTTTGACAGCAAACTAAATAAGGGGCCCTGTAGGAGATCCCATCACTGATTTAGCCTATTTTGTTCAGTTGAGAAGGAGCGGCAGAACAGTTCCTTTAAGAAAAATCACTCACCAAAGAACAGCAGCTGGGGAGGTAGAGGCTGGTAAGCAGCTGCTGACTGAGGAGTGCCTACGCCTGGGAACGCTTACCTACAGGCAGTTGTTTTCCCTTTGGAGGGTAGGGGGCTACCTGTGTCACTCTGCCAACCAAAGAGGAAGAGTCTCTCTCATCCTCCGAAGGGGAACTTTTCCAATAGCTTCCCTGCCAGCAAAGAGTGAATATCTGTCTTCATCTTCCTCTCCTTAGACCGTAAGTGCTTTGCAGTGCCAGCCTGTCTTTAAAATAATTTGGGGAGCATGCCTACAAAGACATCTTGGCAAAGGAGGCAAGGGAGGAGTGCAGTGCAACCAGCCACAGCAAAGACTATTGTTTTCTACAGGGAGCAAAATGAAGCAAAGATCTTCATGTGGAAAAAATAGCAAATGTAGGAAAAAAAATTCCATGGCACGAGACATGCATCATAAAAATCTTACACTTGACTGTGCAGTTGGGTCTCCTGTGATGAGACCATACGTGGAGGAGAGACTGTTAATATTGTTCAGATAAATATGACATTCCCTTCCTCTTCTTCCGCTGAGAAAAACACCCCGAGGTGGTGGTGGAGAAGGCAGCTTTTCCAAGAGCTGGAGCACAACCCTTTCCAGCACCGATGAGGGAATGCCTGGGTGACCTGTACACTCATTTCCCCTCTCCTCATCTGACCTCACCTATTGCGAGGTGCTTTCAGCGATGCCATGTCCCCGCCATCCTGTGATCCCCAGAGGGGATATATATTCTGCTCAGCACCCCTGGGACTGCTCCAGAGCCAGGGAATTCTGCCTGCTGCTAGAGTCTCTGCTTGTCATCTTTGCATTTCCATCAGTCGCCAGTGCCACCGGCTGGGGACTGGCACGGCTCTGCGGTCTCCTTAGCACCAAGCACATTACCAGCACTCACAAATCATTCTCACAGTAATTAGCAGCAATTAGTGACTTAATGGAGAGTCTTTGGGGATTCCTAAGCGTGCCTCGTGAGCGTGGGTTTTTTAGGACAGTGGAAGTTGAGAAAGCCCTGAGGAATGCTGGTGGCACCTGGCTGTCCCTTATCTTTGTGCCTGCCCGGATGGGTTTGTTTGTGTTCCCCCTTCCCAGACATCGCCCCGCTAGCGGAATTCCATCCGGCCGCGTGTGTTGGCATTCCCGGCCAGCCCCGGAGCAGCCCCAGTGACCCTCTGACTGCTGCCCCTGCCTCGCCCCCAGCCCTGAAACCCGTGTGCAAGTCCATGCATGGGCTCAGGGGTAAACGCCAAAAGGAGGGGAGCGAGCTCAGCTGCTTACCTTGCACAAGAAGGGGAAAACGCAGTGGGAATCAGGTTTAAATCGATTAATTTCCTTTGCCCCGGTAGTTCTTCAGCTCTGCCAAGACTCGGGCTCGCGGGTGGCGCTGGGCAGTCACACAGGGTTTGCTTGTTGAGGGCGCAAGGCACGAACTCCTCTGCCAAAAAACCCTCGCCTAATTAAATTTCTCATTTTGAAAACAAATAGGAGTTCTCAGAGGAGACAACGGAGTCTCCCTGAGGTTGTTACTGTTGGGCAGATTTTTGCAAGTCATTAGCAACCTCGGGAAATTGTTGATCAAATGGCTGAAAATGCAGCTTTCCAGTTTTCCAGTAAACCGAGCGTAGTAAACCGCTGTGGCATAAGCATCTTCATAATGATGTTTCTGAGTTAACAGGAGGGGCCTGGGGTGTTTTAATTGCCTTAGTTTCTAAATAAATGTAAAGAGATTTGTACACGTCCTGGATGCAAACGACCTCTTGAAGAAAGGCTGCCTGGCTTTCCTTGTGGATTTTGTCTCTGAAAGAAGGAAAAAAATCCCATTAACGCTGGGCTGTGAGCATGGTACTAGCATGTGCCCAAGACTATAATTAATGCAGACACTTACCACTTCTCATTTTGAGATGTAACCAACACCTTTATAACTGTGAACCCCTCTCAGCTGCTAACACAGGTTGTTAAGCACTCTTTTGTCTAGCTGATTTTTTTCAAGATTTTTGTGCTGTTTCACTGGCAAACGACAAGTAACAGAAAGACACATCAATAGAAACAGCACAATTATGACAGATAGATAGATAGACAGACAGACAGATAGACAGTCCTTAAGTAATTGCTATTTTTAGAAATTACACATTTTTGCTTTGCATGTGGGATCTTTCTGTAATTATGGGCATTCTGCTCTATAATAGGGTCTACTGCTGTATGACAAGTTATCTTGTAAGACGTTGGCAGCAGTTTCAATTGCACAAATCAATCCAGGCACTGGAAATTTAAAACTGAATTTTTACCTTTATTGCCTAGTTTAGGTTCTACCTGTTCTCTGCAGGTATACAGGGAACATTAGTCTCAAATATGTCCTTTCAAGCCAAATTCCAGATCGCTATTTGCTTGAGGTAATTTTAATTGAGCTGTCTGAAGGTGAAACTCATCCCAATGAATAATAATACCTGCTCTTTTAGAAGAATGACAGAGATGAAAATAGAATTAATTTAGAGATCTAGTCCTGTGGTCTAGCCACTGGGCACACATCCTCCAAATTAGATAGGACAGAATGGGAACTCCTTTGAAATTACGAGGCAAATTATTCAAAATAAACACAAAGGAATGCTTTTCCATACCATATGTAGTTGAACTGGGGAACTCACTGGCACCAGATAATGTGGAAGTCCCCAGTACAAAAAGGTTTCAACAAGACTTAGCCAGAGCTGGGGAGATGGACTAACTGGTGCTACAGGGCACAGAGGTTCAGCTGCAAATTCCAACTCAGATAGTCCTTCAAGTTTCACAACTGCCAGAAGCTGAGAATGTGGCAATGAGATGGATTATCTTCTCGCCAGGTTTCTCTTACTCCCCATCCACCCTTGGCTGCTTTCAGAAATGTGCCACAAGGACAATCCAGAAACTTTGGTCTGACCCTGAGCACTGCCCTCAGTTTCTGTGTTGTGGTGTGGTGCAGGTCAAGCCATGTGATCCCCAGGCACAGCAGATCACATGCTTAAATAGTCAATCCAGAGCTGCTGCTTGCACTTCTGCTCCAGGGACAAGACTGTTCCATGCATGTCTCCTTTTCTAAGTACTGATGTTGCAGAGAGAAAACCATATTTTACCAGAGGGAGTATAGGCAAACCAGCCCATTCAACCCAGAGCTGGCTTTGCAGTACTTTAGTGACCCTCCAGAGGAATTCAAGGCAGCCTGCATTTTTTTTGTGTGTGCGTGCTTGTTATCTTATCTTTGAAGTCCTTTGGGAGGCCACGATCTGCCTTCAACTGACCTGAATGCAGTCTGACTGCAAATCTTTGTTTGAGGAAGTGATTGTGTGATTTTTTTAGCTCCCACAGGTAGATGTAAAGAACCTGCCCAGTTCTGTCTCGTATTTAACACATGGCTACACAGTACATAATGTTTTCATTGGCATCACTGCCAAAGATGCCAGGTCAGAGTTCAGCCCTCTGGCTTCCCAGCTCTCAGACCTCTCCTTTCACTAACCCACCTGCCCCAGGACTCAAGAAACAGCTATTTTCCATTTCTTCTATAGAAAGCTAGGGTCGTGCGTTTCCTTCAATTCTTCCTTTCAGGACACTATTTTCCCACCTGTTCATTTTAAGGCAGTGAGCATACTGACTGGAAATGACTCTACAGTTCATCAAGGGGCAAGGCATAGATGAACACCTGCAAAGATGGAGATTACAGGACTAATAACAAAATACTATTATCGTGATACAGGAGGCTGGCTGACTGGGTCACACACTGTGCTGCCTGCACAGCAATGTCTCACTCAAACATTTTCCCCATTCACACAATTCCATAAATGCTCACAGGTATTAGTTTTCTGTAAATATTGTGGACAGACTCTGCTAAGCAATCAAGACATTCATTTTCTCTACAGGTGCCTACATCTCAAGGGTGTCAGTGGGGGTGTGCTGACTTTGCCTGTTTGCAGTGGCACCCAGGAGGCTGAATGCGCTTTCTGCTCAGCCCCCTTCCCACACTCTAGCTGTGTGAAAGAGGCATGAATTGAAAACTAAATGTAGTGGTTCTCCAAGAACTTCTCACAGTGGGTAAAATTCACCATGCCAGGCCTTGCTCCAGAAGTTGTGTTGCAATTTAGACAGGAGGATGATGAAACAGCAGACCTACAGAGAGGGCTGTTGTACCACTGTGCCATGAGAAGTTTTTCCATGCTAGCCTGAGTCAAAATGGAAAACGATGGTCCAGGAGACAGAATCAGAAGGGCTCACAGGTCTGAGGTTGGTAAAGAGGAGGAACCCATAGGTATATAAGTGAACTTTCATCTTCATTATCTGCCATGGTAGCAGGCCTTTTGGAAAAGATTTTTTTTGAGATTTTCATGACAGATCCTGGCACTGACTGGCACATTGCTAATTCCTATCCTCTTGATTCCTTCTGTGCCTATGGAAGGCAAGGAAGAATTTCCTAATGCATGAATGGGGTCTGAATCAGACTGCAGTGCCAGATGATCAACTGCTGTATCTCATCCCTGCTGTTTACCTGAGTTAGTGCAAATTCCCAAATTCACAAATGCAAAGCACTTCTAGCTTACTACAAGGTGATCTTGTTTAATTCAGAGTTTTTCAAATATAACGGTGTCCCTTGTGGCATAACTTTACCCATTAACCTGACTTTTTTTTAGATGAGAAACACTTAGTGGCACCTGTTGTGGAAGTACAAATGACTGATGCCAGCAGAAACATTTCCTATTATGGACCTGAGTTTACCTACAGATCCTTCTCTTAGAGAAGAAGAATTATATGACTAAGGTTAATCTAAGTGTGTGTCTTAAGTATAATGGAATTAGGTCTATCCTTCTCATGAAGGGCCTGTGATATTTGGAGAATCCACAAAACAGGAGCTGGGGCTGTCAATGAGGCTGTTACACAGCAGGCTGGTGTACTCATTTTTTTTGGTAGCATGGACTTTTTTCTATGCTGAGCTTTATTTGTGCTACTTTGCAGCCACTTTAAGGTTCATGTGTAAATGCAAAGCTCAGAATGGAGTTCTAGATACAAAATTCAGGGAGGCTCTGTTTCAAAAGCCACCAAAATGCAATGGAGCTTTGGCCCAGACAGCTGGACAATGGACAACTCAATTTGCTGTAGAATGGTGAAGAAGCTGGACACCAATGGCACAGGTTCACATGCATCTCCATTGTCAACATGGTATCTATGAAGTGTGTCTCTGCCCTAGGCATCCCAGAAAATGACTGAGGAATGTCAGAGAGGCATGTCTTAAACCCTCCTACTTCCCTCAGGCAGCAACTATATGCCCTGACCACTGGTAGTATCCATCAGTGGAGATGAAGCATTGGAAAAGTGACCTCAGAGGTGCCACAGCGGGGGTTGCAGTTGGAGAGAAAATCCTCCATGGTCCTGCTCCTTTGGCTTCAGCACAATTACTGCAGCAGTTGGGGTGTGCTTGGAGGGACCTACAGATGAACACTAAATTAATTTATTTCTCCAGTTGGAGTCTTCCTATATATTTACAAATATGTGTGTGAGTCCAGCCTCACGTGGGGACTCCCTTGTTTTCTTTTCTCATTGCCAAGAAATAGTAGAATGTTTTGCAACAGCTGGCTGGGAGCGCCCATAGCCCAGGACAGCTGGAAAAGAGGGGGCAAAGAGACCCTCCTATTAAAAGGTGAGAGGAGTGGATCACATTCCCTTGGGCAGAGTGGGAGTTAAGCCCTAATTTCCCCTATCCTGTGTGGATGTCCCAGCCATCTCCTGCTCTGCTCATCAGCACGTAAAAACAAAACAAGAAAAAGTTTATAAAAATACCAGTCACATTTTCATAGTGTTAAAAAAAGCATGTGTTTTTTTGTTTACTCTGTAAATGATACTCAATGAAACAAGCACTTTTTAACAGCAAATGCAATCACAATGACTTAGGAGAAGAATTAAGAGAAGCACATGTCTCATTGGAACTGCAAAGAGAATTTAATAAGAAAAATGGATAACTTGTGCTGTAGTCAGGACATGACATAGATCTAGCGTGAGTCTGGTACTTGCAGGCAACCTGCTGAACTGAAGCTGGGAAAATTAACACAACAATTTTTTTTATTAGTGTCATAAAGTACCCTATCTGAACCAGAAGTCGGGATTAGGAGTGAGTTGATATTGAAAAAAATCCATTATTTGATTATAGTGTTTTTCAAACTTTTTGAACTGCCAGTACCGTAGTGTTCACTCAGTATAGCTACAGAGAGAGGCTGTTTGCAGACTGGGTGGCTTTTTTAAACTTTCTTCCTCATTTACACATTTTTCATCTGGTGAAGGCTGTAAAAATGCCACGTGAATTCAACCAACAACCACACCCTGTGAGAGGCAAATTCACCCTAACTGCTCTACAGTAGAGTTGTAGAAAATAGTTCACAAGGCCAACCTACGCCAAAGGAACTAATTACAAAATACAAGCTAAAAGCCCACCCAACACTGTGGCCAAAGATCAAAGCTGAATCCAACTAGGGATTTGCTCACTCTTTTTTGTCCTGAGGAATTGCCTGTCTTGGCTCTTGAATGATGTCTTCCAGAAACATGATGCAGCCCCTCCAGCATCACAGGGCTGCCACAGAGTCACCCCAACTCAGGGCCACCAGTGCCCACTGCTTCCCCCTGCACCTGGGTCTTTCACAAAAATGCCCTCTGTAAGCATTGATTTGGCCTCATTTTTTGCCTGAACTTCGTCCAAGAACAGCATGAGGTGGCACAGCTGGAGGCGATGTTTGGAAAATGTCGTTCATGAAATGTAAATACTTGTAGGTGATTGCATAGATAATACAGTCTCATGAAGGAATCGCTTGATATGTCAGTGTTAATACTTTCATCCCTCCATTCCCCCGGTGTTTGTATGCACAGTACATATTTTGCTTATAGAACACAGAGCAGGGTTGTAATAGAGATGTCTTCAAGCTACATTTATTTGATCTATTTGTTTTTACATTATTTTTATGCTACTAGTGAATGGGCTGTTTGGGAATCAAAATGCCAAAGCTGAGGTATGAACAGGATCGCTCATCTTCATCCTCCATCATCCATGATAAAGAAATCAGAGTGGTATTGATTGTGGCAGAAAGGGGAACAGAGAACACTAAGTATGCAAGCCCATGCTAGTCGTTTAACACCTTGGAAAAGGTGATATTTTTGCTTTACCTTCCCGGCAGTTTAGAGCTGTGCTGTTTACTGTGGGACAGCATCATGTCTTTTGGGAAGACACAGGGGGAAATAACTTTCAGTAAACATCATTAACAAGCAGCTTCAGCAAATATTGGTGATTATGCATCATTCAAGGTTGAAAAATGGCAAGGGAAAGATGTCTTTCTTTAACCAGCATTCCACAGGCATTCAGACTTCTGTGAAGAGGGATCCTGGCAGGGCTACTCCCAGGGCTGTCAGTTCCTGAAGTGTCAGTGTCTCATTGTGTCCCTAGGGCATTTCTCCCTGGTCCCAGTGATCTCAGCAGGTTTGCTGCCTGTGGCTTTAGCAATCACAGCCCCAGTGAGAGGCTGCCCCTACGGATGGCTTCTCCTGCAGGCAGGTTAATACCCTAGGGTACCAAGAAGCACATCCCAGGGCTGACTTCTGTTTGGACGTGTCAAGGGTAAGTGCTGATGCTCAGCTTCAATGGAGCCCCAGAAAAGCTTGATTTCAATGAAGATACATATGCACTCTGCCACTTGCATGCTTTTGGCCAAATTCCTGTCAGGCAGTGGCCTGTCTCCCCCCATGGAAACTGTGGCCAGGGCAGCCCCATATCTGTGAAATATTGGAACTCAAACACTTCTGCTGATTTCTGTCACAGCTGCTGCTTTCTACATTTTCTCATCTTTTTGTCTTTTGTCCTCCTGGACGAGGTCAGCCTCTCTTTCTGCTGAAGCTGAAGACCCATTACCCCCGTTGTGCAGAGAATGAGGGATTTGCATTTATCACTGCCCCATGTGTTTAGACCTCGAGAAAAGTGCTCCTTATCTCTCTCTCCCATTGAGCAAGAGATGTAATAACTTCCAAGCCCTTACCAATACCCAGGATATGAACACCGCTACCTCCAAACAGCCTGTGACACTGTGTCCATCACCTTGCATCTGCCCTGTGGGAGCTCTGCTCACACCAGCTCCAGGCATTTGGATTATGTATCTCTGCTTTGAAGTAGAAGATTTTTTTACTTTCTCAACGGTTATAAAATACACTCTTAGGTCTACATATGCTTTATCCTTCTCTCTTTCTGGGAAGTGTGAAAAACAAGGCCTGTGATTTTTTTGGTTTTTGGGGCAGGAAGAGGGAGGCCAAGGTCAACATGTGAAAAATATACCTCCAGCTCCTAAAATAAGCTGTGGAGGTGTCACCAACCAGTGACATACAACTGCCCAAGAGACAAGCTTATTTGCACAGGAAAGGGTGCATGTTAATTGATTTGTGCATGTACAAATGAATGTGCCCATGTGTGGACAGACCAGTAGATACCAAACAGACAAGAAATGGAAAGCTGAAATATAAATGGACTATGACATTTCAAAAATGCAAGTGTTTGTTTTATGGTGTATTTATGACAGGCTATTCATAAGACTGTACCTATCATGTGTTAAAGCAAAGTGAGATCTGCAGGGAGAAGGAATACCTTTTATCAGATCAGCTGATAACATTCTGAAAAAAAACAGATATATTGGGGCACACAAACTCTTGCTCAGGCCAGAGCAGAGGTTTCTGTTGAGATCCAACAAAAAGCCCATGTATCTGTTAAACTTGTCTGGTTTTTATGACTTTCAGTGGTTACAGTTGCTGTGAGGCTATGGGATGCAGCTGTCAGGAACAGCTGGGAGATGATGAGAGACTCCACACCCAGGGATGCCCACATGCTGTGCTCCCCTCCTCTGGTGCATTGCTCACTCCTACAGCCAGCAGTTTCGTGCCAAAGGTCTCTCTGATGCCAAATCTGAAACCAGGGATGCCTGGAACAACTTTTTCTTAGAAAGAATGGATTTGTGTGGTTAGACATGCTCTGTGGTTAGACAGGACATCAACTGACTCCTTGGTTCCTGGCTTCCTCTCAGTGCTTAGACCTACACTCTGGAGCTGTTTTCCCAATTTACCAGGATGGAAGTGGTCATAGAGGGTTGGGGTCCCTGAGAGTTTCAGAAAGTTGGTACTACTTCCCATTCTTGAACACAGGCCAATCTGCTGAAGAGAGTGCTTTTGGGGAATCCTGAACTGGAGAGTAGAATAGAATAGAATCATTTAGATGGAAAGAGACCTCTAAGATCACTGAGTCCCATCATTAATCCAGTTCTTCAAGTCCACCCCATGTCCGTTAAGTGTCACATCTAAACATCTTCTAAGTACCTCCAGGGCTGGAGAATACATCACTTCTCTGGGCCACCTCTTCCAATGCTTGACAACTTTCAGAGAAGACATTTTCCTAATATCCAATATAAATCTCCCCTGCAGACACCTGAGGCCATTTTTTTCTCATCCTCTCATTTGTTACTTGGGAGAAGAGACTGACCCTCACCTTACTACATCCTTATTTCAGGTAGTTGTAGAGAGCAATAAGGTCCCCCCAACCTTTCTTTTCTCCAGGCTACATGACCCCAGCTCCCTCAGCCATTCCCCATATGACTTACTCTCCAGACCATTCCCCAGCTCCATGGTCTATCTCTGGATGTGCTCCAGCACCTCAATGTCTGTCTTGTCATGAGGGACCCAAAACTGGCACAGGATTTGAGGTGCAGCCTCACCAGTGCCAAGGACAGGGAGATGATCACTGCCCTGGTGCTGCTAGCTACACTACTGTTGTTACAAGCCAGGATCTTATCTTGTAGTCAGTGCTTAACTCAGAGGTGTTCACCCTTTGGGGTTTCCTGGTGCACCTCCTGTGATCTGCATAGCCTCAAAATACATTTGAAAAGGTCAAAATGAATTGTTTGGACCTTCCTTTTTGGATCTTTTGCTGAAATTTGTGAAGGTCTTGTAAACTCACCGTTTCTCAACCATTTCTTTCTACAACCCTTCCTCAATAGCAGCTTTGCAGACTCCTCTGGGAACATTGCCAAATGGAAGGGATGCTTTCACAGGAGTACGGGAGAGAGGTGAAGAGAATCTGTTAAATTTCATCCTATCTCTATATTTGCATCAACAGAAGCTAAAAAAAGAAATGCTTCTGTACCTACAGTTGCACTAAATATAACCACCTAGCTGGTTCTATATATACATCTTTAAAAGCATGACATGTGATACTTGCAAAGAGCTGAGCCTAGAAAATAAATTACGATGCCAGAGAGCCAGAGCTGTCAGTCACTCCATGCAAGGTAAAACACTGATTGATTTGGTCCTAGAGAATGGCTGACTTTTCTCTTTGTTGTCCTCTGACATAACAAACTTCCTGTATTTTCTGTTTTACAAAAAAATATGCTCAAAAATAATAATAACTGATATCATCTAAAAACCCAGGGAGTGCTAAGGTTGTGGTATAGAGATTTTGGCTCATCTAGGGTTAAAACCTCCAGCCCAAAGCACCAGTGATATCAGTCACTAATAGTAACCCTGCGTAGCTGCATGCATTAAGGTGGTATTGGATGATAACACAGAAGAGCGAAGCAATATGTTGGGCTACAGCTGAAAATAGAGTCACTGCTGCACAGGGAAAAGCTTCGTTCCCTCCCTGTCTCTTTCTTCAGAAATGAAAATGCAGGAAGTCGTGCCGAGGGAAGGAAAATCTGATTTCCCACTGCTAAGAGACAGGGTGGCACTTGTGAGAAGGATTTCAAGGTCACGGTGATGATGCTATCAGTGGTGATGAGGGAGCCAAGCAGACAACAGGTGAAGGCTTCACAGAGGGGGCGATGTGCTGCTGAGAGATCATCCGATAGCTGTGGCAAGCTGCCTGCTGGGGGGCACCTTCAGCCCTTGTTTCCCACACAGAGGCACCGGATTCTGGCCATCAAGGTGACAAATGAGGAGGGGAAGAGGTAAAGGAGCCTCGGCTTATGTGCCTGCAGATAGCCGGGTTGTCTAGGGTCATGCCATGTGAAAGGACTCTGCTTATTTCTTTACGTCTTCCCCCTTTGTCCCTGGGTACCTGCCCGTGTACATTTGCACTCTGCAATACAGGAACAACACCAGCTGGTGTAATCTAGGTAGTATATGCAACAGCATGGTTCTGAGGTATGTGCCATCCTCATACCTGGATGGTCACACCCAGGGAGGCACAGTCCCCACTGTGTGGTACAGAGGCGGTGAGATGATGGCTACAGCAACCCACAGTCACACTCATCAGGCAGTTCTCAAGCGTTGCCTTCCCACTGCTCCCTGGCCTGGTGAACTTTCTCCAGGCAGGTCCTGAGGTGTCAGCAGGGCTGAATCAGTCTGGGAAAAAAATCACGTTTCCTTTAATCACATGTATTCAAAGGCAAATAAATGAAATGGCAGGGAATTGCAAGGCTTGACCAAGGCTTAATGAACTCTGATGGTGTCTTTAAGGACAGTCTCAAAACTGCAGTCAGTAAAAGGCAAGGATTTGAAGGCAGATCCCTGTATTTCCACTGATACCCTTGGCTCCAATTGTGTTCCACCTACAACCTTAATGTTGGGTAAAACACTTACTATCTTGGCACCTCTGTTTACTCCTCTTCATGTGACAAAGTCATGAACCACTTCACAGGCTTGTGCTAGAGTTTTGCAACTAATACTTAGATGGTTCTTGGAGATCTCTGGCTGGGAGGTACTACTTAGGAGCCATCTACATCAAAGGTGAAAGTACACACAAAACTCGTTCAGGGAATACAAGAACTGGCTTTTGCAAAGAGACTACTGAACTAAGGGCAGCGGTGCAAGCAAAGGTTGCGTAATCCAGTCAGGATAAGTTCCAAGGTGATACTGAGACCTTACTTAACTAAGGCCTTTCTGGAGGGCAGTGGAAATTTTACCCTGTTAAGAACAGGTGCAAGGCATTTGGAATGTCATGAGTTTAACCTGGACCACCTCTCCTAAATTATCTGATTTGGGTGGAGAATTAAAAAATGTCACTTAGCGTGGCAACAAGCACTCTGACCTGCCGCTTTTTTTTTTTCACCAGTCTTTTTTGTCCCTGTATGCTCTTGCTCTTCAAACTCCAGAGTTGATCTGGACACTTGAAAGCCTGCAGTCAAGGGTTTCTTATTATGCCAACACTCATCAATCCTACTGGCAGAAATACTTACAGATCCTTGGTGCTCTTTTGTAATTAGAGAATAAGTATATTCTTGCAGTTTAAGCACTGGGGAGGTATGTGGGAGATCTGGATTGAAATTGGATCCGATAAAACCTTCTTGCAGAAACTTCCATAATGCTGAATCCTTCTGTAAGTACTTGTACTCCTGAATACCACACGGCTCCTATTCCATATTCATTGAATTTGCCCTCTGACACCTATATAAACATTTTTGGTGGTACTGGCTATCTGACCTACTATGCCCTGAAATCTTATCTACCGTGTGTGTGTGTGTGTGTGTGTGTGTGTGTGTGTGTGTGTGTGTGTGTATTTATTTATTTATTTATAACTCATCATAGCAACAGAATTATGAAGCTATGGGGACCGAAGTAATCTTAGTAAGGGAGCTAGGACCAATCTTATATGATATTTTATTTTGTCGGGGCTTTTTCCTAGCACTTCTCTCCATTTCTCTGTTTTCCATTGCCCCTCACTGGGAAATTGAGGACTGCCAGGGGTTAACACCCAGGTGTTTTCCTGGCTGCTAATTTGTAGCTTTAAATAGAAAGGAAAGTGAAGTGACTTGTAAGGCCAGGTAGGGCTGACACGATTCCAGCAGGGATCAGTGGGAATGAGAAAGTGCGGCTTACCCCACGCTGGCCCTGGGCAGTGGAAAATTGAGCAAATAGCTGCCATCACTGCACACCAAAGCTGCATCCTACAGACCTGAAACACCCTATCTAGCGAGATGGGTAACAACTCCTCTGAGCCAGAGAGTGAAAATGAACGGAAAAAAATTGCAACCAAGCCAAAGACAGCTGGAAAAATCCTTCTGTTTTGCCTTCTTTTGCCTATTTTCTAGGGTAAGGTCCCAAAGGCTGTATCCTGAGTGGGGGGAGCCCAGTGCAACTTCACTGGGACCATAGCACTGGCTTGTGTGCATGAGCATTGCGGGGGGGGGGGGGCAAGGATATTCCTGGTGTAGAGGCAAGGAGAATCAGGGGAATCATTTAAGAATCACTGTGGGTGCAGTTGCCTCGACTTCTTTTTGACCAAAAGTCCTTGTTGTAGTGGACAGGACTTTATAAATGTAAATATTTAAAGGAGTTTCCCTGTTGGACACTGAACTGTGTACGTGCATGACCAAGTACAGTTACTATGGCTGTACTACTTTGGCAGTTGCCTTCCTCATTCAAAGCTTTCCTTGGAGTATGGGTCAAAAGTTTTTCACCTTTGAAGGTCTTTCCAGCCAACACTATTACAACATTAAACGGACAGCATCACATTTAAACACTGCAAATGAGTTTTTCTAGCTTCTGAGCTTGGTCAGAGAAAATAAGTCAGCACACAGTTGTTTTAATAAAATGTTTCAAACAGAACGTTAAATCTTTTCTAAAGTTCCCTGTTTTTAGTGACCTGTGAGGCCAGGGGACACAATCTCCAGCCAGACTGCACGCCACATCAGGACCCCTATCCCAAGAAGGTGGCACATGTCATAGCCTTGGTGCAGGGACTTGGCTTCTTTCTAGGTACAGTGACCCAAGGTGACAGGTATGACCCAGTACATGCCAGAGGCTCACATGCCACAGTCTGTTTGGCATGGTGAGCAGTAATGAAAAGGCTTTGTTATTATGTTATATGTTATATGTTATTATATATGTTATAATGGTCTCAAACTGGGTTGCGTTTCCTGCCCTCCTTGCAGCATGCATGCAGGAAATATGCAAGAAGGACAATCTTAGGATCAGAGCATGAGACAAGAAGTCAGGAATTGGTTCCCTTTAGGGGTCAGTCATAAACTCCTTATGTGACAGGGAAATCAGACATCTCCCTACTTCACAATCATGCAGAAGAAAACTTTCCCATACCCCTGACCAGGGCTGTACAAAGTACCCAAACAAGGTCAGATCCTTCCCTGGCTGTAGGAACTACCCAAGAAAAACCAGATCCTACCATTCTTGCTCTTGTGCTACCCCTTTCTGCCTTCCAGAAGGGATGTAGTGCTGTAATGTAAAAGTAGGTCCAGCATTTAATTCATCTGCACACACAGAGACAGAAAAAAAGCTTGTGGCACCCATTTTTCCCTTACCCTATCATTTCCATTTCTAATTTTGTATCCAGATTTTGTGTTTATCTTTCTTGAAGCCATTCAGTGCATGCTGAGATTTTAATGCCTGGGAGATATATTAAGTAATGAGCCTCTTAAGTACAGGCACATACCCTCAGGTGTCTCCCGGGTCTCCTGTGGAATCAAGCTCTTCCTCCTTTTCTCACTGGCATGAGGCTGTGCCAGCAGGATGACTGCCACAAGGATTAAACCAGGGTCAGAATTAGCTCAATATTTTGATTACTGGGGCCAGGCCTTAAGGGAAGTGGCAGAACTCTAGAAAAAAACAAGGAGTACAGTGAGTGTCCTGAGCTAGCACGGGTTCTGGAGGCATGCTGCACATCAGCACTGCACTGAGCACCACAGATGCCCCAAAGCTGAAACTCCGGGAGAGCTGTGCTGTCTGGCTTTTCTCTGGGGGAAAAAAAAAAAAAAAAAAAAAAAAAAAAAAAAAAGAGTGGGTTTTTTTCAGAGAAAAACAACCTATAAATTTCCCCTTTTTATTCCTTTGCAAGGTTTGGATGGAAGAAAGGAGAAGCAATGTTTGGGACAATCCAGAGCCACAGGCTGATGTTGTCAAATCCCAAAGGAAAGGAGACAGGAAAGGGTAAAAGGGAAGTGGGAGGAGAACTGGGGTTCCAGGAATTGTTAACTGTGCATACAGGAAAAACAAAATTGCCCTCCCTTTCTCAGTAGCAGCAATGGACATGCTTTGCCATAAACACTGACAACACGTATGTCTTTAGTCATATGCTTACAAGTGTCTATGCTTGCAACAGTGACCAAGGACAAGGCTGAATTCTCTTCAATCTGAATTGTTTGCCAAGCTGTGCATTTGATAGAGTGTAAACTATTCATAAACGCTTCCCTCCCCCATCCTCTCCTCTGCACCTAAAATATTAACTGTTGTGGAGCCCCATGGCCGCAGCAGTTTTCAGACAGTTCCACTCCCCTCTGTGTTTCTCAAAGAGCCTGAAGCTCCCAGGGGACTCTGCAGTGAGCAGCCAGCACTGCTCTACCCGACACTGCTGCCTGCTTCCTAAAGATGGAGATGTTCAGGAGCAACAGGAGTGACTCTGGATGACTTACTAATGAAAAGAGGTATGAGGAATGTTGCCTACCTTTTATTAAAAGTCATTTCTATATAAGACATAAAAGAAGGGATGGTTCTTTCTTTCCAAATTACTTTTTGCAGGACAGAAAATGCAAATTAGCAAAACAGTTCTTTTGGTTCACAAACTGATTCAAAAATTTCTCATTCTTGATTTCTTTGCAATCTCCATTTCTGTGCAAATTGTCATGTCGCTGCACCTTGGGGCTCAATTTTGCTCAGTTTCGAAGAGAAAATGAGTTTCTACCTTGCAACACTTTATGAAGATGCCAAAGATGATACTTTTATATATTTCATCAGTCTTAATCTTATCTTCTCCAGAATTTCCAGTAATATCTGTGACAACTTTGTAGAATTGCCTCTTTAATCTGCTGAAGAAATGCAAGGCCAAGAGCAGAAGCAATCATTAAAGACCCCTCAAAGCAGCTTAATTCCAATTATCAAACATCCTGTTAGATGTGTTGGGTCATATTTAGTCTTGCTGTAAATTAATGCAACAGTGTTCAGAGGAATCTGGCTTATATCATTTGATGAGTATCTACTTGCTTCTGTTTGCTTAGATAAATGAAAGAAAAGAAAAATAACACTATTGATTTGGGCAATTTCTTTATAAAACCAGCCAATTATATTTCATATGGCGTTCATAGGTTTAACTCCAAGACTATTGCACTTAACACAGGCTTTTATTTCCATGGGCCATACAAAAGGACTCTTATGAACACTCTGTGACTGTCATTTGACACAGTTTTCACGTGCTTCTTCCTTGCAGATTTTTAACTTGGACAAACCTAAACGTCCAAAAGGAACTTATCTGCCGTCTTCCTGAGGCAGCAGACAAAACAACATATTTTATTATAATAGAATATTTTAGGAATCAGGGAAACATGATTTTCAATTTTGATCTGCTACAGGCTCCCAGTATGATACTGGATAAGTCATTTAGGTCTGGTCTATTGCACCTAATTCTTGCTGTAGCACTGGAAGTCCCTATGACAGCAGCATAGTTTACATTAGGAAGCTGTGTTGCCTTGAAGGCCAGTGAAAGCAGCTGGGAATCTGAATAAATTACCCTCCTTTGATAGCTGTGTTTCTCCATGGACTATGCAAAAAATGTAGTCTGCTAGCTTAGAGACTTCTACTAAGTACATAAAGAAACCTGGGAAAAGTCCAGGCTTGACCTTTGCATGGGGTTGTTCCAAATGTCTAGAGATACTTAGCATGTAGTCCACACAGTAGCACTGCCAAGAAAAACATGAAATACAGTGAAGTAATGAGATCCATCCTTCTATTCCTGATAGAGGTGGACGGCAACATAGACTTGAGAAGAAAATCTGAAGGCTGGTCTGAATACTGACACAGAAGTTGTCCTCGGTCTTTTAAATCTATGCAGGATCTCTTTATGTTTCAGAATATTAATGAGCCTCTAGAATAATGGCATAACAGAGTTTTCTAGCCAAGATGACTGAAGGTCAGAAGAGAGAATATTACCTCTTTCTAGAAGCCTTGCCTTGCTTCAGAAAAACATAGCTTGAGATTGAAACTTGAGATTAAATCCCAAAGTCCAAGTTTGGGATGATTCGCAAAATTCAATGTGAGCATTTGCAAAATGCTCATATTTACATTTCTCCTTGCCTCTTGTTTTTTTCTTCCATCATGAAGTGCAGGTTTTAGAGCACAACTACAAATTTGCTGCACTCTCTGTGCTGTTA
Source organism: Serilophus lunatus (assembly GCA_013399895.1). Classification (NCBI taxonomy): domain Eukaryota; kingdom Metazoa; phylum Chordata; class Aves; order Passeriformes; family Eurylaimidae; genus Serilophus; species Serilophus lunatus. The sequence continues at coordinate 8,664 of VXBA01006151.1, read as the reverse complement.
TGAGCTTTTGATCACTTTAATCACTGTACTTAAGAGTAGCTTGATCTATTTTTTTCCAACTAATTTGACATTTTACAAGGTAAGAAGGTAATTAGTGATGTCTGCTCTACTGAAAGAATATGGTATTTCACTGATTCCCCCAAGAGCTTTATAGTTTAGATATAGCCATTGTTAGATAGAAAACAATGCTTCTTTCTTAAATAATGAGAAGTAAAAGAAAACTTTGAGTAACCCAATTATGCAGTTTGCTCATGTTTTGTTTTAGCTCTATCTCTGATGAAATGCAAGCAAGGAATTTTAGTTTTTCTTTGCCCTTGTAGGTCCAGCTGATGGAGTAGTCAGTGATCGTTATCTACATGTCTCTCTCTTGTGCATGTTTGCTGATTTAGCCTGGAAATAGGCTCAAGTACATAGCTGAAAACTAGGTTTTCTTGTTTGGGTCATGGTTTTGTGTCCCTAGGATGTTTTAAGCAGGAGGTTCTGCTCCTTTTACTGCCTGATCTTATCTGAGTCACTTAGAAGGTACCAGCTGTCCGAGTATCAAATAATTGCACAATTTGTGTGCATTGTGCACATTTTCATAAAAGATAGGAATGGCATTAGTGTGGTAATGCTTTCACCTTCCCAAGGGGACTCTCTAGCTGTGTGACCTGACGGTGTTACATGGCTCTTTGCAGAACAACACTGGCCTGCTGCCTCTTGCACAGCTTGTCTGACTTGTGTTTAGACAAACCATCTGCTTTCTCTGCTCTCTTTTTCTGATCTATAGCCACAAAGTAAAAGGAATGGCCATCAGAACTTTAAACACTGAGAAACATTTCAGCCTGGATTTGCTGAAGTGCCTGGGATCCCAACCTCCCCTGGGAAGTGGTGCCTGTATTAGAGCTATCTATTGTGTTCCCAAGAAGGAGATGCTTTTGTAGCCAGCCAGGTAGTTTCTTTCTTCTGAAAACTAGGCATGATGCACTGCTAGAGGCGGGCTGGATGGCAACAGAGGCCACTTCAGAAGATCCTTTTCAGGTTTTGATGATCAGCACACTTTCCAGCGTCAGCAGTACTCTGAAACCTGGTGCAGGTCTGCAGTATTGGTAAAGCATTTGCAATCTCTCATGTAAGTGCCCTCTCACCCTTCCCTTTTGCAAAGGTGCAGGTAGTCCATCCCTCCCCATCAGCCCACAGTTGCACTGCTGAGAAATGAGATGCTATTAGGCGACTGCTATACCACTGAGCAGTCTCCTGCATGGATTCATGCCTCCAAATGTAATGGTGAGAAGGCCTTGAATGTATTGAGATTCCCCTTTCCTGGGTTGCTCTGCAGAGCAGGAGCTGAATGGGTCACTGTCCATTAGAAAAGGCCAGGTTTCACAGAGTGAATTCAGCTGAGCTCAGAACAGTGGAAGGCAGGGGGTCCTCAGCTCATCAGGACAGACGGGTTAGGGTTAGGGTCACTGTTGTTCTGCTCTCCCCAGTTTCCTTCTTTCTGGAGGTGGGATGCTGTAGTTGAGAAAGCAAAGAGGCAAAAGGATTTATGTCCATCTCAAGACACCTCAAAGTCTGTCTGAGGGTAGGATAAATGTATACCACTTCCCTGAACTTCCAAACTGTAGTTTCTTTTTGGAATTGGAATAGCTACTCCTGCTCATATAAATCCTGTAGCCTCCCTGGCAGAAGCACAGAACCTCATGTGTAGGACACAAAGTTCTATGGAGCATTTCAGGGCTTTACTAATTCTTTGCATCTATATTACAGTAGTGTGCAGAGTTCCCAGTGAGTTCCCCAGGCCTTGCTGTGCAGATGCTGGACTGTAGCCAAACCCAGCCCTAGAGGGGTCAGTGATGGCTTCAAATCTTCCAGCTGCTCTCAACAGCTTGGGAGTGACACGTCTAATGCTCCTGGAATCAGCTGATGCCAGTAGGGATTGAGCTGAGAAGCCCAGAGCCACTCACACTCCTGTGACCTGAAGTTCCTATTTAACTTGTGCAGTAAGGAAGAAAATGAGGGTTACCTGTTGTTGCTGCTCAGGGCCTATCAAAGTCCTGGTTTCTGTCAGTCATTGGATGAACTGCTAATTATACAAAAAAATTTGATGTAAGAGTAGCCAAACCCTCAACACCCCCCAGGTAATAGGATTTCTTACACCGGCATATCCTAAGTGAAACTACTAGCCTGTCCATTAGAACTACAGGAGACGGATGGCTGTGTTTGGATGGACAGTTGTTAGAAGAGCAGTGGAGAATTCTTCTAGTTCGAGAGCTGCTAAGTTGTCTGATCTTGTACTACAGAAAACACATAATGCAAATGCAACAGGATCTAGGCCATAAGGAAGTGAAGATGGGGAAAAAATAATCCACCTTATCTAATAAATGTGTGTCTGGTAGCATGTCCATAAGATAGTGATGTATTTTTGCATGCATAAAAATTAACAGTCTGGTGAGAATCTGTGGGTTTTCATCATGATGAAATCCTAGGGAGCCCATGTGTTGTCCATTATCAGAGAGTCCAGGCCTCAGGTTGATGCCTGAGGTGCCCTCTGGATCCCTCACTGTTACCACGAGCTGAGATCTTTGTTACAGTCACTTCGCTGTCCTCTCTCCCTTGCTTCCCTTTGCTGTTACAAACAGAGAGCCAGGTTGCAGTGAGGGCACACCCATAGCACCCTCCATGTGCCCAACCCCAGAATATCTTAAATGATACATGAAGAGCATAGTAGGGTTTTTTTTACAGAGGGAAGACTTTGCATTTTCTGGCTTCTTGCCGCAATAAATTGGTAGATGATGCTCTAATGAGAATAATAATGCACCCACCCTACCACCTTCGATCATTTATGTGCTCTTTTGCAGCCTATGAAAGGCTCTAAAAGCTTTCACCAGACAGGTTGTCTGATTTTTAGGGAGTGTCACTAGTGCTGTTCACTCTAGACAGGCAAAAGCCTGTTTTCATAGTGCGTAGTTGCCGTGACAATTGATGTCAGGCTAAGTGACCAACATCTAGTCTGACCCAAGAAGCACCTGATTCCAGAGATTTTCCAGGTAATTCAGCAGCGGAGGCTGCCTCATAGCAGCCTATCCAAGTGGAGTGCTTCGATAAACTGCTTCATGGGTGCCGTGCTGGGGTGCAATCAATTGGCATCAGATGTGCTGCCATCTCACACCAGCTGATGGTCAGCAGTAGTGGCTCTGTGTGTGCTGGTACAAGCTGTATTCTTGTGACAAAGAGATCTGTGTTCTTGAGCTTTTTCTACTCAGAGATGCCCATGCAAGGGACAGAGCAGCACTTCAACTTGCACAATTGTTACCACTTGCTCAGTTCTCCAGGTACAGACTCGGGATCATCTTTACTCTTTTTTTAAAAAAGTTATTTGGCAGCTCAGATGAATTCCCATGGGAGGTTATCACCAGGTTGTGATTAAAATTACTCACCCAACAGCTGTTTCTTTGGAAGAAATGTATTGTTTCATTAATCAGTAAACACACAGCAATTAAAATTGGGATGTGAAACTGTAGCAAAAAAAAGCTGTATGTATCCTATCTCACTGTTTAACATGCCGTTTCCCATGTGCTCTTCTTGTCTCCTTTTCCTGCAGCATCTCAGTCTGAACGACTGAACTGACAGGTGATCTTCTATGACTTTCAGTTTACCTTTGTCTGCTTTAGGACTCAAAGCCAGTCTCTACTTATTTATGCATCTTTATCTGAAGGGGAATCGAGTCTATTTTAATTGCACATGAATGGGATGATAATAAAATGTTAATTGCTTTTTCTGCCCATGCACTGATCTATATCTAGCAGAATTTGCCCTTGATGGTCCCAGAACATCAGCATTGATGCAAACAAATAAACACAGACATGCCAATTACATTGGAATCCAGGTATCTCTCCCCTTGTTCCCAGGCTGTTCAATGCTTTTTCATTTCAGCAGCTGCATGCAGCATCATTGATGTGGAACTGCTCATCACATATGCTAATATCATATATCCACTATACTTATACTGCACTATATGAAGGGTAATATGGTATTTCTTTTGGAAGAAGGTAGTGTCTTGTTTGTTTGTTTGTTTGTTTGTTTGTTTTGCAGGACTGAAATTTTCTCATTGATTAAACCACCTAGAAATGGCCCCCTTGCCTACCTCAGAAGAATGTTACTTTTGCAATACCCTGTAAAAACAGGGAGCTGCTCAAACATGTATCCATCATCCATAGCTTTCTATGTCCTGGAACATGCCTAATGCTGTGATAACTGAACACCTGTCAAGACACTATATTGCTAGCCATGAAGTCCTCTCGAATTTATCAACAGAGAAGCTTACAGTGCTGCCTGGAAAGCTTTTGTGACTCAACCTTGACCTCTGAGGATCTTCTTCTCAGGGCAAGAAAGCATCAAATTCTCCTTGCAGATTTAATCACTGTTTATTCTGCTGCGGGCTCTGACTGACAAGATGGTAGAGATATCTTTAGCTTGGGCAAAATAATCTGAAAGCAGTCACTGCTACAAGACACAGACTGCACACTTGCACCATAATTTGTGTTTCGCATCCCAGGTTCCCAAATAACACATATAGAAAAGTGGAAAACTGCCCACAACCTGAGGCCACTGACTGATCATCAATGTCACTCAGCCCCTTCCAGACACTAAGACTCTGGGCCATATTTGAACTGCTGGAACAAATGCAAGACACTCTTTTTACCCTTGCTGTCCTTTGAGCTTCAGAAATATGCTTATAACCTTGCAAAAAAAAAAAAAAAAAAAAGAAGCCATGTCGATGAGGCATCAGTGACACTAGTCTGCAGCTAGAAACCACCAGAGGTGAGTGCTGAAAGATTCCCGATTCTTAACACTAAATTTTTCCTTTGTAACTTCTAATAAAAGCAAATGTGTTTTGTCCTATGCATTGATGTCTTTCTCAAGTAATGCTTTTCAGAGAAGTTCAGCTTTAAGGCATCTCCCTTTCTTTTTCCTGGTGCTCCTCGTTTCCCAGAATGTCTCCCAGAGTTGGAGCCAATTCTCTTGCTGAGATGCTGCATTTCTCACCTGCTGATTGCAATTAGCTATTGCCAGCTGGGGCCTGGTGAGCTGCTGAAGAGCTAACAAGAAGCGTAGACCAGCATGAGGCCTTGACAGCACATATGCTGTGAAAAAACAAGAAATGCAGTGCTGTGTTCCTAAGGCAGCTCTGCTGCAAAACTCCGCTCAGTGTGTGTGTCAAAGTCTTCTTTTGGAGACTCAGCTTACTCTTCATGCTCTTACACATTGCCATCATGTGTTTGCCAGACAGGAAACATGAGGCAGTAAAGGTTACTGGAGGTAAAAACAAACCCAACTGTGGTCTTGTTAAGTAATCCTCACAGTCACCTTTGTCTCAAGGCAGCATCAATCATCAAAATGGGTAAGTTACCTCTGACTATAGTGGTTGTCACACCAGGGATAATACCAGGTGAGCTCTGGATGTGAACAGAGCCATCCCTGTCCCCTGCCCCATGACGCATCCACATGGGCTCTGAAGAACAGCTCCCAGTAGTCTTTACCTCATTCTTCACTTATTTGTAAGGAAGCCTATAGCAATGCTGACTTACCTGCTGTGGCCAGGTAGGTTTTCATCTCAGATCTCCAAGGGAAATTCTTCCTAAGTTCGCGAAGATAAGTCAGCGTCCCTCCGTGTGCCCCAGGAAACCATCTTGGCATTCTCTCAGTCGTTCATTAACTGCCCAGTGCAGAAAATTATGCACAGCAGCCATACACCATGTCATTCCTCAAAACACCAGTGCCTGCCCATTTCAGAGGAAATTTTCTGAACAGAAATTACGACCTATAGTCTATTCCCTCAAAGCAATGGAAGGTAGTAGTTGCATCTACTTAGAAATTCCTAACAACTCCAAACTAAGGTGTTAGGAATGTACAGGCTATTAAGGTCTTTCCCAAGACATATGTTCCCACTTCTTATTAAACAAAACAAAATAAAAACCAACCAAACAAAAAGCAATGAGAAGGTTTGCATTTAAAACTAGAGACTAGAGCAAGGGTGAACCTCAGACTGAAAAGAAATTACATCACCTCCAGGCCCCAGGGATCTCTGTAGCCCACCAACAGATTCCTGGCATTGCACCAGCACAGTGGCCCAAAAGATGCCAAGCCCTCTGGTCCCCTCTCCCTTGGAGCTCCATGCAGAGGAGATGGCACAGGACATGGAAGGGACACACAAACAAAGGTGGAAGGCAGTCCCTGTGCCTAAGAGGTAACAGAATAGCTCAAGGGAGCAATTCCCAGTAAAAGGGCCCTCAGCCCCCTTGACCTTCCTTCTTTTCCCACAGGAAATGGGTCTTTCAGGCTGCAGCGCCACCAGCTCTCAACACTGTCATCTTCGGCCACATGGGCTGCCTTCACAGTGGCCTCCTGATGTCACGAACCACCTCACTGCCACTTGTTCTGGGCTTTAAAAATACAGGGACCATGGAAGCTGACCCACAAATCATGAGTTTTGAGGCCCTCTCACACCAGGAATGCTTGGAAACAAGAGGTCCCAGGTCAGCAAGATGGGTGGCTGCCCACCTTCGAGTGGCAGAGAAGAGAGATAATTATAGAAGCAGCAGAGAAAGATGAGGTGGCATCAGAGCAGGGGGCCCATCAGCCCAGAGAAGTTGTGGATGTCCCATCACTGGAAGTGTGGAAGGCTAGACTGGATGGGACTTTAAATGACCTGATCTAGTGAAAGATGTCCCTGCCCACAGCAAGGAGATTAGATGATCTTTAAAGGTACCTGGAATGAAAAAGTCAAACTATAACTTCCTTTAGAACTGCAGAAGAGTGTCAAAGCTTGCTAGGTTAAAGGAACGCCTTGAAGGATTAAGCTATTGCTACGGTCCACCTTTAGGTTTATAGATGGAGTCCAAAGGTTTTCACATTACAGCCTCTGCATGTAGGTAAAAGCAAGATGCCGTTCCGTGGCACAGCTCTTTTTGCAGTTCAATTTAATCTGGAAAGGTTGCTGCAGCATCATCCTCATTTCGGTGGATATAGATGATTAGGCTAAGAAAAATGTAACCACTTTTTCAGCAAGTCAGATTTTTTACTGGTAATTTCCACCTTTTTCTACTTCCGTTCTCAAGGGATTCACAGAGGGGTTTGGCATCCCTCCAGGTCACTCAGCACTTTGGATTTTGCTGTAAAATTATTTGCCCTGAGCAGCATTACAGGCATCCATCAGTTAACTTCATCATCAGCCTTCTCTTCTGAGGGATGTGTTGCTGATGATAAGTCATAAAGACATTGATTTTAACATTTGCTTTGAATCATAATTGCATTCATAAGATTACATAGTGGCTCTCAGGGATCTCCTGAGTTTTTAAATCTATAGTCAATGCCTATCCTTCTCAGTTAAGTACTATATAATGCATAAGATAACCTGGCAATTTTTTATTTTTACACACGTTGCTTTTTTCAATGATACTCTTTGTTTTAAAAATTCAGTGTAATGGTTCAGTTGGGTGAAACAGTGCATTATAATTGGAGGTTAATATCCATATTGAGTTAATATCAGAGGGGTTCCCATCATGATTTGAGAACCCAGTGTTCTAAGTTGCTGTAAATCCAAATCAATAGTTAAAAGTCTTAAAAAGACATAACTAAGAGTGAAAATGAGGTGCAAAGTTTAGTCACCTGGGTCGTGGAATGACAGACATCTCTTACAGACTATATTGCTGTGCATAAATTTTATTAGATAAATTCTTCCTGGCTATGATAAAAGGTTGATAATATTATTATTACTACTACTATTATCTCCCACATTGTCTTCACAGAGTGAACTCTTCTTAAAATACTCTTTCCTTTGACTTTGTTCCCCTCTTCCAGCCTTTACCTACAGAATGCTTGGGCAGCAGACAATACTCTGTGAACCTCTCTGACACACTCAGTATACAGCTGGTTCCATTGCATTTTCCATGCAAAAGTAGCCTACCACCAGGCTGCTGAGCCATTCACAGAGGAAAGGTGAGCAGTTTCTCTAATACAGATCTAGTGGAGGAGGTGAGAGCCTCAGGAACACACAAATGTCCACATTTTACTCTATTTGAAGAGAATGTTATGTCCTGGCTGAGCATGAGAATGCTGGATGGACATTGACTGACCCTCTGCTAAACAAAATGCAGTCTTCACTGTATAATTTGTCTTTAGTGATCATGATATCTGTAAGGAACTTTTCACCTTGGTGTTGTTGTCAAGGAAATAAAGCACTGTCACTTTAGAGAACTGACATTAAGAAATATCTTTTGCTAGTCTTCTACTCAGCAGCAAGAAACAGGGGAGAAATTGATCCATATTAGAACCTGACAGAGTCTAGTCACAGTATTACAGTATCAGCAAGGTTGGAAGAGATCTTAGAGATCATCAAGTCCAACCTATAATCTAACCGCAACCCATCATATAAATCATGGCACCAAGTGCCTCATCCAGCCTACTCTTGAACACCTCCAATGTCAGTGACTCCACAACCTCCCTGGGCAGCCCATTCCAATGGCGGATCACCCTTTCAGTGAAGAATTTCTTCCTAATATCAAGTCTAAACCTCCCCTGATGGAGCTTGAGTCTGTGTCCTCTTGTTTTCTTGCCAGTTGCCTGAGAGAAGAGACCGAACCCCGCCCGACTACAACCTTACAGGTAGTTATAGACAGCAAT
>VXBA01006150.1:265554-283635 GCA_013399895.1 Serilophus lunatus | reverse complement strand
TCCTGTGCCCTCAAGATCTCTGTTTTGAAGCATGCCCGTCTTTCTTGAACACCTTTGTTTTCAAGAAATTCTCTGTATAAGTCTCCTAAACAGGCCAAAGTCTGCCCCCCGGAAGTCCAATGTAAAGGTCTTACTGATGTTTCTCCTGATTTCACCAATTATGGAGAATTCTATAATTTCATCATCACTGTGCCCCAGGCAGCCTCCAACCTCCACATCACCCACCAGTTCATCTCTATTAGCAAACAACAGGTCTAACATAGACCCTCCCCTAGTAGGCTCACTCACCAGCTGGGACAGAAAGTTATCCTCTACACACTGTAAAAACTTTCTGGACTGCCTTTTTTCTGCTGTATGAAGTTCCCAGCATATATCTGGTAGGTTGAAGTCACCTACAAGAACAAGGGCCGATGATCCTGAAACACTTTCCAGTTGCTTGTAGAATAAGTTGTCCACTTCTTCATCCTGATTGGGTGGACGATAACAGACCCCCCAGTAGGATGTCATGCATTAATGCATTGTCAGGAATGTGTGGCTGCAAAGGTGACTATTGTATATGTGAAGGGAGAAAATGGGAGGAGAAAAACAGAGGGAACAAGTGAAAATACTGGTGTTCTAGGTCTTTTCAGTCACTAAAAGAATTTCTTTTAATTATAGAACTCCATCCTTAGAGTAGCGAACATGGACAGAGAGAGAGAGAGAGACCGATTGGGGATGCTCTTTCCATCAATGCTTATACTGCTGTATCCTGTTTAGCTCACACTGACTCCCACACTCACAATGACTTTTTTAAACTTTAACAAAAGATCCTTCTGAAATATGAAAGTGAGGACATCTGAATTAATATTTTTATCAGCCTTGGCAAAAATTGAATATGTGTATGTTTTACAATTCAAAGATACTTTAACTATCTGTGCGATAATGCTGTTACATTATCGCCAAAACCATATTGCCCTTTTAGTTGATTTTTAAATTGTGCTTGAGTAAAATGAAAGAAGGTAAATATTGAATCTATAATGGGAAATGCCAAGTTTAAATTTTTGTTACCTGTATTTCTTCAATCTTGTGAATTGATAATGAATATGGTCTATAGTTTTATTATAAATTGTTCATAGAGAAAAAATAATTTTCTATCCACAAGATGACATTATTGTTTCAGAAAAAGAGGGCTGTCACTATATTTATGTGGCAGTGCAGTGCTAATAAGATATCACTTAACATATCCTAGCCATTTTAGATGCAGGGATTTGTGTTATATTTCCTACTGTTTTAACATTTCACTTGCAACAATTATCTTTTTTTCTCCCCTAGAGATATTCAAAGCAAGCTCCTAAGCAAACTTCACAAAATATAAAAAGAAACATAAAGAGAAGAATAACCACCTCGAACTGGAGGACTAGTGCATCTTTCATATCATTCTCCAGCCAAGACCATCACTGAACAGTGCTTAGCAACATTTTTCATTTATTGACCATAAAAAGGTTTCTTCTCAGAGGAAACTTGAGCAGTGTTGGTAACAGTAGTCTGGAGACCAAATAGAGAAGCATCTTTCTTGGGTGAATCTAAAGTGGGTTAACAAGAACCACATCATTCAGTGAAATAAAATGTAAAGGTTTTTTTAAGCAGTCTGAGTACAATAGCTCCTTGTTCCTCTGTTCCAGGTGTATCTGGCACCATGGATTTGGGGTAACAGGACATTTATTCACTAGACTTGGTTGCTCAAATCCCCATCCAACCTGGTTTGGAGCACTTCCAGGAATGGGGCATCCATGACTTCTTGCTTCACACTGTAAGTAAAGGTCAGATTCATGACCATCTGAGGAACCTGAAAGTTCCAGCACAATCTGTTTAAATATCCTGATACCTAAAGCACATGAGTATCATTATCTGGGTTCCTATCACCTTCAGGCATCCTATTCCAAGTGTATTACAAAACTTTATGTTTTATTTTAGCAATTTCTTCCCCATATGACAGAACAACACACATAATTATGTCATTATGCTTCCCTGTAGGCTTCTGATTTGGAGTTAGATGAAGTCATTGCTATCTTCTTTGCTCCTGTCTGAATGTATCACTGACTGTAAGTGCACAGATAACCAGCAAACATTTCTAAAAATGCTTATTTCAATTAACAGGAATATTTTTACCAGGTAACAGATGAAGTTCTCTATAATGCTATAATCTTTAGGCATATGTTCTACCCCATTTCAGAAATCTCACAATTACCTATGCATCATTTCTATCACGAACTTCATTAAAATTCTGCCTTAAATATTTGATTATTGTTAACACAAACAGAACATATTTCCATTAAGGGCTAGAGTTTTCAACAGTAAAACATGCTGATCTATTTAAACATCCTGCTTTATAATGTACTTAAAGACTGTTTGTGTTACTATGTACCTTAGGCAAATAGTAGTTGGACTATTTCCGTATTTGTTAGAACCAGATACTGGGATTTTTTTCCAGTCATGATCAAAATATTTGTCTGGTACAAATCAAAATGAATTCATAAATACAGAAAAAGGTAAACTAAGACTTTTACTTGGGATTTGTCTTTGTGTAGATAGCTGTACAAAGATTTTCATTGATTGTATGTCCTCATGATGTGATTGAACTGGTAGTCTAATAATGTCAACTTGACACTGATACATTTTGTGATAACCTTGTCCAATGTTGTCAGTATTGGACACAAGCCTCCATGTGTTACTGCTTTATACTTCTTCAATATATTAATCAAAATTGGAACTTTTCTGGATATGTCTGTACAAATTGGTATGTGGAATCTGCTTCAACTGCTTAACAACATTCTACATGAAATAATCTTTATATTGTCTTCCTTTAAGATAAAGTAACTTAGATCTCTTCAGGTACAAGTCCTGGACTACTTGTACACTTACTTGTAACCCATTTTTTTTCCTTCTTTTGGAGTCTAAATGTATCTTTTTCATGGGGGAAAAAGCAATGATGAAAATAGATGTGTTGTTTGGAGCTATTAATTTTTCATGATTAACATGAAGTATGTTAAGAATTATGTCTGTGTTACATGCATGTTTTCTCTGTGCATGCATGCAGCAACTGTACTGACTCATACGGTTTTTAATCTTGAATTCTGACTCGTATTAGAGTCAGAGAGTTTATTTTTGTCCAGGTTAGTAATAAAGGTATTTAAACTAAACTGAGTTAAAACTATAGCGTATTACATTTTGTAATTCAACTGCAGTTGTGCAACATATGTTGACAGTCCATCTGAAAATTTCAAGCTATTGTACATAAAAGTAATTACATTAAATTGCTGGACTTTAATTGAAAAATAACAGCATAACTGAGCAAAGAGTGCAGTCTAAGTTACGCACATTAAGCAAGCTAGACCCACTGATGTACTAGGACTTTTGTGGAAGTAGCAGGGTTTTCCTACCTAAAGTGCTTGCTTTCTCCTAAGTTTTGAAATCTTTTAAGAAGTATGGTTTTCTAATCACCATATTATACAATAGCATTTGATATCTTGCTTGCTACAATATGCTACTTCATGTTAGAACAATAAAGGAAAAATCGTTATTTTTGTAAAGCAAGCAAGAAGGAAAACGAAATATCTCTCCACAACTGAATGCTGCTAAGACTCAAAGTTCTTTATATTCACATGTCTGTCTTTCAATTTCTTGTAATTCCTTCTTGCTGTTACACAAGGAAAACCTTCGAGTCTGTTCCTCATCTGCTAAATCTGCCCCAAATACCACTGTGACTCAGTTTATCCATTTATAAAGACCATACATGGTCTTCTGCATGCTGTCCCAGTCGACCATGATTTCAGAATATGTTTTCATTGTCTGTTCCACCATTCTGTAGCTCTATAAATTTCAAGAAACTGCTTGAATGCTGTCAGGTGTGTCATGGCTCTTCTACTCTTGCAGAGCAAATGCTTACACTCTGTCCCATTATTTTCCAAATCTTCACAAATTTTCAGAGCCCATAACTCCATTTCTTATCAATTTTCCCAACTCCATTTCCCAGCTCTGTTCCAAGCTGTCATGCCACAGGCCCATTACTCTATTTAATGTGCAGCACCAAGGCTTTATTAATTTCAGAATGCTTCCATGTTTGCACTGTTACCTGCATTAGCTCTCCTCATTGTATTTACCTTTAAAATAATTTGCAGATAAAATCTTCTAGTGCATTTTGTTGCTGTTATAGTCCTCAGTTGAATTAGTTGTACTTAAATTAGGTAATAAGACTAATGCCTTTATTTTTGGGGGAAAGAAGTTAAGCTACAATAAGTACATATTACAAGAGAAAAAATGTCCCTAGTAATTTAAGAAAGCTGTATTGTAGCCCTGAGATTTCATAATGTGTATGGTCACTATGTTGTAAATAATGGATGCTAGACAATATATAGTTTCTAGTGGATATGTGTAATAAGAACAGAGAGTCATATGTATTTCCCATTTTAATTTCATAGGGAGAATTTAAAAGTTTTCATTTTACTTACTATCAGCAGGATTGTTTTGGCCACTGAGAGTAGCCTGATTTTGCTATGCCTAATATTTGAAAAACTGACAGTTCTTATTTTTTGAAAATCACTGGAAAATTTTACCATTGAAGGGACTAAATATCCTCAAGTTTGAACTTTATATCTTGATTACAGACCCTTAATAGTTAAATCTTTTTTAAAAAAAAAGTTACTGCAAGAATTTTTCTAATATTCTGCCTCTTTGTCAATGGCCTTCTTTGCTCCACCTATCGTACTACTACCTACACTCCCTTGTCTCTCTAAATGTTCCTCCTGCACATAAACTTTTTCTTATGCTGCTGTTCTTCCTGATCTTCCTGGTTTATTAAAAGAGAGTGGAAAAAAAGGAGATGAAGGAGCTTATGTACACACTCTGTGCAGAGTGGATGGCATTTAATTTTATAAAGCTCTGTCTGATTGACGGGTACAATAATCTCGCTGTATAGAGCAGTGATGTGCTTGTAGGGGAATAGAGGTGATGCTGTCCGAGGTTCCACTCTGCCACTGCCCAGCTGGCCAAGAGGGCCAATGGCATCCTGGCCTGTATCAGCAATAGTGTGGCCAGCAGGATCAGGAAAGAAATTCTTCCTTTGTACTCAGCACTGGTTTGGCCACACCTTGAGTGCTCTGTCAAGTTCTGAGCTCCTCAATTTAAGAAAGATGTTGAGATGCTCAAAGGTGTCCAGAGAAGGGCAACAAGGCTGGTGAGGAGTCTGGAACACAAAGATGATGAAGAGCAGCTGAGGGAGCTGTGGTTGTTTAGTCTGGAGAAGAGGAGGCTCAAGGGAGACTTTATTGCTTTCTACAACTACCTGAAAGGAGGTTGTAGTCAGGAGGGTGTCGGTCTCTTCTCCCAGGCAACTGGTGACAGAATGAGAGGACACAGTTTCAAGCCGCACTAGGGGAAGTTTAGACTGGATGCTAGGAAAAAATGCTTCACAGAAAGAGTGATTGGCCATTGGAAAGGGCTGCCCAGGGAGGCGAGAGAGTCACCATCCCTGGATGTGTTTCAAAAAAGACTGAATGTTGGATGTGGTACTTAATCCCATGGTTTAGTTGATGAGAAGGTGTTAGGTAATAGGTTGGACTTGATGATCTCAAAGGTCTTTTAGTTAGTTAGTTTAAGTTTAGTTTAGTTAGTTAGGTCTCTTAGTTATGCAATTCTGTAACTATAATTGCAATGGTTTTATTATTTTTTTCTCGTTTTTAAAATTATCTTTTCCAACCTAGTTAATTATGTGATTCTGTAAATAAAATTGCAATGATTTTATTTTTTTTCTTATTTTTAAAATATGTCTATTGCATAGCATGATGCACTGATCACCTTTTCATCTCAGACTTCGATGTAATTAAGAATTTATCAGGTCTCTCCCCTATAATTGAAAGAACTGATAGGAAATTTGCTATTATAATGATCAAGAACTGTGGAAATACAGGTCAAGAACAAGCTTGCTTCTTAGTTTAAAATAAAATTTCTGCATTTCACAGATTTGGGAGCATTTTCAATACACTGAGACTAGGACAGCTTATACAAAGAGTGGATTGGACTCTGGGGCATCTAGCTGTAAACCAGTGCTCAGCATTGTGGGAGAGGCTGAATACATGTGGAAGTGGATTGCCTACACACCCAAAGTTCCTCTGGTGGCAGTGTTCTCCTAGGTACAGAGCAAATTGTCTTTTAAAAGATGTAAATTAAAAAGTATGGTATGCCTTTATCTGTCTCCTTTTTGTGTACATAATTAATAATTTCAAATAATTTTGCCTAAGTTCAAATGCTAAGTATTCTTGAGACAGTCAGTACTGTGCACTGTATCAGTTAGGGAAGAACCTGAATTAAAGTAAATACTCGAGTGTGATTTCCAGAAGCATGGACCAATTCAGTCTGAAACACAAGCACACACACTGACTTAATTCCCGGTTGACCCATGTTTCCACAATCTCCAGTTTTTCCTGTATACGATGAAATGAAGAATGGAATTTTGACTCTCAGACTTTGTGTATTCCATGAACATGTTGATCAATGCAGCTAATAATCAGACACCAAATAAACCTATTTTATCACTACTGACACTAATTTCACTAATTTCCAATGTTCACATTTGTCCTTTCTGATATGAATTTTGGTAGAATTTTTTTCCATTTATCAGCACATAAGCTAATAAATCGAAAATTCCTCTCTCCTAGCCTGCTGATTTGCTTTCGGCAACTGGGCAGTCAAATAAACAGGCCAAGCAGTGAAAAACTGACACACATGAGATTTGTAAAGGCAAGTTTAAGTGCTCCTCTAGAACTGTTTTGAAAGCATCATTAATCATGCTGGGCACTGAGCCACTATAAGCAACGAGTTTCAATTGTATTACTCCTTTTAAAAGAAAAGATGAACTTCCTCTCTTTCCTCTCCATGGTTCTTTGTACAGAAAGTATATCCAGCCTCAGCTAGAAGTCTTCCTCAGTAGGTTAAGAAAAGGAGAGAGCAGGAGGATTATTTTGATTGTTCCACCGTCCCCCACCCTTTACTTTGTAAAGGTTTTCTCTCATTAGAAATATATTCCTTGCCTCATTTGTAAAACTAATGGCAGGTCTTTCTTCTGCTAAGGGATACTGTAAACACTATGCAAACAGGCAAAAGAAAAACCAAAGCAGATCTCCCTATCATGCATTCCTCTACAGCAGGTTACTAAAGGGACACGCTGCTTCTAATATCTAAATTTAGATACTAACTAAATTTAGATAATAACTAAATTTAGAAGCATTTCTGTGGACCACTAGTATTATATATTAGCGATCTTTAAAGATCATTCAAGAAAAATTGCACTGAACATTTATGAAATAAAATTTTCAATAGAAAATTTTGTGGGGTCTTATTGCTCCTCCCTTGCACACTGTCAAACTAAGGATGCAATAGTTTTTTGAACTTGTAATTTACCGCAGTCACCTGGGGACTAATGCTAATTAGGTCCTTTGAAGATGAAAAATGCAATTCTTTGATTTTTATGGATATAGCTTTCAAGTTAATGGATGCAGCTTTAGAAGCCTTCTGTTTTCAAGGACTTGTACATTACAAAATTCAGGAAGGATATACCTTGTTCTTTAACTAAATGCTTGGTTTATGATGTTTTCATTCAAAATAAATATTAATTTTAAAGACTTTTATTTCAGTTCATTAATTTAGATTTAACTTGGAGTTAAACCTGGAATTCTAGGAGAACCAGGTATATAATCTTCATTTCCACTGGTCCTGGATTTTGCACTTACATGTTCCTTTATTTAGTTTATAAAATATGTTCAATTTTGATCTTGAAATTAATATTAATCTCCTCAATTTTCATATATTTCAAGGTAAGATTTTACAATGGACATTAAATTCGATAATGAGGCATCAGTATTTATATTTAATTTTTGCATTAGCAAATATGTTTCATGGAAATGAGAAAGCCTAGCTTCAAATCAAGATAAATGACAGACATTGTCTTATTTTGTACCAGGAGGTGCTTGCTGGCCCATTATGATCCCAGTAAGAAAGCCACTCTGTAAGGTTTCAATAAAAAAGTGTTTATTAGAATTATCACTAAAAAAAGATAACAGTATATGTAATCTTTATAACCCTTAACCCTCAAATGCTGTAGCATTGAATGACCATTCAACCCACAAGTGGCACATCATGTGGACTCTATGCATGGAAGAGATCTTCCCCTTTTAATCCTTTGAGTAGCTACATGGAAACAGCTCTATTCATATTTTCTACATCCCTAATGATATTTTACTAGTCAAGTTGTATTTTGAAATTGAGCATCTATATGTTCATGCCTCTGAGCTTCAAGAGAACAAACCAAATAAATCAAATTCCAAATGGGAAAACCCAGGGGAACTGATTGAATTCCTTGTCCACAAGTAATTTGTTAGGTGAATAATCCTAAGTGTTCTTAAATCGTTTATTCAAATACAAAATGATTGGTAAAGTTAAAGACTACTAATAAATTGGTGTTATAGACCTGGAAAAACACATCGTGTATCACCAACTTTGATATAGCTGCCATGGCATGAATGCAATTACTTTATATTTCAAAAGTGGAAGAGAAAGAACCAGTTAGAGAAAGCAAATAAAATACAGAGAATGAAATATAGTTGGATCTGATGATTACATTTTCATTTTTCCTGGCTTTTAAAATTGCTGCACTGGAGGCTCCTTCTTTGCCCTCCAATGGCAAAACATCAGAAGTAAAATTGTAGTAATTTATGAAAAACATTGTGTATGAAAGTATAATGGAGAATTAATGGAATATTTAGGAAATAAGGAGTAGAATGCAAAAGTAGCAGTGCGATGAACATTTCCCATTTCAGAAAGAGCGTGGGCTGAACACTGTGAAATGCATTTCAATTTGCAAAGTAAATTTCATTAGCTATTTCTTTGATAAAAACACCTATGATGTATATGACTCTATCCCTCTCTCTTTGTATGTGTGTAAGTATGTACCTCTCTCTCTCTCTCTCTCTCTCTCTGAAGGTTCCCCTTTATTTCTGTTCTGTGAATTCTTACTGAAATTTTTGTGGGCACAAGATATTGTTCTTTAATGTATAGAAACAACTTATATCATGTTGTCTCTCTCCATCATTTCACTCATGCAGAAGCAAGAGGTCAGTGGAGGGCATTAATGTTTTGCTGTTTTCCAACTTACACACTGTAAGTAAATTTCATTAACTTGTGATGTATTCAGCAAAGAGTTCTGTATTTCATCTATAAACCCAATGACAAGAACAAGACCGCTGGTAACTAGTCCAAATAGTTCTCTGCATTTGATGTGGAAACAGTGGATATTTTTTTAATCTCACCTTTATATTTTATACAGCACAAAAGCAAACAATTATTTTTCCTTTTCACTTTTGTAGTATGGTTAATATATTTAAGCACTGATCGATAAAATAAAGGATCTTTCTAAAACCTCTATATACTGAAAAAATAGGACTGGACAGTTCTTGTTTTTTCTTCTTTTTTTTTTTTTTTTTCTTTTTTTTGGTATCAAGTTGCTGTATTGTAATGAGGCTACACTGCAGTATGAGAAAACACACCAAAATGAAACAATTGTGCATGCTTTTTCGAGCTTTTCCTGGGTAGAAGGCAGGAGTAATAAACCTTAGATAACAGATATTAGTGATTTTTTCTGCATACTTTCTAGCAGGCATGAGGCTAAAGTGTACTTGAAAGCAGACTAAAAACTTACAAAATACATTAAAATATGGTAATTTTCTATGTGCATATTTAGTTTTATGGGAAAAAGAGTTGATAACATGTTCAAGGCCAAATACAAAATAAAGGAATGAAAAAAACATAAGCTGACAATGTATAGACTTTAAATATATACAGTCTGAAGTTTTTGTTCAGTTAAACTTTATCTGAATTCCTATATTTGTATTGAGAGACGGCTTCAAATACACATTAATCCAGCCAATTCCAATCATTATATTTAGAAGGTTTCAATGCTAGCAGTGTAGAGATTTACCTCAGCCAGCTTTAAATATGTGAAAGATTATGTTTAAATCTCTACTTCTCACTCTAGTTGCCTTTTCAGTCAGTGGAAACTAATAAATCCCTTCAGAGAATGCTTCATCTGGTCTGTGGAAACCGGAGAGAGGTGACTTACACTGTGGTGTGAATCACTCTCTAAAGACGCCTGTTTCTTTTGGTGACCTGCAGAAGAAACCTGCTATGATTAGTTGAGATCTAAACCTCCAAGCAAGAATAGACCTCTTTGTACATTACCTGTCACCACAGGAGTATGATGATGAAGCTTTCAGTGAGTTTCGCACTATATTTAGAAAAAGAGCTTGAGTTTTTAATAGATGGAGAAGGGGAAGGAAATAGTTATTTCTCTTTATCAAACTCTTGCTAACTAATAAATCATTTGCATGAGATAAAATTCTGGATTAGCAGTGCTGAAAAAGTCATGGTGAGCTACAAGGAGAAATATCTGTTTATTTTATTAACTAATACAGAACAACGTGCAAACAATTTTTCCCAGAACACCAGAAGTAACATGGGCAAGGAAAGCTCTCTTGGATGACATTTGCGGTTATTTCTGCCGGTAAAGTCACTCTGCTTGAAATTTCCAGCACTTTAGTATTATCCAACACCTGTCACAGAAGCTAATTTGGATTTACCTGCTTTCAATCTTCTCATGTTTCTGTTTTCTTTGAATTTTAGAATGAGTTGAAGGTGTCTGGGAAAGTTCTTCATTTAAAAAATTTGTATCTACAATTTTGCTAAAATACATTCTTTCATGTACTTTTAAGCAACTATTTATTCTTCTGAAGGATTTTCAGCTTTCAAATCTATATGCTAATAGAAAGTAAAATTCGAATTGAATATAAGGAATTTCATCTTTAAATATTTTTAAATAAAACTGTTATCTGCTATTAATATTCAATCTTGTAAATTTAATATAAATTCTTTGTTAATGTCCTTTGAGTTGCATGTTACAACAAAAGTAGGTAATTCACTTAAGTCTCATGTTCCTTGTCTTCTAAGGTTATGTTGAATTTTGTTTTGAAGAAATCCTCATTAACATTTTGCGGTTTAATTTTGAGATAGTCTACTATTTTTATTCCTTGCTTGCATGTTAGTTGGGCTATTACTTTCAAGAGTTATTTTATTACCCAGAATTACAACTTCTGTGCACTTCCTGTGTAGCAAGCAAGGCTGTTGTGTCTAAGTAGGATTTTTTATAAAATTAAAGTAGTAATGTCAATCAGGAAAGATGTATTATTGACACCATTTTATATTATGTTATTTACACACAGAATTACACACACAGAATTAATAAGGTTGGAAAGGACCGTAGAGATCATCAAGTCCAACCTTTACCTAGGCTAACAACCAATGCAACATCAGCCTAAGATCTATACCATCTAAACCATACCACTAAGTTCATCATCTAACCTATCCTTAATATGTTATGTTATTTACTTAATCCTAATCTTAGTTTGAATTTGCAATCTTAAGTAGGTCAAAGATCTACAGTCTTACAGATGTTGGTCATTTAATGGCATATTATTATATTTCACTCTGTTCTACAATGAATTGTAATGAAGGCAGTGGCATCCATTTTCAAAATCTAATGAGTTTACAGTGAGAACTTTTTGCTATTTGCTCCACTCTTAGGTAATTGTGCTTAAGACTGATATCTGGCAAATGTTTTTTTCTTCTGGATAAGAATACTGCCAGGTACTTCAGCTCCCACAGTATCAACCTGACCTTATTTATTTCAATAATATAAAATGTCAGTACACTTCACCAGTAAAACTCATTGTTGATATTTATTAGGTAATCACTGATCATTTTGAGTTTAATTTTTTTTTCTTGTATTAAAGGTATGTTATTCACTACTGAGTCAATCTTTCTTCCTTCAGAATTTGTTGAAAAATATGTTTTTAAGAGGGCTTTTTCATATTTATATAGGCAGTGACTATGTTTTCATTTATAAATATTCTTTATGTTTGCAACTATGTTGTTCCTTTATTTGTATTTATTTGTATTATCCTGGGTATGCTATTGTCATGTTTGTGCCACTGATTTCTAGATTTTAGCTTTTCATGTAACTGTGGACTTTCCAAGACTTGTTAAGAGTTCTTTGGTTGCTACTCTTTATTCTTTTTGAGTTGAAGAAAGTTTTCTGGATTTTGGTGAAAAGAGTTTTTGAGCCTAACTTGAACTTGTTTATTGATGAATCCTTATTTCACATTTGTTTTATAGTTTTTTTTTAGTTTCCATATTATTTCTAAACTTTAAGAAGAAAAATTAATATTTTCTTGGCAAGATTCTGTCTTCTCTTAGTTATATAAGTTTTATACTGTCTTATTCACAACATCATTACAACTATTATAGTATATGATATCATGCAGAAAATAATCCATATCATGGTAATAGTGATTTCTTCAAATCCATGTGCTATATCTCTATGCATTATGCTTTTCTTTCTTTGAAAAATTCATTTGCTTTGTACCAGATTTTTATCATAGTGAAACATTTATTTTTGAGTTAGATTTTGAGTTAGATTTTCAGTCATATTACACATAAATTGTGTGGGAAGAATGCTCTTCTTCCTGTAAGCCTGATGCTAGCCACAATTTCATTAGCACTCTACTTATTTTGATTTCTGAAAATGCTTGTCCATTTTTCCTTCTCCTTATATTTATCTATCTTGACAAAAGTCCCTCACTGCTGGCCTTAATGTTCTTGGGATTTTTGTCAGTCGAAGTTTGTAGGCAATAGTGGAATTAACCTTTGATCTCAACTTTGTGTCATCTCTTACTGTATAACCTTCTATAATTACTGTTTTCATGTAGTGTGTTTAAAAACTGGCTCAGAGCAATTACTGTTAATTGACGTTCAGTCTATCAGCAATTTTTTCTGCTTTAGAAGTCATAATTAATGCTACTTGCTTTCTGTGCTAATCCTCTGGCCTCCCTGAATATTTTATGACTCTGTTATCATTCTCAAATTGCTTTTTGTCTGCTCCTAGCCATTGATATGTGCTTATTTCAGTGATTTAGAATCACATTCATCCAATTCTTTCAGCAGCAAGATCGTATTGTTGCAGTTAAAGTTGCTGTTCTAAAAATTGTCTTTCACAGCTTGTTACACCTTAATAAAGAACTTTTTAGAGCCCTAGAATTCCAATCAGCAATGCTTGCCAAGAAGAATAGGTTGCTTTCTATGCGTTGTTTTTAAGGCATACCTGTTTATGTTTCTGCAACGTTTTTTTTTTTAACATATACTCAGTTACATATGGGCATATGGGCTGTAGTTTGGAGAATCCCCTCCCCTGACCCACTGTATCCCATGCAGGATACAGTTGGCTTTGTGGTCTGTGCACGTTGTCAGCTCAAGTTCAGCTAGAGGACGTCACTTGCCCTACCCTTATCCACCGATGTTGTAACACCATTGTAAAAGACCACCAGATTTGTCAGACCAAATTTGCCTCTAGTGAAGTCATGTTGGGCTGTCAACAATTCATCTCCTTATATTCCATATGCCTTTGAATAGTTTCTAGGAAGATCTGCTCCATGATCTTGCTGGGCAGCAAGGTGAGTCTGGATGCAATTCCCTGGATCTTCCTTTTTTTCCTCTTTTGAAAAATAGGGGTTACTTTTCTCCTTTTTCAGTCACTGAGAACTTCACCAGATCGCCATGACTTCTCAAATATGATTGGAAGTGGCTCGGCCACTTCCTCTGCTAGGTGCGTCGCGACCTGTGGATGCTTTCATCAGGTCCTATGAATGTACACGACTTCAGGTTCCTTAAATACTCTCAAACCTGATCTTCTCCTACAGCAGGTGGCTCTTCACTCTTCCAATCCCTGCCTTTGCCTTCTGCAACTTGGGTGGTATAGCTGGAGCACTTGCTTATAAAGACTGAGGCAAAAAAGTCATTGAGTACCTCAGACTTCTCCATGTCTTGGGTAACCAGGTCTCCCATTTCCTTCTCGGGAGGTCCCTCATTTTCCCTATGCTTTTGTTTACCCCTAATGTATATAATATATAGTATTTGATTATGTATGTTAAACATAAAAGGTAACATTTTGTACAAGTTTAATACCTCATTTTGCCTGCTGGATCTGTATGCAAAGCAGAGTAACCTGAAACAGGCTTCTGTATAACATATGAGCTATTTGGATTTATATAATGAGGTGCATGTGCCTGCAAGCTCATGCATTTGTCATCTGCCCTAATGCAGTGTTTAAACTCCTACTCCTAACAATTTTGCTTCTCTAACTTCACATGTCACATTGGGAACCTCAGATAGGTCCTGGGTTGAGCTGCAAGAAAAAGGGGTCTAAAATAGAAGCGTGCATCTTAAATTCATTAATTTTATTTGATTTACTGTGTTTTTATAATATTTGAGTGGGAGTAAAGTCATACCTTGACCCTTTGAAAATAATGCAAAATGGGAATTCAATAAAGGCTTTTTCCTCTTGGCCACCAGCATTTATAGAAACTCCATTTCACAAGTATTTCCCATTTTGCTCATTCCTGTCTCATATTAGACAACCCAGTTGGTGAAACAGAAATAAAAATGTCAGCATTTTAAAAGACTAAGTCCTTATGAGATACATAGGTTTATATTTTGTGGTGCTAAAATATTCATACTGGCTTGGTAGTTTTATTGCTCTGTTCTTGAGGATAAATAAATCAATAAGCAGAGCACTTATAAAAGCCCTTCAAAGTAGGAAAGATCATAAAAATCTGGATAGCTAGTTTTGGCCTGTTATTTACTTCATTATAAATCTCTAATGGCTTCTATTAGCTTAAGTTATTTTGAAAAATACCCATTTCACTCATCTCCCTTTTTTGTTAGTTTAGTTTAGTGGCCTGATTGTATGAAGAATGAAAATAAGAACTACCTATTTTACAATTTTTAAGAAGAAATATGACTCAAAAAGGCTCAGCATATAGCATTTGCATGTGCACAAAAACAAAATGAAATAAAAGTAGAGAGCCTTATGGGGAAAAGAGCCCTCTATCTATTTTATAATAAATTATATCCTTCCTGAAAAACTTCTCAATCTGCAGCAATTAGATGGGTTAATCACTTCTGATCTAGGGGCATATACTGACATGATTAATTTAACTGTGTATTAGCTGTGCTAGAAAAGACACCATGTATAAAGTATATATTCTGATGGTGACTTAGGATGTTTATCATTTTAATTCATTTGTAGTTGGTTTTCTTAATTATCTTTTGCACATTATTAAGTACTCTAATTACTTGCTGAAATAGCTAGCTGAACTTTACTTCCTAGAATCTAACATATGCAGTATCTAATGTGTGTAACTATCTTGAAGACTCAATTGTCTAGAGAATTATTTAGAGGAGGAGAAGTGGATATTGCATTTAAATATGAAAGAGTGATAGTAATCTCTGTGTGTTCCAAACAAATCCTCTTGCTTATGAAAAGGTAGGGCAGTGGGGTGTGAGAACCGCAACTTGATGTGTTGCAAATGCACTGCTGCTAGGTAGATCTCAAATCAACCCACCCACGCTGAAAGGGTTTTGAAAAGATACTTTTGTGCTATGTCTTGTGTTTCTAACTGATTCATATCAGATGTTGAGAAGACCCATCTGACTTTACAGTAGAAGTCCTTATGATAAGGCAAATTAGAAAGGCAGCTATCATCAAAGATCCTTGAAGATATCCAAGGGCCTCATTAGTTTACAGGTTTTGAAAACTTTAAGTACTGACTGACCTGAATCCTTTTCTCTGTTCAGCAGACTGATATCCTCGAAGAAACAAATTTTAACAACTAAATTGCCAACACATAGGACAGTAGTCTCCAACAGTCAGGTTTCTTTGACAGGATTCTAATTACCACTACCCAAAATATAGATTTAGTTTGCATAATTTTGTAATTAAAGAACTTTCCTATTCAGTACTGACAACTGAACAACATTCTCTTTCATCTGCAAACATACGCCTTCAAAGTTTTTTCTTTTCAAAAATCTGTATTATTTCTCAAAGGCAGATAAACCTCAAGATACCTGTGAGCATAACCCACAGACAAAATTCGTTCCTAAAATTTGGCTTGCTATAAACATGCTGGTTGATATATAGTTGAAGAAACAGTTCAATCTCATTTAGCAATATAATATGCAGAGATGAGACTGAGGACCATCAATATTCACTAAGGTCTAATTTGTCCCTGATTAATGTAAATGTCCTGAGATGGAGTAAATCAGCAAATTCATTGAAATCGTTGTTCAGGATTTGATCTTCCTTTAAACTCAGCCATTGTGCTATGACCTAATTATGTTATGGTTTCTATCCTATTGGATGGAATAACTTCATGGCACTTTACTTGGACCTAATATTATTCATACTGAAGTCCAGATTCATTCTAGTTATTTTGATTAAATTAGCAAAAACTGTAAAGAGCAAACCATTGTTCTGAATTTGCAGTCATATTCTATTAAAGGTTAAGAGAATCAGAATCCATGCAAAGATAACTGTCAAGGTATTTACTTTCACCATAAAACTGCCTGCAGTGAATAGATCCACAACAAGGAAGAAATAGGATTGACATTTTTATTACCATTGGCAAGGGTAACATTTCAAAACACTCACAGCAGAAACCTAAATTATCATGATTGTGTTGTTGGGGAATTCAAATATTATGGTCCATCTTCCTACAACATGAAGATAGACTTTATTGAATGAATCACTTTCCTTTTTCCTTTTTTAAACTCTCTCTATCCATTTTCCTAGCAGCCTACCAAGTTCTGAATGCAGGTTTTTTTCCTGCCTATCCAATATTAATCAGAATAAGTGGTTTAACCTAAGTCTGCCTTGGTTATAACTGTTTTCCTATGTTTAATTATATAACAATCACTGGGTTTGTTTTTTTTTTCAACAGTACAGCCTTCAAAAATGTTCTAAACTCTGGTTTAGATATTCCTTCATGATGAGTTCTAATTGCATCAGATTGTCCAAATATCTTTGCCATATATTTTAGATTTGCTTGTTCCAGGAAGAATGCCAATGTGTGCCACACCTGTTTGCAAGTATGCGTTTCCTTGTATTTGAAGTGAATATGCTTTTTGTCTGGCTTATAAACAACTGTTTTCAAAAATACCAATATGTTCACTATTCTAAGATTATAAAAGGTCGTAACTATAGTTTTGCTTCTTACTTCTTGCATGTATAGAATAATTAAAAACCATGTGTCCTGGTTTGGTTGCTAGGGGGCGCTAACAGTTACAAGAGACTCAATAGAGAAACAGTAGCAGTTTATTTATCTAGGGGCTCTACGAACTATGGAACCCCAGTAAGACACAAATCAATTACAACAGCCTGACAATATTATGCAAAAAGAATAGCAAACTGCTCCTCCAACCTGGCTAGTGGGCTGTGGAGCAAGGGAAGGAAGGGAAGAAAGGCTGGCCCAAAGATGGCAACTGATCCCACATCAGAGCTGCTGAAAAAGGACAATGATAAGAACCCCTCAGGGGAAACCCAAGGGCAAGGTACCACACTTGTCCCTTGTCACTTGTCATTTGACACCGGGTGGTTTCCTACTGTCACTGACCGAGCTCTGACAATGCCACAATGACAACGTGTGGCCTAGGGACCCAGGAGCAGGGAGCCATACTTCTCTCAGCATTGAAAGAAGCCAAAAAGAGAGGTAGGACCTCTGTCCCCGTCCTTTTATAAGGTGCCTGTTCTCGTGTTATCTTGAAGTCTTCTTCCTGGGCATGCCACTTTCCCATTGGACGGCAGCATGGAGGCGCCACCTCTCTCCCCGAGACTTCACCATGCGGCCAAGATGACATTCCTGCCAGAATGCCCATGCAGGTCCTCACTAAGAAGATAGAGGCTACCACCACCAGCGCTGAGGGGAACACTAAGAGGGGTGTGGTGGCTGGCGGTGCCCCCACAGGGCCACCCACTGCCCACAGGGAGAAACTGCTGGCATGCACCAGCTAAGGGGTTTGGCGGCACTGGCCAGCTCAGTCACGCAGGCGCTGGCTCCCCCCCCCCCCCCCCCCCCCCCCCCCCCGGGGCCCGCGCGCCCCAACCGCCCA
>VXBA01006150.1:241138-265539 GCA_013399895.1 Serilophus lunatus | reverse complement strand
CAGCGGAGCCGTCCCATGCCCAGCCGGGGTCATGCTGCACCCACCACCATCTCCTGCCTGCAGCCTGCAGCGGGGCTGTGGGAAGAGCGAGCGGGGGTGGCATCAGAGTCCGCTGTGCATGCCTGACAAGGCAGAAAAGCAGCTGCCATGGCCACCACCACGGGGCTACACCATGCCTCCAGAGCCTCGCTTGGGCAGGTGCCACTTGAAAGGGAAGTGGCAGCAGTCACCCACCTTGCTGCTGCCATGGCCACGGCTCCAGCCCGGCACAGTGGGCAGCAAGGGGTGGCCACTGCCTGGGCCACCACTTCCCCGGAGCCACTCCAGGGCACAGGATGGGACCAGGCACCACAGGCCACTCGGGACAGGTTCTGCCCCTGTCCCGGCTCCAGCTTGGCATATGCAAGGAGCCACACATGCCGGGTGGCGGCAGTGGCAATGCAGAGCGGGCACAGGATGGGAATCTGCAGCACCATCACTGCATGGAGTGGGGGTCCTGCAGAAGTGGTGGCCATCACCTTGGCCCTGTACCATGCCGGGACAAGGGGGACCACCAGCTGTCTCTGCTTCACTGCCAAGAAAACAAAAGGTTTTAAAACAGACAAACAAACAAACACCCTTTCTCTCTCTCCACAAGAGAAACCCCAATATTAAATCCATAACATCATGAAGAAAGTATAAAATCAAACTAACTGCCTTCTGAATGCTGCTGATCTTTTGGACCTTTCCTCCATTAAAAAAGGAAAGTAACAAAGAAAAAAGGTAGAAGAAATATTCCCAGAAATTTTGCAAGCTGTTCCAGCATGCTTTACATCCCTCCTTTTTTTTAAAGCTTACTTGAATTGGATCAAAACTGGTACTCCTTAAAAAAAAAACCAACAAAAATTGGTCAGGAATTTGATTACCAGAAGAGTTGTGTTTCTGAGTTTGGTTTCTTTTTGTTTTTTCTTCTGCCCCCCAAAAAGGAAGAATTTACAAGATGCAGAGAAATTTCTGGAGAATGGACATGAGGCCTAGGGAAGTAATTTAGTAATATAAAAGAGATAGACGTGAATAGATCCCTCAAGATTAAGCCTGTGTTGTCTGTTGAGGTGTAAGCCAGCTCTTCTGTCCCTACATCTGCTCTTCCCTGTTTTGGAAGCTTGTTTCTGTATTTTGAGAGAGAACTGAATTTATACTATGGATAAATGACACTTGTGATTTTGTTTCAGCTTGACAACTGAAAACCCTTTTGGGTAGTAATCAATTGCACATAGAATTGTGAGTGCTGGACCTCATCAGTATCATTTCAGTGATCTTTTTGTTTCCTAATTAAGTAGTTGGGAGTGATTTATTTCAAAATTATTGCTAAAAATATTCTATAGAATTTGAATAAACACAATTCATCTTGTACTCTGCCACAAAATTCTCCATTCCCTTTCAACTTAGCATTTCAAAACATTATTGAAGTGTAATATTTTTAATATATTTATGTAATTAGTGTTTCAATAACATTGTGTTTATCAATGCTGTAAATTTTCTGGGTTTTTTTAATCAGGATAGCATATACTGAGTCAAATACTTTCTAAATATCTGTCATGTTCTATAAAGCCACATTTATGAATCTACCTTATAATCACACTTAAGGAAGAAATCAGTTTTGCTTTATATGTTCTTTCTTCCCGGAAATCATGCTGACTGGCACTAAAGATGTCTTCGGTCTTCCTCTGGCTTCTAAACTTGATTTTCATCAAATTTCTAGGCTTGGAAGGAGATCTTGTGTTTTGCTACTTAGTTTATCCTGTTCTCTTTCTTCTACTAGTAGTTTTTTTATTAACATCAGAGATTTTTATGCATTCCAACAATTCATTGCTTTAGTAAAACACAGTATTTTGGTATTGTCGAGATGTCTTCTTGAACAATTATGATGGATCTTAAGGCAAATAGCACAAAACAGCTGATTAAAAAGTGGCTGTTCCTAATGTATGTGTTTAACAGTCTTCTTGGTTAGAATCTGTTGATTCTGAATGTTCTTTTTGTGTTGTTATTTATTATTTTATTATCTCCCTGAAAAAATGTGGTTGTTTGAACCACTTTTATCACCAAGGGGGCATGCACAAGGAAGACTTAACAGATCCAACAGCAGGTAACAGTTTATTGTCTAGGGGCTCGACCAGGAAAAACTACCTTATGGGACCACCCAGACAAAATACACAAATATAAAACCCAGCAGTTGTCATGCAAAGAAAGCAAAAAAAACAAACTGCTTCTCAAAGGCCAGATGGCTGGCTGAGAAAAGCAGGGGAAGGAAAAGGGAAGCCGCCTCTCTCTCTGATGATATACTTCCAGCCCTCGAAGTCCCTGCAAAATGCAAAAATGGTGAAAACACCACCCCTCAGGGAGACCCACAGGGAAGCTATCACTTGCGATTAGGCTGGCTTGGCTCTAGCGCCCATGGCGGTGGGTGGAGTCGAGCTGTGTGGTCTGGAAGCCAGCAGGAAAAGGCCGTGCTGCTCCCAGCTGAGGAGGAAGCTGAAGAGCGAGGACTTCCATGTTCAGGCTTTTTATGCCCTTGTAGTCTCGTGGCAATCCGAGGTCTTCCTCCTGGCTAGGTTGTCTTCTAGTTGGCTGGCGGTGCTCAGCTCCACCTTCTTTTGGGATTTTCACTCTGAGCAAAATGGCGGTTCCCGCTGAAACACACGTGGCTGGGACCCGGAGGCGCCATTAGCCACCGTCCGTGGGGCATCTGCCATCCACAAGAACCCCCAAGAGGGGTCCCTGGGGCCAGCAGGACTGCAGGAGAGGGACACTTCAACAAGTCTGTATCCTTCTTATGCTGGGGGGCCAAAAGCTGGACAGAGCACTCCAGGTGGGTGTCTCATTAGGGGAGAATAGAGGAGCAGAATCACCTCCCTCGACTTGCTCATCACATTCTTTTTGATGCACCCCAGGATGTGGTTGGTTGAATTTCTGTGCTGCAAGCTGCACATTGCTGGCTCGTTTCTAATTTTTCCTTTACCAATAGCTCCCAGGCATTCTTTGCAAGGCTGCTCTCGATGCATTCAACCTCCAGACTGTACGGGTATGGAGGATCGCCCCAATCCATGTATAGGACCTTGCACTTGGCCTTGCTGTACTTCACAAGCCTCGCACAGACCCACCCCTAAAGACTGTCAAGGTCTCTCTGGATATCATCCCATTTAGTATGTTGGCCATACCACACAGGATTGGTATCTTTAGCAAACTTGCTGAGAGTGCAATCAAATGTAATGATGGATTTATTCTATAATTACAATTTTGCATTAAAGACATGCTTAAAATAGTGCCCTCAAACTGTACCTTTATATTTCTTATTTTTTTCATATATTAATTTTCTGAAATTCATGTTTTCATAATTGTGCAGATTTTGTGAAGAATCTTCAGAAAACCATAGTTATCTAAATATTTTTCTCAAAGCATTATGGACTATTAATTTAAATGTGTTCAATAAATGTTTTAACTTCTTGAGTTTAATCCATTTATCGAGTGCTGGCCAGCATTCTTTTCTTATTAATCTTTTTTCACATGAAGTCCAAAGTGTAAAATTAAACTTGCATAAAACCTTGTTTATGTATCTGATTAATCAGTCAAGCTGACTACAGATTTGTTATTCTAAAAGGACAGTCATTGTCTAGTCTAGAGTGAAAACGAGACTTTTGTATATATAAATTCTATTACGAATGAAAGATATTTTTCACCAGGAAGTTAGTAGTGGTGAAGTATAAACCTTTGTATTGTTTTTTCTGTGGCCAGGTTTTGGTGGCATTGGGGAGGGGGGCTGAGGGAGAGGCTTCTTCAAGAAGCTACTGGAAGTTTCCCCATGCCTAGGCTGGGCCCCACTGCTGACCAAGGCCAGGCCAATCAGTAGTTGAAGGAATGCCTCTGTGATAACATATTTAAGAAGGAAGAAAAAAAAAAAAAGTTAGTTGGACATGAAGATGGCTGCTGGAGAGGAGCAGGGTGAGAGCTTGTGAGCAACAACACAGACACCAAGGTCAGTGAAGAAGAAGGGGGAGGAGTTGCTCCTGGCGCCGGAGCTGAGATCCAGCTGCAGCCCATGGGGAAGACCATGGTGAAGCAGCTGTGCCCCTGCAGCCCATGGAGGACCACAGGAGTGCAGAGATCCACCTGTAGCCCGTGGAGGAGCCACGCCGGAGCAGGTGGATGCTGGGGAAGGCTGCAGCCCGTGGGAGACCCAAGGNCGGAGCAGTTTGTGAGAGGAACTGTATCCTGTGAGGGATGGACCCCATGGAATGTGGCTGGAAGGACTCCTCTCCCCAAGCAGCAGCTGAGAACAGCAGCTGACCACAGCAACATCCCCTCCCCACCTCGCCTTTTTCCCTTGACCGCTGCGGGAGAATAGGTTGAATGTAAGAAGGAGGGGGGTGGGGGGTAAAAGGTGTCTTTTAGTCTCTCACTCCTAGCTCTGATCTTGTTAGTAATAAATTTGATTATTATTCCCACATGGAGTCTTGTTTTGCCTGTGACGGTGATTAAGAAAGAATCTGCTGTAGTCCTTATCATGAATAGCGAAACCTCTCGTTATATTCTCTCTCTCCTCTATAGCTGGGCAAGGGGGAGTGAGAGAGTGGCTGTAGTGGGCCCCTGGCACCCAGCCCGGGTTAAACCACTACAACCTTCTTTATCTGTTTTGATTTTCCATAACTTAAAAACATGCCATATCCTCTCCCTTAAGACTGGGTAATTTGTGTCAGCATTATGTGATGTCGTTATTCAGCAGAATGAATATAACATCAAATTGTTAATGAAATACAAACCACCCCTAAAATATATGATTAAAAAAGTAAGTTTTATCTTGCAGAGACTTTTGCCTTATCTAAATGGTTTTATTTTACTTTATAATGAGCTTTAATCTGATCTTAGTTTTCAAATATTAGAATACCATAAAGCTGTTATCACAATAAAAATGCAAACATGACAGTGTGATAAGAAATCTATGATAATTATTTTGCTACAGTTACATAAGCTTGAATTTTAGGATCCATTATTTTTCAAGGTTCTTAGGTGATACCCTGATTTAACAGCAAGTGCTAGTTAAGTAGCTCCACTGTTTTAATAAATACGAAGTAAGACCTCTACCAAGTTGACATCTTTTATACTTAATTGACATTTTGTGTTAGGGGATGAAAGACAGAACTTTTTAAGTCTCCACAGATGAATGGCAGAGAAGGAGAATGAGAAACTGTAATATTTTCTTTTGTTTTATGCTTAATCTGACAAGTAACATGTTGTGGCAGCAACTTCAAGGATGTACTTGAAGCAAGGAACGTTTATGTTGTTTTAGGGGCTGTATATAAACAAAAAAGTTGACCAAATCCCTTTTAGCTTTATAGCTATACTTTGCTACTCATAAGGAAAACTAACTAATTTTAATCGTGTGCATTAGCAAGTCTCTATTCCTACTGTATTTTATATTTCTAATGGAATGTCATATTTATCACTTCATTGAAAGAATGAGATCATTCTCTAGAATAAAAAGAGAACATCAGTGATTGATTCAGACATCTAGTACTAAACAGGTTTCTGCTAGATAGAGATTTTACAGTGTTGGCTTAAATCTAAACCTGGTATCTGAGATGAAGAATGGCCAGTCGACACTGCCTAGCCTTTACTGAGTTAGAAGAGAATTAAGATACGTTCCTCAGTTTTACAGGTATAGGCTGCAGCAGGTATTTACAATGGAGGACTTTTGGAAGGAATGGGATTGCGATTTATAAACTGCAAAGTGAGGATGCAGTATGTCCTCAGAGAGAATGGCTGCTCTTTGGGAGGGGCCTTGGCCTGATATGAGCAGCTCAGTGCACTGCACAGACAGATCTCAGTCCTGTGCCACAGGCAGTCTGTAGCCCTTCTTGCTGCATGGACCTTGGACGTTTGTCATAGCTTTGTCTTTCTCTAGCCCAATCTGCTGCTTTACATGACTTGAATTTCTGTATGAACCCTAGACCAAATGTACTGCCTGATCATGTATGAAGCACACTGCATTGCTGAAGAAACCTCTCATAATCACTATATGGCCCTGCTCAGGTCTTGGGGGACTGTGTCATGGTCAGTGAGTGCACAGCTCTCCTCCTTGGCTCTTGGATTCCTCTCCTTCAGGGAGGAGCCCTGGTCCTGCTATTGTTTTCCCTTGCCACCATCACCCACTCAATCCCTGTCGGGGGCGGGGGGAAGACAGGCATCTGACATTTTGGCTCAGTGCTTATGCTACATAAGCACTTTTAACAGAGCTCTATTATGGCTATAGCGTTACTGCATAGAGCAGCATTGTAAGATACAAAAATAAAATTGACGTTCCTTGGAACGATGGTGTCCTTCTGTTGCCAAAATTTGGTCCCCATATGAAGGCCACTAATTGTCCAAAATCTAGTCCCTGTACGGGCCACCAGTTGTGGCCAAAATTTAGTCCCTGTAGGGCCACCAATTGTTGTCTAGTTGTGTTTGCGATCTCTTAACCGGAGTCATCTATTTGGTGGCCTCAGGGATCGGGACCCTCTGAAACCACAACTGTTAACAAAACGTACTGGCCTTCTGTGCATGGTGCTGTTAATCAGAAGATCTAAGAAAGAAAGACAGTCTATATACAATATGTACAGTGGGCAAAATAGAGTCTCATAGAGTCTCTTCTTTATTGCAAATTTACCTGGTTTTATAGTCTAAAGATTGTTTTAGTTCATACAGCCAAAATACAAAAAGAAAAGTAGTCATGTGTCACTGTCTCAGAGCCACAAGACAGTCACAAGATGGTGTTTACATACCTAAGACATTGTATCATAGTCTGACATGCTGTAATACAGCCTAACATTCTGCTACATCCTTTGTAGCTGAGATTCAAAACAGAAATCAAATATCTTTATCAATATTTGATTACTGATTATTTGATTCCTACAGAATTGATTTCTTCTAGCCCTATATAGAGGGTATAGTAGTGTCCAATATGTAAAGACTGAAAACTCTTTCCTCAATGTCACCTCAAACTAAAGTCAGATGGAAAGACTACAGAGTTTGTTAAAGTTGTGCTTTATCCCCTGGGCTATGTTGTTTCCCTTGGAAATGCATTGGAAACAGTACAACAATAGTGTGAGAAACAAGAAAATTAAGTTATTCCTCCAGCTGGTACTTTAAAAGCATTTGAAATACATTAGTGACAGAATTGAGTTTAAAAGCATCAGTTTCTTTTTTACCTGCAGCACTTGCACAATCACAGCTTGTCTGACTGGATAATTAAAGCAGTGTTAATTGTACCAATTAAGAAGCTAGAATGTGATTTATTGCTCTTTGTTTCATTCCAGGTCAGAGGAGATGCAATAGGAAAATACATAGCCAGCAATCTAAAGACAGTTTACTCTGAAATAGTTCTTTGCAATTTAGAAATTTAATTAAAAGCTTTAAAGTTTAATTAAAAAGTTAAATCATTTGTCTATTTCTATGGAAAAAACCCCCCAGTGTTTTTGTGTTTGGATCAATTATATAACACAAAACACAGTGAGATAAATGTACTATTTTCTGGTCTGAAGTTAGCGCATTTTTCATGCATAACAGCAACGCACATAAAAATGCATTCAGGGTACTAGAAACAGATATATTGTTCTATTAGGCAGAGTGTAAGAGTAAGTTTTAATCTAAAAAGATACTTTTTCTTTATTTTTTTGTGATGGTACAAAGACAAAAAGTCTTTTTTAACATAGTGAAAATAATGAAGAGTAAAAACAAAGTCTTTTTTATTATACTTTAAACTTTCAAAATAACAACCTGTTGCATTTACATAGTGGTAATAAAAACTCAGCCAAATATCTGTAAGATACTGGATTTGAATCTCACTGAATTATATAATTATTTTATTGGGTCAGAAAAAACATACGTGTTGGGGAAAGAACCAGTTTGGACAGTACATGGCCAGGCCCGCAGCCATGTGGCAGTCCTGGGCTCATGGACAGCACATGGAAAAAACTGTCAATCAAAAGGCCTGGCTGGTAGCACGTCTACACCACATTCCCTGGAGACTGATTGCCCACACCACCTCTCACACTAGCCTGGAGGACACTGAGTGGCCAGTGACCTGATTTTCCTACCTGGAAGTAGTAGCACTTTGGCCAGACCACATAAATATTGGAGCATGAGGCTCCATTTTCCCTATCTCTTCCTTCTCCTTCTGCCACCAGATGAGCCGGAAATCCATCAGACCCTTGACCATAACTATTTTCCTCTTATTTTCTTTCTTTACTCCTCTCTGTTTCTTCCTTTACTCCCCTCTGTCTTTCTTCCTTTACTCTCTTTTCTACTCCTAACCTTGCTTGCTTGCTTGCTTGCTTCCTTCCTCTCATTTTTTCTCATTCTTTTTTCCTCTCTTTCCTCTTAATTTTTTTGTTGGTAACTTAAAACTGATGGGCTGGATTCTATTAAGTTGTGAAGGTGTATTTGTGTAGGGTGCTTCTGTGGAATGCTTCTTCCTTGGTTGTGTGTTATCCCTGTATAAGCTTTTGCCAAAAACTTCATTTTCTCACTAAATTAAAAAGAAATCTATTGGGAAAGCATGTCACTGTTTTCTCTTTACGTGATTTCGAGATACTAATGAACTAAAGGCATTGCAAAAGTTTGGTTGAGCAAAATCTTTTTGAGCCTTAAATATAAATAATACTCCCAGCTGAGCATGTAGCTTTTGGACCTGACATCTTACACTGAAGAATGAGATATCAGTAGGAATTGTTTAATCAGCATATGAGGTCATATTTTACACAATATTCAGTAGTAGGATTTAAAATTCATAAATATGTGATTTAATCTCATGACTATCATTTCAAAAGGGCTGGCAAATAGAGTAATAGATTTGTAAATATCTCAGAAACTCAGAAATGCTCAGGACAGATACAGTTGAGAGCAGAAATAAATAAACTGTGGCTAGGAGTAAATACATGCTTACTCAACACTTCCTTTTGAATTAAAGAAAACCTGCTAGATATTATAAAAAACACTTCTGTTCTTTAGGCATATTAATAAGAACAAAGTTCATAGAAACTTTTTATTTTTCCTTGTGTCAATGAAGAACTGTTCATTTTTATAAATACACAGTCACAGAATATGCTGATTTGAAAGGGACCTACGTACAAGGATCATGAAGTCCAACTCTTAGCCCTGCACAGGACCCTCCCAAAGAGTCACACCATGTGACCAAGAGTGTCATCACAATGCTTCTTGAGCTCTGTCAGGCTTGGTACTGTGATTACTTCCCTGGAGAAACTGTTCCATTGCCCAACCACTCACTGGATGAGGAACCTTTTTCTAATATCCAACTTAAACCTCCCCTGACACAACTTCAGGCCATTCCCCTGGATCCTGTCACTGCTCACCAGAGAGAGGAGATCAGTGCCTACTCCTCCTCTTCCTGTCATGAGGAAGTTGTAGACCATAATGACGTCTCCTCTCAGTCTGCTTCTTTTCTCTGAAGTTATGTCCCAGGAAACATCAAATTGTTAGTTAACTATTTTAATCTACTCAAACTAGTGTTGTATGAGAGAATTCTGCTCTGGATG
The DNA here is from genome assembly GCA_013399895.1 of Serilophus lunatus. Taxonomy (NCBI): domain Eukaryota; kingdom Metazoa; phylum Chordata; class Aves; order Passeriformes; family Eurylaimidae; genus Serilophus; species Serilophus lunatus. The sequence continues at coordinate 255,970 of VXBA01006150.1, read as the reverse complement.
AGTCTAGTCCAAATTGCAGACGTACACTGGAATAGATCCATGCACAGTTGCATGGCCCACTCCTTGCAAATAATGCAAATTTACTGGGCTGCATTAGAATAAGACAAGTTCAGCCATCTCAAAGTGTTCTGAGGAAACCTGGAGGCAAATGTGATATCGCTGGACTGTGTCACTGGCAGGGTCAGAGATCAGTCCTTGACATTCTACATTTGATTTTGGCTATTTCCCCAGCAGTTTCTACGTGATATTAGAAGGCACTTCATCTACTTCTTGAGCTACATGAATTACCCTTTTTCTGGCTGCTCAGCTGTAGCACCTAAGGACAATTTGAACAAGAACTCTCATACCTACAAATAGACAACTGTTCCTTCAGCATCTTAAACTCAATCTAATGTATTTTTTGCTAATAGATAAGCCATGTGATAAAGTTCCAAAAGTAGAGCATTCATTTTTCTGTGCCAAATATCTCTATTTATAGAATAGTTCCTTTTACCTTCTTCAAATGTCATGATGAAAATGTAATTTTATTAATAAATAACTCTGTACTATTATTAAGAATGGTAGAAGCATCTGATTTTTTCTTTTCCAAAGCTAGGCTTCAATCATCTATAGTAATATGGAAAGGAAATATCAATACACAAATTATTCAAAAAACAATTCATTAAGTAATCATAAGGTTGGAAGAAAAAAAAAAAAAAGTTCTGTATGGAAGTCTGTGCCAAAATAATACATGTACAGAAATGGCTTGAATTAAGACTGCTAAGGACAATGCTTATTATATAATTTCCTAATTTTAAAATACAAGCCATTAACCATTATAACATTTAGAAATGTAATTTTGAGAGCATAAGAAATATATGCCTTCTACTTTTGTTGGAGAGCAGCACAGGTATTTTTCTATGGTCTCTATTTTTTTGTATTCCTCGGGTTCAGTGTAGAGGAAACATCATATAAATTGTATTGAGTGTGCATACCTCAACTTTTGGAATACTATTATTAGACTGCACTTCAAAAGATTGATAGTCCTAGACTAGTGGAAATAAAGGCTAGAGTAATCAGCACTGATAATGACTTTTATATGCAAAAGAATAGAATCTACTCAGATATTGTTAATTATGAAACGCCTTGACTAGACTGTGAAATGTATATCAGAGATGCTGTGACAATAGTTCTCTTATCTGAAGGTAGTTGTAAAAATCTAGAACAAGTATTACTATGTGTGAGCTATAAGAATGGGATTGGATTTATATAGCATCTCAAGAGTGTGTACATTTTATAGGTATTAGGAATATGTATGAATTAAAAATTAATCACATGGTTAATTTTATCTACTGTCAACAGGGAAGTTTCTGTCAGATAATAGCTAGATAAAAAGTGATCATGCCTGAATCTCTGTGTAGGAAATAGGCTACTCATTTTCCCATTCCAAGCAACAGTCTATGGACTTGTCAGGTTATATGTTAACTGCTGGGGGGGTGCGAGGAAAGCTGATGTCCAATAAGCACCTCACTGAACTTCTGGCTGCCCCATCAGACATTGCAGTTTCTTTACAGTCATCATCTGTGTGAAATTTATGGTGTTTCATCATCTCTGTTGATCTCTGCATTGAGTCTGGCTGAGATGGAGTTCAGTTCCCTATTGCAGCCTCCATACTACTGTGCTTGGCATTGATAGAAGGGTGTTGTTAATACACCAGTGTTTTCGCTACTGCTGAGCAGCACTGGCACAGCATCAGCATTGTCTCTCAGCATTCCTTTCCCCCTCATCAAAGGCAACATCCTGGAGGGCTGGAGGGGACGGAACCAAGCCAGCTGATCCAAACCAACCAAAATTATATTCCATTCCATTCCATGTCAGGTCAGACATAAAAGCTAAGGAAAGAAGGAAAAAGGGAGAGAGAAGGGGGAGGCATTCGTTATTTACAGTGTTTGCCTTTTCTGTATGTACTGAAGCCCTGCTTCCTGAGAAGTGGCCAGACATTACTTGCTAATGAGAAGTAAAGAATAAACCTTGTTATTTTCCTCTTGGCTTGTGTGTGCACAAACTTTCAATTTTGCTTTAGTAAACTGCCTTATCTCACTCAACCTATGAGTCATTTTCCAGCTTATTCTCTCTCTCCTGTTCATTTGGAAAGGAGAGAGAGAGAGAGGCTTGGTGGGCACTTGGCATTCAGCCAAGATCAACAGACCACAATCTTATATCCTTATGTTCAGAAAATACTATGAATATATTTCTAAAGTTTCTTCTCTAAAGCATAGGAGCCTTGAAGTGGTGCACTGAAAGAAGAATATTTGCACTTAAACCTATTTATTCCAGGATTGGCCCTGGAATAGTTTACCTGCTCTTCAATAATATATTGATTACTTCAGAGTTAAAATACAATCATTGAACTTTAACCGTGGAATTCAGAAGGGCTTTTTCTTTTTTAGCTATTTGCATTTACAGTGAAAGTTACTAAATATATAAAAATATGTATTTAAGAGTTTTAAAACAATGTAAGTTTTCTATTCTTTTGATATCAGTTCATTGCAAACTTCAACTAGGAATACATTAAAAATTTAATTTTACACAAGCTCCTAAACATCTGAATTTTGATGCTTGAGGTATGGCCTTTTGTTTGTCATATTCACAAAGTTCCAGTTCTTTTGCAGAAAGTCACAATTTTATTGCTAAATGCTGTAAAATGATAATTTTAAAGGATATTTTAGAAATACAGAGGACAAATTTATGCAAAAAAAAAGATTATTGCTTGTGAGTTGCTATAACTGTACTTAAAAAAATGGTCCTTAGAGGATAAAAAGGCAGTACTTTGATCATATTTATGATTTAATGTTTACAGTCACCTATTCTGCTTTTCTAGTGCTAAAACTGATGAGAAAATAGTTTTACCTTAAATTATACAAACAAATTCCATTCTAAGAGTATGTGCATGTTGCTAGCCTGAGCATCACTTTACAAGGGACATTCCCTTGACTCAAAAAGTGAATTCTCTTGGTTTAAAGGCATGTTGTTTTTAGGTCACATTCAGAAACCTTTTGTAACATTGTGTATTTTCCATAATAAATTCGGTGGAAGATTCATGGTATGTATTCCCAAGTCACTTAAAATTAATTGAGAATCTGAAAGTGTATTATTCTTGATTTGCCTAAGAGCAGTGAAAACATTTTCTTGAAACTGGGAATATTCAGGTTCAGTGTTAGGAATTCATCACTCATACCTGACCCAAAGAGCCAGTCTAATTTTAAGGGAGTGAACACTAGCATGGCCCATTTATTGCATTTGCAGTAACTCTGTAGTAAGGGCAAAGATCTACTAACATGAATTAGCTTCCATTAGGAAGCTACACTGTACATTACTGATGCTCTAATTTTATCTGAATGTCAAACATCAGATCTTCACCTTCTTTTCACCTTTAACTTATTCTTTTGTTATTTAATCACAAATCATTCAATTGTTTCCTTGCAGAGCAAAGTGTATTCTTTCCCTTGAATTGTGATTTTAACAAATGTTTAATGAAGTCTGAAACTAAGGTATCATTTTGTGAAGGAAGGATCAGTCAGGTTCAAACCTGTAAGCTCAGCAGAAACATTTAGATATCTAAAGCCTAAACATATTCATCTGAATTAGTTGTCCAGACAATATATTGGAAAAAAAGATATAAGCATTTTTAAAGAGGCAAGGTACCTGACTAATTTTACTTGTCTACTGTAGCACGAGATAGCAGCCAGCCTTCCAGTACCTGAAAGAGGCCTACAAGAAAGCTGGAGAGGGACACTTTACAAAAGCATGTAGTGATAAGACGACGGAGAATGGCTTTAAACTGAAAGAGGGTGTATCTAGTTTAGATATTTGGAAGAAATCCTCTATTGTGAGTGGTGAGGCACTGGAACAAATTGCTCAGAGAAGTTGTGGATGTCTCATCCCTGGAAGTGTTCGAGGCTAGAGTGGATGGGGGTTTGAACAACCTATTGTAGTGAAAGATGTCCCTGCCCCATGGCACAGAACTACATGATATTTAAGATCCCTTCCAATACAAACCATTCTGTGATTGTATCCTCCTGTTTTCCTCCCTTGACTGTAAGTGAAATCTAGAAAATTCTCAGAGCTTTAAATCTCTACAGTATAGAAGTGTAAAGTCTGACATGAATTTTGATAATTGCATCTAAAAATGCTACTTTCAGATGCATATACTTTCTTACAGGAAAGGCTTTAAAGTTAGATCTTTATATGAATAACATTGTTTGATAGTGTTTTGTAGTCAAAGAATTATGAATGTTTTTAAGTTGTTTTTTGTGCTATCAAATATTGTGTTATTTTGGATTAAGTAGCATCTTTTATAGTTCTAGCTCTTAGCTGTGCCTTAGCTAATTTTTCAGAGTCATGAGAACTGAGCACCTAGGAGACCAAAGTAAGAATATGTGTAACACTATATTTAAGAATACAGGAAGAAAAGGTCAGTGGGCAGGTTACTAAGCCAGTGACAGTGAGTTAACTAATAGCTAAACACCTGTATATTGATTCAGGATTTTAGGCTGAAGCATAGGAAAAGTCTTACATTCTTCAACCAAGGTAGTAAGTTTGAAATGTAATAGATATTTTTCTAGCATAGCAAACATTTCAAACCGGTTTTTGAATCACAAAAAATCAGGTGCACGACTTGTAGAGAACAGAAATAGTTAGTTGATACACCAAATCAGTCTAGGTGTTCCTCAGAATAACTTTGCTAGGAGTCCATGGCAAGATGCTGACAATGAGGTTCTGTGTGAGGCCTCTGTGAGGAGACCTGGTGCTGTCTGGTCCCAACAGCCCTACTGCAGGATATAGCAGAGCCCCTCAGATAAGCTGATGGTGCCTCTGGGAAAACCTAGTTAGAAAGGGCAATGGTGGTATGAGGAGTGAGAAAAAATGAGAGAGAAACAACCCTACAGACACCAAGGTCAGTGAAGAAGAAGAAGATGGCAGAGAAGACACCCTGCAGCTTGTGGAGAAGGCCACAGCAAGGCAGATATCCACACTGTATCCTCTGGAGAACCGTTTTCTCTGTATGTGACTTTGAGGTAATAACAAACTTAAAGGCTTTTCAAGAGTTTGCCGAGTGGACTTTAAAGCTGCAAACATAAGTAATATTTCTAGTTAAGCCTGTGGCTTTAAAACAGATGTAGTGACAAATAGGAGCTGTTATAGACTGATCACAATTCCCCATTCCTCATCCCTCTCTGCTCTGCTTGGGATAGGGATGTTGAAGAGACAGGAGCAAAAGAGTAGAATTAAACCTGTGAGAAAGGGGGAGACAGGAGTTGTTTTAGCTTAATCTTTGTTTTTCACTACTCAAATCTATTATAATTGGCAATAAATAGCATCAGTTTTTCCCAAGTTGAGTCTGCTTTGCCTGTGTTGGTAGCTGTCTTATATTTAGCTTGGCCCTTGAGTTTTTTCACCTCATTTTTTTCCCCTCATCCTTTGTGGAAGGAGAGAGTGAGTGAGCAGCTGAATGGACTTTTGGTTCTTAGTCAGGATTAGCCCTCACAGAGAAGATATAATTGTATCTTTGAATATGATACAGCAATTAAAGAGGCAAGATTTTGTGGGTAAGCTGAAGGAAAAAAAATATTTGGTGAAAGTTTCATGTTGTATTCTGGGCATAGGAGACACAGAACCCATGTCAAGGTTTGAATTTGTTCAAAATTCTGCGAGAGTCAAAACCAATATTTATTGTGACAGAACAGAAGATTACTCCTATTCTGTCAAAAGATGGGATACTACATAGGAAGATGTTGCTAACAAAAAATGAAGAAAATATGCAGCCATGAAAAAAACCCCAAGTGTAAAACTGCACAGAAGAGTCTCTAATGAAAAGAATGTCATGCTGTAAATGAGATTGTTTGCTTAAACCAGCTGAAAACTTTTTTGTATCATAGAATTTGTTGCATGAGCAGCAATTGTGACCAGACCTGGCTGTCTCCTGAACTATGGATGTTACCTCATTTCTGTCAGTCTATCACAGAAAGTTAATTTTAAGTTGTTTCCTCATCCTTCACAGTGTCTTTTTCCTTCATTGACTTGAGATCAATTTGGCACTTGGTCTGCTGATTTCTACAAGGCTGAATCTATGGAAAAAATACTTTAATTATCTCTTTCTAATCATTGAACTGGCAGGAGGTTGTTCAACTTGTCTTCTCATTTCTATTAATCTTCCACCTTTACTTTCCAAAATATTGGTGTAAGTCTCTTGAGACATACAGTCTCAAATTAGTCAATTGTAGGTAGTTAGGGCCTGGTGAATGGAAGATATCGTGCTGTAATGGAAACACAGACCCCTCTCCCCATAGCCAATACCATGTAGCCGCGTTCCTTGAAGGTACCAATGGTATGTAAGCAGACAAGATAAGAACAGAAGAGATAAGACTATATATTGTGGTACCTTGAAGCAATAAACGCCATTTGCCTTCCACCACACTGGTGTCTGAGTGCTGATGGCCCGAGCAGCCTGGGGTTGGCTGTCGTGCCGTTCCTGAGACAGGTCGCCACGCCACACAAATTGCAACAGTCAATACACTCCATCTTTCCATTCTTAAACCTAGCATAAACTCTGTACCTTTCAACAAGATTGATAGGGCATAAGCACAAGAGTTTGGCTGTTGTTGAGGACTGTAAAGGACAGAACAACCTATTTTGCCCACCTATTGTGGCCACCTCTTGTTTTTATACAAAGAGAAGTAGAAAAAGTGTCTACATTGCAAATGCATCTGCATTTATTTCTATGTGTGGATGGAAAGCTGGCTATGCTTAAGTACCTTCATTTGTGAGACCTAGATATTTACCTTGTGTACTGTAGCAGACTAGATATTCTGTTTAAAGAGCAACACTAGAAAAGATGGGTTTACTCTTTGCCCTACTGTGAATTTTGCAGGTCATCTTAGGGTTATGTCACATTCTTGCATTTACAAGATTTAACTGTTTCTTCAAATTCTAGTAGGCAAAAAGGAAGTTAAAAAAATATTTTCTCATTCATTCTTTATTGGTCTCGACATAAAAACTCCACATTTTCACAGTAAAAGAATATTTGTTGACAGTGATAGATTGTTCAAGTTTGAGGCCTATAATTATTTTTCTTATGGAAGTATATATTTTATTCCAGGGCATGCAGTAGTATGAATTAATTTAATGTTGCATTCAATATGTATGAATGCTTTGTTTCAATATGTAGTATTGATAGTCACAAGTTTAGCTTAAAATCCAATTATTGCTAAGGAATTTGTTCCTTAAATAACGAATTTTCAATTTTATTTGCTGTTAATTTATGCTGTGATATTTCTATTTTGAAAGAAAGCTGTTTTGGAAAATACCACTTTAATATGTTTTTTTCTGTTCTGGGATACTTTCTGTCATGTGGCAGATGCCTCAATGCAGCCTGTGGAGTCTTACAAGTTATACCCAAATTTGTAGACTTCTTAGGAATGCAGTGAACTGACCTAGTAACCAGAACCCTAGTAAACCCTGCTTGTTTGCAAGTGCTAAAATAATGTGAACCCTAACCACATTTTCACATCATATACTTTCATTTAATCTGGAAAAGCACATGGGTGATCTGTTCAGTCTACAGGTTACTCTCTGGAATACAAAGATTTTATCAGGAAGAGAAAATATTACTTTCTCACTTTTATTTCAGCATCAGAAGAATTCTGTGCAAGACTTTGTATATTGTGCATAGCTCTAAGGCATAATTCATTATTCCTTCTCTACTTACATTTCTCCCTCTACCACAATAAAAAATGCAAGGTCTGTCAATGTGCACATTTCTTTGTGAGCACCTGTGCCTTTCACAGTGCCACAGAAAAGATGTCACACTCCCTAGACTTTAAAAGAAAACAACTATCTCTCTGCAGAAAACAATAATCTTGTTTCATCATTTCATTATACTCTGCACAACAGGAAAAATTTTCCTCTTTAGTTTTGAATTTGTAAAATGAGGCAGTAGACTAATGCCTACACAGGTCATCACGTTGTTTCTTTCTGTGTATCTGGGAGGAAGTTGAAGCTATTAGAACTGAGTATTGGATTTTATTTGGAAATCTGTGGGTGGTTTCCCCTATGTTTTTCTCTATGATTTTTAGAAAATAGCTTCTTCTGGAGGATGGTGCTTTTCTGGCAGTAATTTTTCTTCTGCTGGATGTGGCACATGAAAGGTTTTATTTGCACTTGCATATTTTTGAGAAGTGGAGAAAATGGACGAAGGTTTCATGAAAAAAAACCTCTTACAATCTCTATACTTTGTTCACTGGAGTGGAGAGGCTGTTCTTTTCATGTTTATGAGGCTATTCCTCAGGAGGTAGAGGAGCTTGGAGGCACCAGTGCCTGTAGAGAATACCAGAGATCACTTTTTCCTCTTTTGCAAACAGGTTTGAAGAAAAAGCATGCTGTCCTGCAGTGTTTTTTTCTTCCAGCCCTTGAGGCAATAGAGGTTTGGTGCACCTTCATACTGTTAGTGTTTAAAAACTACAGTATTATTTTAAAGATGAAGAAGCTGATTTTTGTTTGTTTAGTTTTCAAAACAGTGAACAATTTCACCTCAGTGTTAATGGACTAAAGGAGGCAGAGCTTCAAGCATTTTCATCAAGGCTGAATTTACTTTCTTGGGAAATTCTCAAAACATGTTCAGAGGCACACAGCAGGTGTGGAGTGGTTATCTCTTACAGGATTTCTGTTTTTACTCAGAATAGTCTTCTTTTTTGTCTGAAAGTAGCTCTAAGAAATCTTCATATAGTGTGAGTGTGGTATATTGTAAGCAAGGTATATTTAATTCTGTTCTCTGAATGCCCATCAGCTGTTTTGGGTCATAAACTATAACTCTCATTAGAACTACTTTAAAATGACTGGGAATTATTTTTATCTACCATATAAGAACTACTAAGATGCAGCTATTAGAATGAAAGTAAAGAGAGAAGAAATGTTTATTCATAAAGTATTCTAAGGTGGTCAGGCATCTCTGCCAGATGGAATCTCCTCATTTTATATAAGATTTAAACTAATTTTCCAGGTCAGAGTAATAGGAAAGCTATAATGCTAAAAAATGTGATTTTAATTAGGGCATCAACCTCACTGGCAACTTCCTAAGATTTAAATTTCAAAAGTCTTCAGCTTTTCAGCTCTCCATTCAGAGGTATATAACTATAAGGAGACAGCACTTATTTATAATGTGTAAATGGGTTTTCTATAGAAAACTGATTTAAAGTCAGGTGCAGAGGAGATTAAGGGAACTACTTTAGGTCAGTATAATAGGTGTGAGGGAGTTTAATCTGATGAAACAATAAAAGGAAAGGTGAGGGCAAGTGTATGGCAATCCCTTCTCTATTCTGATTTTAAGCACCTTCTGCAGTGCTATCATCAGTTACTTGCTTCCTTGGTGAAACTAAGTGCTCAGTGTCTGTTACAGTCACTCACACCATAGCAAAATTTTGGTTCAAGTTCTATCCTTTCAGAAGGAACAAATTGGGCTCTTATTAGCCACAACATTAACAGTCTCTGGGAGAAAAATTCTGAAAATCCTGACCTTCATCAGTCAATTTGCTATACCTAATGGAAAAAATGTATAATCATCCTCTCTATCTACTGTGGCAATATTCTGGCCCTGAAGCTGCAGAACTCCATTCCCTTTTGCAGTTCTACCTGGGGTGTAATAAGTCCCTGTAGTGGGTTTAAAGTTGAAGTTTTCTGTTTTCTGAGGGGAGGTGAAATGTTTGTTTGTTCGCCTGGGCTGGGGTTTCTCCCCAGGCTCTGTGGACCCCCCAGGCTCTGTGGGCTGGCTCGGCCCAGAGCCATGTCTGGCCACAGGGTCCCCTGAGGCTCTGTTGGGACCCTCTTCGAGTGCCACTGGGGGTGCAGCCCAAACCTGGATGCAGGGCACCCCCTGGGGAATGTCCTGAGTCTGTCTTTGGGTGCCACGATGGGGGTGCCCTGGCCCCTCCATCAGGGGCGTGGGGTCTCCCCAGTATCCGGCGGTCTCTGGTCTCTCCCACAGCCAGGTGGGGCTGGGAACTGCCTCTGCCTGCTCCCCAGCCCTGGGGCCATGCAGGGTCCAACCTCGCTGGCCTCAGCAGCAGTGGGCACAGGGGGGGTGCTGCTGCCCCGTGGAGGGTGGAAGAGCGCCCCCAGCCCATGGCAACTCTTGGTCCCCTCTCCCAGGGTCCCGCAGCTCTGGCAGCCCTGCTGACAGTGGCAGGTTGTCCCCAGTGCCAGCAGCCAGCCCGGCCATGTTGATGGCCACGAGGGATGGGGCCACACTCTGGCAGCAGTGGCAGCTGAGGCTTGGGTCAGGGCTGGCCATCTAGGCCAGTGCCACCTCCCAGAGTGTATCTATGATGGCAGAGGCAGCCCACAGGCAGTGCCCTGGGCATCCCTGGCACTCGCAGGGCAGTGGCGGCTCTCCTCCCAGCACGAGCAGCCATGTGAGCAATTTTGGCAGGAATTGCTATCTCATGGCAAGATCTCAGGGGGGAGGGGCAAGTGCCCAACACTGCCATCCAATGAGAAGACAGCCCAGCCAGGAAGAAGACCCCGAGTTCTTGCGGGATTGCCAGCATATAAAAGCCAGAACCCAGCTTGTCACGACTGAGATAACATCAGCTGCTGCCCCTTACCATGCACCACCACCAGAGCTCCGACAGTAGCACCAGAAGACCATCCAGCTGCAGCAGTGTGATATCTTTTCCCTTTGGGTTCCTGGGGTGGGGGGTGCTTCTCACTGTTTTTTTGCTTTACAGAAGCTCCAAGGGCCAGGAGATACATCTTCGAGGCAGCTTTCCCTTTCTCCTACTGCTCCTCAGCCCATCAGTCTGCTTGGAGGAGCAGTTTGTTAATTGTTTTCTTTTTTTTTTTTTTTGCAAAATATTGTCAGGTCTATTGTTGTATCAGTTTCGTGGCTAGTAGGATTCTATAAAGTCTATAGAGCCCCATAGAGAATAAACCTGTTGTTCACTGTTGCATCTCTATTAACGTCTCTCATCTTGTTGCACCCTCTAGTGGTAAAACCACCACAGTCCACCTCTTCTGCCGAGCTGAATCACTTCATGAACACAGATGGGCTCGTGGCATCTACTTCACATGTTTGGCTGTATATTTTTTAACTTTGGAACTTACTGATTCTGTTTAGGCTCCTCTACAGATTGTTCAGATTAAGTTTATTTCTGTGTCCTGATCAAATATAGGTAAGAAAAAATATGAAAAACTTTCAACCTCAGTGATACTGAAGTACTTTGAAGTATATACCTTGTTACCAGAGTTTTAGAGCTTGTAAAGCTCTGGAGTTCAAGTCATGGAGTGTCTATGTAAAAAAGCTGAGCTATATCTAACTTCACATTTGATTTGCAATGAAAAATGCAATTTTCTTTTTCCATTTGCACCAGTTTTGTACTTATATAGCAGCACTGTGGTAGTTGGCCTTATATGGCTGCTAGGTGTCCTACAAACTACTCTATCACTCCCTCTCCTCAATAGCACAGGGAAAGAAAATACAATGGAAAAATGCAGGAGTTGAGAAAAGGACAGGGGAACCAATTACCAGTTACAGTAAAGAGAGGATTTTTTTGATACTAATTTCATTTATTGTCAATAACAGAGTTGTTTGCTGAGAAATACCACAAAACTAAAACCACCTTCCATCACCCCCCTACTTCTTCACAGGCTCTCCTACCTCTTCCCCCTGAGTCCCAATGGGGTTTGCAGCCAGTCCTGCAGCTCCTCCTCCTCTTACTCTCCTGCTCCAGCACAGGATATCTCCCATAGCAGTCTTCCATGAACTTCTTCAACATGGGCCCTTCTCATGGGCTGCAGCTCTTCAATAAATGTTTTATGGTTCTTTCCACTTGATGCAGTCCTTCAAGAGTGGGTTGTTCCTGTGAGGGTACCTTTCCAAGGGCCACAGGTCCTGACACAGCTGCTGCCTGGGACCTACAGAGGATGAAAATTCGACAAGGTATGTCCTCTTGCTCCAGCATGAAGTCTTCCATGAAATGCAGTGTGGACATCTGCTCCACCATGGATGTCCATATCATGGTTTCCTCCTACAGCAGAAAAATCTCTAGTGGCTGAAGCACCTCCTTCTCCTCCTTCTTTACTGACCTCAATGTCTACAGAGTTGACACATATTCTCCCTCTTCTCTCCCAAATGCTGCACAGCAGATTTTACCTTTTCTTAAATACGTTACCATAGAGGCACCATCACAGTTGCTAATGGGCTCAGCTTTGGGCAATGGCAGGTCCAGTTTGAAGCTGGCTGGAGCAGGGTCTGTCAGACACAGAACTGCAGAACCACAGAAAGACTTGGTTTGGAAGAGACATTAGAGATCACCTAGTTTCAACCTCCTTGCAATGGGCAGGGATGCCCCCACTAGATTAGGGTGCTCAAAATCCCATCCAAACTGGCTTGGGAAGGGAAGGGAAGGGACATACACAACTTCTGTGGGCAGCCTGTTCCTGACATGGAGGCAGTTCATGATGTCTTCTCCAAGGACCATACTTGCAGATACCCAGTATCTTGCTGCACAGACTTACTTTTGTACAATTTCATCAGATAAAAAAACTATGTTACAGAATATGCTAATCAAGTCATAAATATTTTTTATGAGAAAGCTACAAATTTTTAACCCCTATTAAACATTTGATGTTTTATTTGGTAAAATTATTTTATGACTGTTAATGTCTTTAATGGCTATTTGCCATTTTTCTGCAGTTTGACTTGTGCAAATTTATTTCTTGGTCCATAATTTTTATTACTAGTTCGAGCAAACACAGTGAATCATAGAAGTTTATTTTATAGATCTGCTGTTCAATTTGTGAAAGTGATTGGCTCAGTTATGAATGAGAAGTAGGAAATTGCTCTCCTGAAGTAAAGAGTTTTGAAATGGAAAGATACATTTTAATTTAATTTTCTAATGATAATAATGAATGGGCAGTAAAATCTTAATTTCACAACTGCACAAATATTAAGTGGAGGACAAATCCCCCATTATTAAGTGTGGGAGGAATTGAGGGACATATATACACATAAATGAAAGGACTAAAATTATGCTGGAGTGGTGCCACTAGTTGCTGGCTTTATTTATTGAGTGATTTATTTTTCTGATGTTGCAATGCTTACATGCTTATGCATGGGGAAAAGCAGGGAGAGAAATGGCCTTCAGATGAATAAAATACAAGTTCTGTGTTTGTGATCACTAGTAGTCTAAATCAATCTGAAAGTGTGCATTTGACAAAACTGCTCACGTAATTATTGTTGGTGTTGTTGGTTTTCTAACCTGTCAGGTGTGTGCATTTTGTTCTCGAACTAATAATTAGAATAGACTGCAACCTCTGAAATTCTAGTTACAGAAACAAGCTACTGTAAGATAACCTATGGAGTAGATACAGCTATTAGGTACTGACTCATATTGTGCACGGTTTTACTACAAGAGATCCATATGACCTATGGTAACAGAAGTCCTTTCCATTTATACATGAAATGTCTGGCATAGCTTGTGCTTAGTATTAGGCAAGAAAACTCATGTAAGTAATTCTCACTCAATGGCTAATGTCTCTTCGGTTTCTAGCTTATCTGATATCATGTTAATGTCCTCATACAGCCACTGTAATTTCAGTGTTTCTTCTCCTGTTTCCTTTAAGTTCAGTTACTTCTTTCCTTCTTCACAGTGACATTGTTGTCTTCTTTGTATCTCCTCTTCCATTTATGTTCATAAATGTACATGCCCCCTCTCTCACTTTCTGATTTATTTTTTTTTCATTATTGCAACATTAATTGTATCTGGTAATTGTTTACATTGGTCTAGGATGTTGAGCATTCAACACTTTCCAGAAGAGAAAGCAGAACAGTACAATACAATAAGAACAGTCAGTCTTAAATAGCTTATTTTGGATTATTCTCCAGTGAACTCTGCCATGCCTGTAACACTCATCCAGGATGCATTATCCATTCAGCAGCGAAACTGTCACACTGAGTACTCATTAAGATGGTATATTGAAGGATTTTCTCTAGAACAGTGTTGCTAAGTAACTTAATTGCAGTGTAGTGTTTTGCTTGCTGCTCTTGGGCTTGTCCTGAAGATATGAACAAAAATCACTCCTCTATCTGATGATAGAAGCAAACAAGAAATTGTTTTCTTTGATCTAAATTACATGAGAGATGAGGAAACTGATAGACTTTTCTGACAACTTGAGTGCCTAGGGCAGACAGCATATGCTGGGATTACCTTTCGCAGATGAGCACAAACCAGGTTTACTCATCTATTCAATTTATCTGAAAAAATCAGAAAAAAAATGGATATGTGATTGTCTTATCTGCCACAATTACTAAAGGTTTCCTAAGCAAAGAACAGATTGAAGACCTCTGCTCCACAGCATGGGGAATTGAGCATAAATGAGATGAATCTTAAGCTTCTCCATGTTTCTTTCCATACTTCAGCAGGAACTATGACAATACACTACAATTACACTAGAATCACAAGTCCAAAATCATTTCATCTCTGCTGAAGTCTACATTTTGTCCCTTCTGGAGATAAAGAGAGATAGGAATTCACGTACTTAGAATTCTGTGCAGTACAATATACTATATAAAACTACATGTTTCTCAAATGTTTTGTAATATTTGCTCATTCCTTGCCTGAGGTTTACATGAATTTTTGGGTATGGTGTATTTAACTGGTAATTCTTGATTTCTGCTTTAAGCATACTTACATTGGGTACTCTGTTAAAACGGTGACATATTTTTTCTGATTTCCATCTCCTCTTCCCTTCCCTTCCCTTCCCTTCCCTTCCCTTCCCTTCCCTTCCCTTCCCTTCCCT
>VXBA01006150.1:227659-240860 GCA_013399895.1 Serilophus lunatus | reverse complement strand
TTTTTAACTCTATATGTGGTGTTTTGTGTTGGAGAATGGGTAATGATTTTGTAAATGCTGTGCTAAAAATCTTCTAAAAGAATGTGGCTGTTTATTATGACCTTTGACACCCGAAAAACAACCGTGATCAACATATATCTGTGATATAGAACTAAGGTTGAAAATTCAGTTATTTTACCCATGAATAGCTGAGGCATTCATATGGTAGTTATTAATTAGGCCTGAACCTAGACCTTCAGTTCAAAATGTCATGTTCAAATATTAGAATAAAAGCCGCCCTATCTGTAAGATGTGGTGGTATCCCATGGGAATCACACTTTCAAAGGATTCACATCAGGACATCTTGGCTTTAAACATGAAACAATAGCTTTTTTGCTATTTTGTGTGTCTGTCTGTGGCTATGTGTGTCTGTGTATATGAATTTCTTTTCACTGTCATGCATTTATCTTTGTCTAGCTGATCAATTCCTTGGTGTTTCTGTCATATGAGTCTGTCAGTGCTTTTTTTATACTTCACAGTTCTGCTAAGTCAATGTCTTTCACACTTCTGTGTGCTAGCTTGTCTGCCTGGCTGCTTCTGCATGCTCTCTTGACTTTATTTTAGGATTTACTGTTTCAGTTCTTGTTTCATGGTTTTCCACTATGCAGAGAGTTTTGGTTTCTTTTCTCTTAATATTTTTGTACCCATCAGCTCTAGTCCCTGTGGCATTTACTATGTCTGATAAGGCATTATTTCCATGGAGCTGTTATATAGCATTAGGAAATATATCTTCACAATAATGAAGCTGAATGTTTAATGTTCTTTACGCTGACAAAAATTGTTGACATTAAGATAGAAAAGAGGAAATTATAGGAGAGAATTATAAGAATAATACACAACCAAGCTGTATTTACATCTGTATTTAAAATGATTAATTGAAATATGAATCTGGATATATTGTATATGTTGCTCATACATATGGGAATTAGATCATCTCTCTTTAATTATGAGTTCTGTAATAGCCTGAAAAAAAACCCACTTGTTTTCCTTGTTCTCCCTTACATATACAATTAAATACCACATCTTACACGAACAATCTTACAGTTTACTGGAACCCACAAAACTTTATCAGGATGTGGCAAAAAATGTCACCAGTGGATACTGAGAATGCTTGCTTGGAAAAGGGAAAGACTTTGGTCCATCCTTTGTAGAGAAGAACCTGTCTTTAATTCAATGAGATGTAGTAAATAGCAGTTATTTGTGCCTTTTGAAATAACCATATAAACTAGAGTGAGAGTCCTGAAAACCTGATGAAAAACCTGGCAAAAAGGAAGTTGATTCTGCTGGATTAAATCACAGGGCAAGTATCAGTCTGTAGAAAATTAGGTTACACACATTTTACTTTGGACAAGCCCTAGTCTGGCAACATGGTGTTAGTGGAGAGAGCATATTTGAGTCAGTTCTGAGCGCAAACTAGTTAAGTCTGAAGAGAGTTTATTATGTAAGCTTTGATACTGCTTCAAGATGAGAAATAAGAGCATTAAATTAACACAATCAGGAGATTCAGTTCAGAAATGCACTCTCAATCCAGATTAAAATGGTAATGTAGATGTAACCTTAGGATCCTAAATAAGGTGCTGTGATTTGTCATGCTGGTGGCTAATTTCTATGGGTTACAGTGCACATATTATTCATGAAGTATAGACAGCCTGGATCTAAAGATATGCATTTATCTCTGATTTGATGCTATAAAGCAGAATATGACTAATCTCAAAGGACGTCTCAGAGCAACTGAAATGTCAATTCTAAATATTAAAACAAGTTTAATATGGATTATTTAAATTACAATGTTGTAAATAGAATCCAGAGCGTGAAAAATAGAAGTATAATTCAGCCATATAGATAGCAATATCTGATGCTTATTTATCAGCCTGAAGAATTGAAATTGGTGTTTTCAGTCTCTCAAAAAAAAGAGCAAGAGACATGGAGCAAGATGTCAGTCATGTCAGAGGCCTTAACATGTGAATTAATTTGAACAGTAAGGAAATCTCCATTTTCTACTTTAGCTCTGGAAATACTACAAAACTTCAACTTTAGTTCTACTTTAATGCCACTGATTTGCTCAGTTCATAATTTTTATGTGGCAAAGAATTAACTTTAAAAAAGAATTCTTAGATTCACCATTTTTTATTTGCATGGATAGGAAGAAGTATCTTGGGAACCTACATTTACCCACAAAAGTGGCTCTGAACAGCTTTTTCCATATCATGAATTGTTGTAATAATATTTCATATTTTTCAGTATTTTATGTTTTTATACAGTTTTGCCCTGAAAGCTCTGGATTAGCAAAATTTTATTAATCTGAGCAGTATTAATGGAACTAGAGGACTAGGCAATTAAATTTTGTAATACATATGTATATACAAGTAGAACATATAGTACAGCAAAGCATGGGAATGCTACTAACTTGTCTTTTTACAGAATTACTCTTCAGGGACTACATCTCATTGACATCAGAATCATCAGTACTATAAACTCAAGTGCGTTGTGCATTATGCCCATATTTGACAAAATCATTATTTAGTTCTGACTACTGTGAGAAAGGGTTAGTCTGTATTTGTAAAAATTTTGGGTTTTTTTCCTGGTTTGTTTACTCTTTCTTACTGTGGGGAACATATTTGTCTTGTATGATTGATTTAAGATGATTGCCTGCTTGGACAGTAGACCTAATTAATATCAGACAACAAGGCAATTTACATTGTATAGAAAGATTTGAACATAAATAGACTACGAGTTATTGTTGAGGACAAGAGCAATATATTTTCTGAGCCAGGGGTTAATGCCATGAATCAGAGCTATAGTGTATTGGCATTTCCCAATTCTTTGCTTGGATTTTTATTCTACAGTCTCTATTTCTTTTTCTGAACTCCCTACAAGGAAGACAAAGCTGTGGTGTCCATTAAGCAAAATATAAGGTGGAAGATTTTTTATTTTGAGTTGAGTAGTAGCATTTGACTCTAGCTTAGATATGGATGATGTAATTTAAAAGTGGAATCAGACAAAGAGCTGAAAAACTCTCAATTACAATACTATTATGAGATTTTATTTGATGAATGGTGACTCACAGGCAAGTATTTAATTACAGTGAGCCATTGGTAAAGAAACAGTTAACAAAATTATTTACTGTTATTAAATGTATAAGACTCTCTGACAGATGGAATCTCTTCAATTTAACTTTATATAATATTTAAACTAAGGCCAGAAACCACTTAGTCAATAACTGATTGGTGATCTTTCAAACATTAGCTCTAGGGACTGTTTTACTGCTATCATTTTGTAAGAAAACAGACTTTCTATGATGAGGGGTGGTAATGCATAACTTCAAATACAAAGGCAGATTTTGTCTCTAATTGTTGAATAAACTCTTTGTTGAGGTTTTTCACATCTAAAGATAGGTGTAGTAATGTCTCCATAATAAGATTACTTCAATTTTTTATTTTTTAATGATGGAATACTTAACATTTTAAATTGCCAATAATTAAATATTTAATACATCCTTGTTAGCATTTCTTTAACACTTTCATACTTCAAATTATTAAATATATCTGTAGCCTGCTTGTAGAATAATGTCTAATCTCTAAGAAAACTACACTCAAAGAAGATTTGCATTTTTGTAGGTATAAAGATGAGAAATTTTGTCAACAACTATTAGTAAAGAGGATGCAGTGTCACTAATAGGGTTCTCAGAATTCAGTAAAAATGTCATAGAGTGAAAGTGACTCCCCCTTTCATGTGATTTCAACTGCACTAAAATTAAAGCCTCTGTCATGACATTCTGAAGCTGTTTAACAGCATTCAGTAGGACTGCAGAATTTTAAGATTGGAAAGAGGATGTTATACCAGTAACTGGTTTCTATACTTGTTAGCTGAATAAAAAATATTTTGTGGCCTGTGCAGAATTCACATTTTTGCTTTCCTAATAAGATTGAAGGGTTTTGTATGATGAAAAATAATTTCACTTGATCTTTCACCAATCCCATAAGTATTAAAAATTATTTTCAAACTATTGCAATGAAAAAATGAGTTTTTATTCTTAAAAAGGGCTGGAATTAATGGCTTAATTATTTGTTGTTATGCCTATTTTTTTAAAAAGGACTGAAATTAAATTACTTAATTTGTTGTTGTGTATGTCTATTTTGCTTTGTTTGTGAAGTTTTTGTAGATATTATGGTTTAACCCCAGGCTGAGAAAGAGTTTAATAGGTAAGGGAAAAGCTGTACATGGAAGTAGAGAAAAACAAAGAATTCCTTCACCACTTCCAATGGGCAGGCAGATGTCCAGCCATTTCCAGGAAAGCAGGTTTCCACCGTGTGTAACAGTGGCTTGGGAACACAAATGCTATAATTTCAAATATCCCCTATTTCCTTCCTTCTTTCTCCTTCCCCAGCTTTATGTGCCTAGCATGATGCCATAGTCAGCTATCATGCCTGTGTCTCCTACCAAGTCCTTATGCACCTCCAGCCTCCTCTCTGGTGGGGTGGAGTGAGGAACAGAAAAGGCTTTGACTGTCTAAGAGCTGTTCAGTAGTAACTAAGACACCCCTGTGTTACCAACACTGCAGCAAAAATCCAAAATGCAGCTGCATATCAGCTACAACACTATGAAGAAAATTAACTATCCCAGCCCAAACCATCACATTTGGCACAATAGTAATTTTTCACTGTGCTCAAGTCTTTGTGACTGTCCTTGTGTTCATGCCTTTCTCCTATCCTGTCTTGTGCAGGGTATGTAAAGCACCTAAAAGCAGTTTGTATCATTGGATCTGTGGCCCTGTCCTAGAAATTTCAGCAACTAAAGCGACTGATAGAATACAATAAAGTGCAGCTCTTTTCCACTGCTGCATTACAAGGCTATGAACAGCCTTAACTTACAGATAACATCTGTGATGTGATGGGGGCAGTTGCCCTCTGGGCAACATCTCCCAGCTCTCTCAATGGTGCATTTCAGGTTTACAGCATCTTCTATGCCTCTAGAATTTATCTAGCAATCTTTGCGCTACCACGTTTCTTGTCAGTGAAAATAAAACCTGTCTTGCCTATAGAGAATTTCCTAATGAAGCACGGAAGGCAATACAAGCAAAGCTTCTATGCACTGCTGATCATTCAGTAAATCACACGCATAAAAGGCAAGGAGGCAGCTTGATTTAAAAGTAGAGAACTCGAGACTTTTATTCTGTTTTCACTACTGCAGTAATTCTATGTGCATGCAAAGGTCCCATGATGTTTCAAGTTGTTAACTTAATGCTGCCATTTAATGAGTAATATAATGACATTGTACAAAACAACATAAATTTTGCCTCAGTGTCAGGCAAATTGCTTCAGGCTGATAGGTTTACACATCCCAGACTTCATGAAATTCATTTTTTTCCCCCCATCTTTAGATTTGATATATTTATGCATCCATGGATTATTTCCCATATTGCACTTTTTGTGATTTTTAGAAAGGTTTTTTGTTGTTGTTGCTTTCCTCACTCCAACATACTTCATAGAAATACCTCAAAACAAACTGTAAATATGAAGGTACCTGCATAATGCTCCTCCTGATGTCTTATGTATGGAGGCAGAGGTCTTAAAATTACTGGTAGGATTTATAAAACTTAGAGGAACACGTTTTCAATATATCAGCTATGGCATTCCTATCTTTCAGTGAAATTGAAAGTATTTTCAAAAAGTGGTGATGTACTCTGCACAGTGCAAGCAAAGCACAGTGTAGGGAAGCCAGAATCATTTTTCCTTCTGTCAATTCCATAGCAGTCTGTTCTGACAGATGTGCAGGTTTTAATTTTTTCTTTAGTCTTTCATGCCCAATAAAAGTGAAGAAGAAGGATTGCTAATTGTCCTGAAATGTGATGAAAAGAGTTTAGAAACAGCAATTTCATTTTAATTTATGAGAAAAATAAATTGAAGTCCAAAATGAGTAGGACAAAAATGGTGCTGACAGGAGATTGTACTTGGAGAATACTTCTTACAAATGCATTTTTGATCCCAAATATTCCATCCTTATATTTTTCCTGAAAGACAAATAGTAATAACAGAGTATTTTCATATATACTATGAATTTTCTATTGTTACACAAAATCTTGTCCCAGGAAACCTGTACAGGACTCCAATCATGTGTTAGAAGAAACAGAGAACCTATGAGTGAAGATCTTAGGATTTGGAGCACGATCTGAAAGAAACCTTGCAGATCTGTGCATTTCAGCTGAAGGAAATCTTTCTAAGAGTACTGTTTGCCTTTGGGTATATTGGTACAATTTAGCTGCTAGGTTGTTTTGGGCGTCCTGTAAAATTGCTCTTTTTGATGCTTAGGAAAGGACATTGGGATTTAGAGAACAAATGGGTAGTATAGACTGCTTTGCATCAACCTCAGTGTATTTTTATATTCTGTACACTGTGGGAGGAGAGCAATGGCTGTCACCTTTGCTTGCGACAACTCTTTCCTGAAATAAAATGACTAGAATACACCAGCACAAGGCAGAATAGCACAGTCCTATCACTTACCCTGCTGGGTTTGGTTTACCCACGTGGTTTGTCGGGGCTCTAGTTCTCCCTGACAGATGCAGGCAGCCAGTTTTTCAAGAGGGGAATTTTCCTCCACAGTAATTTCTATGAGCCTTTAGGAACCATGATTTTTCTTAGCTTACTCATAAGAACAAATGCTTATAGGAGCTACTTTGGGAGGTAATCCTCAGTGCCTGTTGGGGTGCCAGATACCAGGAAAAGATGTAAAGGATCCAGAGAAGATATTTAAAATATTTTAATTTAATTCAAGACTTTCAGGCTGCTGGGAGGAGAAAGAAAAGAACATTGTCTGAAAAAGCTTTAAAGTAATTTTTTTCTAACTTGAGGCATAACATTTTTTCTGCTTAATAACAGGGGGACATATAAGGAGGTTGGAC
The DNA here is from genome assembly GCA_013399895.1 of Serilophus lunatus. Taxonomy (NCBI): domain Eukaryota; kingdom Metazoa; phylum Chordata; class Aves; order Passeriformes; family Eurylaimidae; genus Serilophus; species Serilophus lunatus. The sequence goes on along the minus strand of VXBA01006150.1, from coordinate 233,923 downwards.
TGTCTCTTGCTGATGTTGGCAAACTCATCCTTCAAAAACTTAGCTTTTCTTAGCAGCCTGGGCTGCCTTTTAATGTGTGCCACATAATTGTCACTTCCGGATTTGCAAAACTTGTTTAGTTGAAATGCTTTCTTTAACAAAAAATAATTTGTATTCCAGCAATGACCTAACATTTAACTGTTTGCAAGCAAGGATATTCATAGCAAAGGTGGAGAATTCTTTGAGATTATTCTCATACATTTTCTGTAAGAGACAGATGAGAACATTTGGTAGTTAAACAAAACTCAAGCTGTTTCAACTCATTTGATGTAATGCCATCTACCTCTCACCTCTGAGCTTGTGTATGCACATACACACATAAATATATATTTTGCTCATTTATTTAGATCTAATGTTACTTTTTTTCAGACTTATCTCTTGCAGAGTGGTATTCCAGTTCTGATAACACTTGAAATAAATGAAGGCTGTTCCCTTAGCAACTGCCAGCTGAATAACCTTAAACTGCAGTGGGAATAAATACAGTAACTAATGTTTGCTGGGGTTTGTGAAATATTCCTTTTCATAAATCTAGCAAGTGGGCTTCTGCTGAATAAAGAGCGCATTTTAAAATTATGCGTGATTATTCTGATGTGCAGTGGCATTTGTTTACTTGGATTGGGGATGTCCTGCCACTTTGTAGCTGAGTATACTGATAAAAATTCAGAAAGCCAATTTAATTTTTTTTCTCATTTGTTGGTGACTTATGTTTGTTTTTTAAATAGATCTTTATAGCTGAAGCAATTCACTTTAGAGACAACTGTTTATATGACCCTGATACAGTAGCTTTATTATCTTTCCTCCCTTTCTATTATTTAACATGAAAATGGTATTTACATTACCTGGAGGCCAGGTCTAAAAGAAAATACCTCCATGTGTTGAAGCATGGTAATTGGGACTGTGAACTCTTATTTGATTTCCAGGGTCTTTGGACATATAGTGAACCTTACTCTGTTGTCCGCTCAAAGGGTATGAAAAATGAAACCTTGGCTTTGATTGCCTTTTGACACTCATGTAAGAAAAATACAAAATTATGAAACAGATCAGTTTAGAGGTTGCTTCTGACTCCCAGCAGCTGCTTGGCTTTCTGTCTTCTGGAAGAGTAAGATGAAGTCTGTCTCTTGCTCTCTAGTTAAAGGTGGCCAAGCCAATGGGGAGCATATCTATTCCCCTGTTACAAAATCCTGGTAAATTCTGACTGGAGGGGAAAAGTAATGATCAAAACATCATGGATCAGTGCAATAACTACCACTAATTAATTTTTGACATTAAACAACTTTTATAACATAGGAAGGAGCTACAAAATGCTTTTAAACCCCTTATAGACAGAACTTCTTGAGGAATCTCTTCAGATAGCTGAAAGACTGCTGAAAGGGCAATGGCAGTACTGCTGTGCTATAAAACTCATGCCAGTAGTTATTATACATCAGAATGTCACATTCCCTGGGAATAGGATATTAAGAAAAATATGACACGCTGATACCTTAGAGTGACAGAAGTTGGTATAGTTCAAGCGGCTCTGAGTTTATTCTTGTGGAAACACGTAAGAAATATGAAATTAGAAAAGAGATGGTGAAGCTACTTGTGCTCTGCTTCGTGTAGAGTTTCAATCCCTGTTTCAGGAAATTCTCGGAGCATATCTGTTATGTGCAATGAGTTCTGCTTTTATGGTAGAAAGGTTTGATTGGGTTTGTTTGGTTGTTTTTTATTTTTTTGTTGTTGTTTTTGTTTTTTTCCTTCTGAGAAACAGAATAGCTCACTGCTATTTTTCCTCAGAAGTCTTGGATTACTTTTTTAATACAAATATATATATGCACACAGTGGGCCCAGGTGATCAATCTTCTTGAACATAAAGGCTGAAAGCATTAAACTGAACCTGAAATTCTGGGGAAACATAGTTTAGAAGTGTAAGAATAGTTCAGATGTGTTCCTCAATTGGTAGTTTTCATGCCTATGTGTATTATTTTATTGTAGTCCAGGTAGAACATTAAAAAGCTGGAAAACAGGATGAGACAAAGACTCCCAGCCAGCTTTAAATGGAAATTGCTCTGTGAGAGGCTATCTCCTGGCAAAGAAAGCTAATATTCTGATTGGTCTAGATTTTGTTAAGAGATATTAAATTGGAAGTTTCACAACCATAAGTATCAGAATTATGGTACTGGTAGGTCTAAGTTACATGACATGAATGCAGGCAAAAGCTGTTTTATGTAAATAGATATAAGACAATTAATGTATTACACTCTTAATTAGGCTGCAAAACTCAATCCTAGTTAGAATAATATTCAGTTATTAAATGTAAAACCAGAAAACATTTGTTTGAATGCCAAAATTTAAATGCAGTCTTTTTAGTGAAGTGCTGCTGCTGAATATCAACTGTACTAGCCATGTCCTTAACAATCATCTGCACTACTGATCATTAACTTCACAATGAGGAAGAGTGATGATGGATTTAATGAACCTGCAGGTAATTGTTGTTTCCTTTGCTAATTACATCAGGGAAATGAGACCTGTTAGCACTGAAATTGTTTGAAATACTTAAGCATATCTTACTGAAGGGTAAAATGCCTGTCTATTTTTATTCTACTTTCTGTCCCGAGATAAAATTTTTCCAATTCCCTGGCTGTTCTAATTAGTGAGAAACCTCTTTTTCATCCCTTAAATGGGGAAACTTGGACATATTGCATGCTTTAGCATTCTGGGAAATTCCCCCACATAGTTACCCCGTACTGCCTATAAAAACTACTCTGTATACATGGTAAAATTGTCTTGGAAAACATTTAAAGTCAGTCTTAAATGCTGTATTTTCAAAAGCTCTGCCTAGTGCAATACAGCTCTTCTGTTCTTGCTGGTGAGACAAATCTATGGTGAAACTTGTTTGGTCTCTCATTCACCTCAGAGGTATACACATGGAAGCAGGGCTTTTGCAGCTTTTTTTAGTTTGCATAAATTACAGGTTATCATAACAGATGCAAATAACCTGTTCATTCAATCTTAATTTTCTGTGAAGAGAAGAATTTTCTGCATAGAAATCTTAAATTCTGGCTGTACCTGAGTACCTACTGGTAGGTGTTTAAGCAAGCTTCTTGTCTTTAGTAGAGTCCATGAGACACCAATAGATCTGGTGTTTATTCTTGCTGTTAGAAATGTCTTTTTTGCTCTTAATCTGATTTTGCTTGTCTTCAGTTTCCAACCACTGAATTATTTTATGTTCTTGCCTGTTTTATCTAACATCAAAAATTGCATTTCCTCTCAGGTCCCCTCATACTTAACCTACAATGCCAATGACGATCATCCTTGTTCAGGCATAAGTTATTGTGAGGACATACTCTTCTGTTCTAATGACTATAGCAAAAATTTATTAGGTTAAAGAGAAGTGACCTTATTGCTGATTTGTGGAAAATGAACTTACAATGTAGGCTTCGTTATGAGATAGGTGTATTTTATTTTGCACAGGGAGCAGGGTTACAGATCCATTCTAAAGATCTTGCTTTTTGATCACATGACTTTTCTGAGTTTATATGTTTTTTTGAGTGGCAGGAGTCACACAGCACTGATTGGGCTCTTTGCTCTTTGCCCTCGTTATTCTTTGCTTTGTCCTGCGACTCAAAGCTCTACTCTATCAAGGGCTGGGTCATCACCACCATCCTCCTGCAGAGAGGCACATCTCTTCTGAGGAAACTTTGAGATGTTGCTACAGCAAGCTGTTGTGATGTTTAGTTTTTGCCATCTCTGCCTCTTTATCTGATGTTCGTGTCTGGTGTTTACAGGGTTAGCTTTGTATCTCACGCCAGCTGCTTCTTTGCTGTGTGGGTTGGGGGGAGAGATTCACCCCTCCCCCGGCCGAGGCAGTGCCCATCCCCTCTGCAGGGGGTGTGCCCCCCCCTCCAATCAATTGGGACCCCCAGCCCTGCCATGCTGCGCCTGCTCCTGCTGCAGCAAAACAAAGACCCAACTCAAGGTTGGGAGGGAACAGCGGTCCCTGTTCCTTGCCTTGACTTTATGACTCCTTCAACCCTTGCTGTACTCAGAGTCTTCATTTATTTCTTTTGCGGATGTCTGCAAAGCTCTGGGCAACTGCAGGAGCCTCCTGCCCCCGCCCCCCCAAACAAGGCTTCCTTGTGGGAGAGAATGGGCTTCCTACTGCCCTCACACAATAGTCACACAGCTCACTCTGTGAGCCCTCTGAGGCCAGCGGCTTTGCTCCACCTGGGTGCAGGGAACACAGGCACAGGCTCACTCTGCCTGCCATTGCTACACTTCACCGTGGGTGCACCTGCTGGGCTCAGCACTGCAAAACAAATGAAGAAGCATCACAGGGCATTCAGAGTTCTCAGAATCCATCCCTGGCCTCCCTCCCCACCCCCGCAAGTTCCCATATGATTGAAAACTGTACTGCCTACACTCCAATTTCAGTAGATAGCTTCTGCCAAGATCATCTCCCTCCAATACAAACAGAGCTAGACCCCAAAGCTGTTTGCACCCCCACCAATGACCAAAAGAAACAGAACAGAAAAGCCTTGCAACTTAAAACTACAATTTTCACTACCAAAGAGGAAAATACTGAGACTATACTGTAAATACTATAAAATATGCACACATAACTGTAAATACTGTAAAACAAGCACACACACACACCCCCCCCCGACTTTTGAGAGCTCTCAAACCTGTTTCCATTGGCCTACCATTACCAATAATGCTCCAGTGGTAGGGCAAAAGCTCTTTCTCTGTGCACGAGGCATCCCACATGATTCACCAGCTTCCTCGTGCACACACACTTGGTTCCACTGGCAGCGGTTCTTGTCTGGTCCCCGCAGGGGAGGAGGAGGGTGAAAGGAATCTTCTTGAGAAATCTTCAGGGGCACACCTGGATTCTCTGTTTTGGCCACCTTCCACAGAGGCCAGAGAAGTCCCATCTGGGATGCCAAAACTGACTAGCGCAAACCGAACTTATAATATAGGCCTCGTTATGAGACACATGTGTTTTATTTTGCACAGGGAGCAGCGTTACAGATTGGTTCTAAATATCCCGCTCCCTGATTGCATGATTTTCCCATGTTTATATTTCTTTCTGAGTGGCAGGAGTCACACAGAACTGATTGGCCTCTTCGCTCTTTGCCCTCGTTATTCTTTGCTTTGTCCTGCGACTCAAAGCTCTACTCTATCAAGGGCTGGGTCATCACCACCATCATCCTCCTGCAGAGAGGCACATCTCTTCTGAGGAAACTTTGAGATGTTGCTCCAGCAAGCTGTTGTGTTGTCTAGTTTTTGCTGTCTCTGCCTCTTTATCTGATGTTTGTGTCTGGTGTTTACAGGCTTAGCCTTGTGTCCCACAGCAGGGTCCCGACTTCACTTCCCAACCCGCCAGACTCCAACTCATTGACAGGGAGCAGGAATGACGGTGACTTGAAATGCCTAAATTATCTGGGATATCAGTTTCAGTTTCTGCTATTGTAAGTACTTGATTTAATAGATTGTTGACTATTGGCCTAACATCAGGGCTTAATTACACACAGAATTACACACAGAATTAACAAGGTTGGAAAAGACCATAGGGATGATCAAGTCCAACCTTTTACCTAACTTAATTCTTCCTATCTGAACTATTAACATTGAGAGTCATGCAACAACCTCATAATTCCCTTGTAGAAATAGCTCATGGACAGTACAATTTATGCAGACCAAATTCCAGACTTTTATGTCTAGATGATGAGAAGGAAAAAATCTGTAAAAATTAGATCTCATGATTTGAATATGTTAACTTCCCAAAGATAAGGAAATTTACAAGCAAAGGGCAGAAACACAAAATCAGAATGTGTGTTTGAAAGGAGGGAAAATCAATATAATAAATTTCCAGAAGGTGTCTGTGGTGGTTTAAGACCATTGTTTTTTCTTTCACTAGGGGCACGCTTAACAGTGATGAGAAGACTGAACAGAATTTAAACAACAGGGAAACAGTTTTATTCGTCTGGAGCTCAATCAAAGAAAGCAAATAATTTAAGGGAACCCCAGACTTAACACAGAGATTACATCTGACAAAAACTACAAAAAAAGGGAAAAGGGAAAAAAGGGAATAAACAAACTGCTTTTCAAAGGCCAGGCAGGCTGGCCAAGGAAAAGCAGGAGGAAGGGAAAGCTGCTCCTCTCCTCTCTCGTGTGGTAGTCACTCCCAGCCCTTGAAGTCTCTGCAAAAACACAACAGAGTGAAAAGCCTCCCCCCAACCCAAGGAC
>VXBA01006150.1:153202-218463 GCA_013399895.1 Serilophus lunatus | reverse complement strand
CATCTTTTTTTAGATGCTTACATCATCTTAACAACTATAGTCTTGGACTAGAAGTAAGAAAGTATTCAGCAGCCATTTAAGAAATGCCTCACCATCTCACTGTAGTTTATGAAGGTCAATATTTTCTTAGTGGAGAGAACTGTGGAAGTAGCTATGCCTTCAGTAAAGAGTATGTTTGTCAATATGCTGTCACCCCAAGGTTTAAGGTGCTGCAGACTCTTGTGCCAAAGAACTTTCAGCACTGTAGTTCTTAGTACACCAGAAACCTTCAAGAAATGCTTAGGTCTAATAAAAGATGATCCAAAAGGAAGGACTACCACTCTACCAAGCAAACTTGCAGAGATCCAGCAGTATTCAAGTAATTTATAATCTAGAAATTGGATAAAACTTTTGCCACTACAAGCTTGTCTTTCATGCTGCAAAAATACATTTAATTGGCAACCTGCAAGCTTTACCTTCTGGCAGAGCTCTTGTGAAGAGCATTAAAAACTGATATTTCCTATTGTGGGTACCCTGGGCACAAAAGAGCTTTAAGAAAAATTGGTCATGATGAAATTCCTTTCACTTCCCATTCAAAAGTTTTGGGATCTGCTTCCATTCACCTTGGAAAATCAGAAAGTGTTGACAGATAGAAACATGGTGGAAACCTAGATTAATGTTTTGGATAATCTAGTGAAGTCATTCTCAAATGGGTAAAAATGCTTCCTCTCTTGTGTATTTGGAAGATAAAAGGCTTCCCCTTTCATATGGCTTGTTGGAAGGCAAACACTGCTATGTCAAGAAGCAGGGTTGACTTCACATCATTCTTGTGGGAGACTGTGCCCATGGATTTCCTCCTCANCTGGCCCTGGGAATAAGGAGTATTTTGAACTAGCATTTTTTCAATGTTGGATCTTTCTGTGTGAACAGTTTAGTATTCATTGGACAGTACGATCTTTAACTTTGAATTTAAAGCAAAGTTTCCAAACAGGAAGAGCATGTTTGAGAGTCAGTCCTTCACAAGCCTTTTTAGTGCTTTGTCTATTGCACAAAGAAGAGTAACAGGAGAGAAAGTTGGGGCATGATAGCTTCTTATCTGTCTCCAAACTGAGGAGACCTAGTCCTTTTAGCCTCTCCTCAGGTGGCAAATGTTCCAGATGATGCCCTTGATCCACCTTAGTTGTCTGTCTCTTTGCTATTTCTATTAAGACTTTTCTGAGCTGTGGAGAACTCAAGTGCAGAGAGTACCAGTACTATGATAAAACCAAAGTTTTGTCTTGCAGAAAAGTGCTTTTTTAACCTTGCTCTCAATAACCTTCTGGATGGTACCCAGCTTTTACATTCTATAAACTGGTATACGGTGAGCCATGGGTTTCTGACTTCCTTTGAGATTATTTCAAGTCCCCTTGCCTGAGTTTCACCTGTTAGTTCCACACTCAGCATGAGCTTCATTTTTTCCACCTCACATTTATTGGCATTGAAACATACTTGCTGCCTCAGTTTTGAGCAGTTCTCCAACATCATCTGCTATGTAATTATCTGAAAGGGCTTTGAATCTTCATAACATTGAGACTTAGGGATTCAAAGGAGATATAATGTGTCCAGACATCTCTCACTTTACCTCTGAGCTGTGCAAAAATGGCAGCATCAGCCAGAAAACGAACAGAGAGCTTGTTTCTGCTTTTTTTTCTGGCTGACATTCCTCCCTAGAGCATCCTGCCAAGAACTGTGTGAAAAGTTGTTACAACGCTACAGATCTTACTCTACAAATTCAACAAATTAAGCTGAAGGTGCAGGGAGATAGGCCTCCACCTCCTCCCCAACCATTATCTGGAGGCAACACAGTTTCAGTTTTGCTTTGTTTTGTTTCCTGGCTTATGCAAGCAGACCNTCTTTTTTACATCTTTTTTTAGATGCTTACATCATCTTAACAACTATAGTCTTGGACTAGAAGTAAGAAAGTATTCAGCAGCCATTTAAGAAATGCCTCACCATCTCACTGTAGTTTATGAAGGTCAATATTTTCTTAGTGGAGAGAACTGTGGAAGTAGCTATGCCTTCAGTAAAGAGTATGTTTGTCAATATGCTGTCACCCCAAGGTTTAAGGTGCTGCAGACTCTTGTGCCAAAGAACTTTCAGCACTGTAGTTCTTAGTACACCAGAAACCTTCAAGAAATGCTTAGGTCTAATAAAAGATGATCCAAAAGGAAGGACTACCACTCTACCAAGCAAACTTGCAGAGATCCAGCAGTATTCAAGTAATTTATAATCTAGAAATTGGATAAAACTTTTGCCACTACAAGCTTGTCTTTCATGCTGCAAAAATACATTTAATTGGCAACCTGCAAGCTTTACCTTCTGGCAGAGCTCTTGTGAAGAGCATTAAAAACTGATATTTCCTATTGTGGGTACCCTGGGCACAAAAGAGCTTTAAGAAAAATTGGTCATGATGAAATTCCTTTCACTTCCCATTCAAAAGTTTTGGGATCTGCTTCCATTCACCTTGGAAAATCAGAAAGTGTTGACAGATAGAAACATGGTGGAAACCTAGATTAATGTTTTGGATAATCTAGTGAAGTCATTCTCAAATGGGTAAAAATGCTTCCTCTCTTGTGTATTTGGAAGATAAAAGGCTTCCCCTTTCATATGGCTTGTTGGAAGGCAAACACTGCTATGTCAAGAAGCAGGGTTGACTTCACATCATTCTTGTGGGAGACTGTGCCCATGGATTTCCTCCTCATTTTGTTTCTCCTTCCCTCTCCTCCTAACCCATCCATACACACAGATATACCCTTTAGCACTTTGTTACAGGACAAGGCAGAGGGAGGAAGACAGGGCTGCCTGGGAAGCTGTAGGACAGTGTGAAGTGCTGCTTTTTCTTTTCTGTGACAGGAGCAAAAGAGACACTCAGTGCACAGTGAGTAATTTGGTTTTTAGTAATATGACTTGAAATAAATGTAGTAAAACCAGAAAAATCAACAATTTGTTTTTGAGTCTTCTCCATGTTACGAAAGAACTAATACCAGGCTCGTGTGTTACCTCTACCAATCATCTGGCAGCCCATTTGCTAGTCATCATAGCAGGGTGGACTTTCGGTTATTTCACCTGAAACGCACGTGAAACTTCTTAATTAGTACAAACATACATATACAACATCATCACCTAGAATGACTCTCTCCAAAAGGATAAATTTGGGCATATATCACTCAAGAATAAGAGAATGAGTTATACAACCTAAGCAATTGAACTGAGGCTTCTTTTCTAAGTTAATCAGTTGCTCTGCATTGCAAAGTTTTAAAGAAATATGAGGAGGACTACCCTGTTTTAACATCCTGTCTTAAAAAGTCCCTTTTGTAGAAGATGCAAGATGGTGTCATGAAATGGAAATGCTTGTTCAGGCAGGGAGCAGAGCAATGCAGCTTAGAGTAAAATTGTACTTGCTAAAGCTTTGACCCAGATATGCCTCAAATACTTTCAGTATCTTCTTATTCACATGTTTTCTGTTATGGAAAGGAAATTGATGCATTTTCCCATCTTATTTTCTGTATGAAAAGCAAAATATGCTGAATAACATTATTTGTGCTATATACTGCCTGACTTTGCCATTCACCTTGATAACTGTATTTTTGCAGGAAGACTCTCATGTTTTTATCCTATAGTTTTTGTAGAATTGATGAGTTTGAGCATAAAAGCGAAAACCCCCACAACCCTACCAAACCATACCAAAAGGGAGGGTATTTTTGTCTAGCTTGATATATCTATTTCATTGTAGCAATTGACGAATAAAGAGATATCTCAGTTTTCTTTATCAGTTTCTTCTGATGACTTTGCAGTTTCTTACACCAGCTGGGGTGCTTAGTTAATAGTCTGATAGCAGAAAAGGAGCACAGAAAGCAGGAATAGTTGCACATCTACATATTTGTACCATTTTGCTTAAATACTTGACCTCTGTAATAAGAAAGGTGAATATTGGTACATTTATCCATACAATTTTCTTTTGGGCTTGTGAGGCTTTGATTTATATATGCTATCATTATCTTGGTTAAAGTATTAAAAATATGAACCACAGTAAAGGCAACCTCAGGCCTGTCTTTACTAGAATTGAAAGAAAAGTCTTAGAGCAAACTCTTGACCTGTATTTTTGGAAGCAGCCTTCATGTCAGCATGCTTAGGGAGGGAGTTTGCAAAGCCTAAAACCAACTAATCTATTGTATTAAAATGCTGTTCATTTTCTGTTATCCTTGACATTGTTTTGCTCAAAAGCATACGATGTAATTAAGAAGGAAATTCTCTTTCATCTTCAGAGGATCTGAGATGATGCCCATAAAAGGGCAAGAGTGCGTTGCAGTTTGGTAGAAGTTCTGATAAGATATGGATTTTCAATATGCAAGTTCTCCCATGTCAGCAAAACCAGGTCATTACAGTTTCCTGTGACATTCATAACTAATTTAATGGAAGTCCTGATATAATATGCTATTTAAGCAGTACCTATTTTGCAACTGAAGTCTCAGTTCAAATGACTGTGGCAATGTATTTTTATTTCCAGTATGGGCTTTTTGACTTCATACTGTGTTGCAAAGTCATTTACCCTTGTAAATACACATTTTGTAAAGAATTGATTTGGGATTATTAAAAGCTCAAGTAAAACTATCAGAAAGAAAAATATTTGTTACAACTGGGTCATCCATTATTAAATTTTTTCCTCAAAAGACTATGAGTATTTTTAAAAGCTATTCTTTTGTGGTTTAGCACACAAAGTATTTCAAATATAAGACAAAGCACTAAGCTTTTCAATTGAACATGAAATGACCATGCTGTGCTTTTGTGCCTGCACAGCCATGGGGTATGAGTGACACTTGAAAGAATATTACACATGCCAGAGAGGTACCAGAAGCTATGTAATACTTCAGTATACAGAGGACTGACCTTGGTGACTTCCTTATAAAGCACTTCTATTCATAGAAATCATAGAATCATAGAATGGCTTGGGGTAGAAGGGACCTTCAAAATCATCTAGTTCCAGCCCCCCTTCCATGGGCAGGGACACCCATTCAGTAGACCAGATGCTCAAAGTCCCATCCACCTTGACCTTGAACACTTCCAGGGAAAGGGCATCTACAACATCTCAGAAGGCTGCCTCACTACCCTCACAGTAAAGAATTTGCTCCCAACATTTAATCTAAATCTCTCTTCCAGTCAAGATTTTATTTTATTTTTTTAATGCAGAAAACCTTTTTCTCTGATGCTAAGTTGCAGACTTGCATTGCCTTTTTTTGTTAGGTATAGTTTCATGTTGAGAATTCAAGCCTTCTTGAACCTTTCAGTTATTCAGTTATAAAAGAAATATCTACCCAAGGAAAACAACACTTAGGTGAAATTGGAATGATACCAAAAATTATTTGATTTTAATGTCTGCATTGTCCACATTCACTGTTGCAGATTCATCATTCTCATTTTGAAAGTCATGTAATTCATCTGTTCTTGCTGCTGAAAATCCAAATATTTGTGTCACTTTGTACTTTATGTACTCTGTACCGGGGAGCTGACAGGAGATAAGATAAAAGCCAATAAAAAGAGAATAATTTATTAAAAAGATCTAATGTTACAAGAACAGTACACAGGAACTATATTATATTACTGTGTCTTCCACATGGTATATACCATTATATATATAGCATATATACAGATTTTATACAACATATCTAACATTTTGATATGGGCCATGACAGTATCTTTCTTTTCATTTGTGAAACAAAGTTTCTTTCTAATTGTTTCTTTTTCTGAACAGATCTTGTGGCCTTGTACAAAAATACAGTCTCCTTGGTGATGCCAGACTGCACTATTACAATCTTTTACATGAAAAAGGAAAAAGATTTCCCTTCCAACTAAAAAATGTCATGATAAGGAAACATCTTACAAAGTAACAAATAGGTTATACATAGGTACTTAAACGTTTAAAACATGTTTATTAATAGATTTAAGATGCAAAATACATATTCTGTTCATGTTGAATATAAAACATACCCCCTTTTGTCCCTGCAATACAACTACATTACCTGATGGTATGTTCAGTATTTCTATCTGTATCTTCATACTAGAGATCAGGATGTATCTAGATGGAGCTCTGTCTCCTTATTAGACTTTTATTATTCTTATAAAGCCTATCCAATTATTGTATTCAGAAAGTTAAACCAAAATGCCACCAGTAGTGAATGTAGCCTTTTTGAATACTCTGAAATAAACTGCATTGGCAAACAACTGTATAAAAAATAGAGGAAATTATGTTTTACTAATTTATAAAATAGCCATTTTGCTTTTTGGTTCATCACTTTATTCTTGTTTATTTTAACCTTTTGAAAGATGATGGATTGCTAATGCAGGTTCTCTTCATAGTAGCAATGCTCCTGTTTTACAAATGACAGCAGGCAGTTATTTTCTCTGAGTTTATTCTATCAGCAAAGTACACTACACCTTCCTGTCTTTGATCTCAAAAGCTTTACCAGAAGCAGAGATATAGAAAATCTCTTTCTGTATATCTACTACCTATGCTTAGCGAGCTATCCTGCCTTTGTTTTCCTAGCAATATGGTGACTAAGTAAACTTAAACCCCATTTTTTAGAAAATTAGTTAAACTATTAGTGGGTAACGAAGATTTGAGTTGACCTTTCTCTGAAAAATTTTACAGATAAAATACTAAAAAGAAAATGTATTTAGTCATCAGTCAGCTTTTACCTACTAAGCACTCGATATGTGTTGTGCTTTCTTGGTTACTGTTTTAAAGCTGCTCAGGAAGAGCACAATCAGAGTGTACTAACTGAACATCAAAAATTATTTTGCTGGTGAATTGGTAAAATAATAGCATTTTAAACCCAGAACTCATCAACTAAAATAGATTTGCATCAAAGCTTTGAGACGGATTGACGTCTAGAAAAACTATTCTATTATGACTTCCATGTTAAACATTTTTGACCTGATTTTTCCCAGGCAAGGGAATGTTCATCCTAGGCATTATCCCTAGACATGTTAGTAAAACTTTTCCTCACAACACCATGTACACTGTAACTGTACAAACATGCACACCATCGACCCTAGGAATTATTTTGCTTAAGGTGCCAATAGGTGGAAAGGCCTTCCAATGCAGAAAAATTGTCCAAATTGTCTATTGAATGAAAAATTGGTATAGCAAAAAGTGGGAATTAAAACTGATAGCACAAAGTCCTTACAAGAATAATCTCCAGCAAGCTACAGAAATAGAGCCAATTAGCTAAATAACTGGAATGGTGATCTGTAGCACTTTTCCAAGTATATTTTATCAGACTCAAAACTCTTCAAAATATATTCTACTGCAGTCTGAATATATGTGAATGATTAAATTCTGAAAAATGTTAATATTGTCTCCATAATATGCTTTCATGTATACCTCAACTTGATTACCAACTCTGTAAAGCATAGAATGTTACTAAAACATGGACTTAGAGAACAAAGAAAGTTACAGCTGAGAAATGGTTGGAAAAAATAGGTTTATCTCCTTGCATTGCTTTATTTGTCCACTTAGGAGCTTGATGTATGTCATGTGTAAATGCCCAGTGGAGTTTTCATTGTCATATGCAGTAGGAATTGATTTCTTATTTGCTATTGAAAATAAATATTTGATTCATTGAACATAAAATATTGCAGTATTTGATAAAAAACATCTTGTTTCCCCTTAAGTTTGTGTTTAAAAATTTTCTGTTTGCCTTGCAATAGATTAAATGGATTTTTTTCTCCATTATGCCATATTGTGAGTGTGCTGTCTAGTATTTTATTGACAATTTTTTTTGCTAATTAAATGCATACTATACATTTTCAGAACAAGTTCTCTTTACTTTTGCCATGGGCTGTGCATATAAACTATATTTTTATCCCTTGTCAGTAGGAACAACCAATTACAGAGGATGCAAGCAAAGTAGTTGACAAAGATGTATCAAACTGTTCTATATTTAAAAAAGGAATTTTTTCCAAATCAAACAGATATACTGTACTAGACACCACTGTTTAAACACCCGATGATACATGACTGGGCTCACCAAAATCAAACATATTAAAAGAGGAAAACACATTTGACAGAAATTACCTTTGCTTACAAAATTTTATTACATACAATCTGCATATATTTGGGCCAAGAACTGTCTCCTCCTCAGAGAACTTTTATAAATAAAGAAGACATAAAAACTTGATGAATTATTGGCTGTGTCTCCAACACTCCTCTAAGTGCACCACAGGCATTTCTATGTGTCTTTAAAAATTAGCTTGGATTTCCAGTTTCTCTATGGACATAAAACTCCATCCCTTTGTGTCATCAAGTTAAAGCAAAGAAATAGCAACAACAAAGTCTGCAACCTTCACCATGAGGTCGAGGGTACCATCAGTGCCAAAAGCAATGTTACAGAGGATGAGGAAGTAGACAACACATGTAAGGTGGATTGACCACTTGTTACTTTCCCTCCTGAAATAAAAAGCAAAGTAATTAATGAACAAATAATGCAAATGGTTGTCAGTATATTTAGATACTAGATTTTGTCCCAAACATATATCCTATTACCCTCAGCAAAAGCCTGACTTTTAGGCAATGTATTACCTTCTGGGAACTGCAGGCATAAAATAGGCTCTCTACAGAGACAGGATTTTATGAGGATACCTACAGCAACTCACATGAGGAACAGGAAATTCCTAAAGGGTATGTGGTTTTGATCCTTAATCCTCAAAAAAGAATTAGGCTGCAGAAGCTTCCCAGAGTCACAGTCATAGTCACAAATCCCTTTCCTGGAAAAACAAATGAAAGCCAGCCCTTGGCGTCTATGTTTGTCCAGAAGAAAAAGTGGTATTTTGGTCAGTAGTCCAGTGGGGATTTTAGATCACCGCAGTTCCTTAAAAGGCCATACTAAGGGGAAATGTGCTCTGAGCTGGTAGTGGCAACGTGATGGGAAGGGAACCAGACTTGGTTTCTTTGGACAACAGTTATTCTAAGTAGAACTAACACGAAGTACATAGCCTAACTATAAATACCAGGTTAGGAGGAATGAAAGGCTTTGTGACTTAGAGTTGTGGCTCAAAAGATACATGAAACAAATATTCCATGGAGTAGGGATTTGTGTCTTCTGCATTCTGATGATAGCACGGTGCTTTGTGACTAGACTAGAGCTGAAATCTTAGTTCTGGATTGAAGTTTCAGGCTCACATATTTTGGTTAGCACTCCTTAAAGACTAAAAAGCAATGTTTAGTAGAACTTCAAAGTGTTAGCAGAAAGTTAGAATTAAGATGCCTTGAAATGTCAATGTTATTTTCTATTTATTCTTGCTACTAATCCTTCCATCCCTTTCTTAACTGTGCAATACTGATATCTTAAATTCTTTCAACATATCACGGTAACTGAGGAGATAGAATCTAGACATCATCATGATAATCCTTTAATACTGTAATAAGCTAATAATTTAATAAAGTAATAATTATTCAAGGGAGTCATTGGAACCTACAGAGAAATTCAGCTTATTTTAAAGCAGGCACATACACACAGTTCACAGAATCAGAGAATACACTGAGTTGGAAGGGACCCACAAGGATCACCCTTAGCCCTGCGCAGGACCACCCCCAAGAATCACACCATGTGCTTGACAGCATTGTCCAAAGGCTTGAACTCTGTCAGGCTAGATGCTGTGACTGCTTCCCTGGGGAGTCTCTTTCAGTGCCCAAACAACCTCTGGGTGAATTACCACTTTATAATATCTAACCTAAACCTCCTCTGACAAAACTTCAGGCCATTCCCTTGGGTCCTGTCACTTGGTCACCACAGAAAAGAGATCAGTGCCTGCCTGTCCTCTTCCCCTCACAAGGAAGTTGTAGACTGCTACCTAAATACCTTCCATTTTAGCTGTGTTAGACAGTACACCTCTGACTGTTGATTCAGAATGATGCGCATATCCTCTAAGTCCCACATTTCTGTGCCATTTGCCATTTCTGTGCAAATGTTTAGGATGCCTTAGAATATCTGAGATCTCGTTCTATGCTTATGTCCAAATATTTAAATTCAGAAGATTAAAAATTCAGCTTAAATTGCTGTCCAGGCTCCACTGTTGGTCTCTGTGGATTATACCTCAGCTGACTACATTGCTATTTGAGGCACCTAGTGCACATATACACATCTACAGCTCAGTTAGTTTTTCAGATGTAATCCTTGAAAGGGAGATGTTTCCTATAAATCCTTTGGTTTGTTCGGCGGTCTCACATAGTTGCCTCTCGTGCTCTCGAGAATCTCAAAGGACATTAGGGGCCTTTTTTTCAGCACAGAGCTGAAGACTCAGATTAATAATTTTATCTAATAGCTAAAGAATTGTGAAAACATTGTTTTTCAGGTAGAGAAAGGTAGAATTAATAAGCATTGCTATAATCATTACTCTTTCAAATATAAGTGTAACCTTACCTGAAAAAGATGGAACTCTGATCTGGGGACTTGCAGTCCCATCCCCTCCTTCACTAACTGCACAGACTTCAATGATGTAGACACCAACATCAGGAAGAAGTACCACTGCAGAAGTTTTCTGTGTTTCTATAACTTGACTGTTGCTCTGGCCTTCTTGCCGAAATAACACCTTTGGTCAATAAAATACATAGTAGTCATAGTGGTCATTCAAGTTATACACCAGACATTTTGTATGGATAACATACATACTGCAATGTTAACTATTTCACACATTCATTAAGGATTTCTTGACATTAGATTTGAAGAGTCATCAATTTTTATTCTTCTCATGGTGGCTTCAAAACAGTAACAGCATAGTATACTAAAAATTAATGAATGTGAAAGGACATTGATTATGATCCAGAGCAAAGATAGAACATTTGCCCTCTCCAGCATTAGGTGTTGCACAATTTTACATTCAAAAATTCAAAAAGCATTTTAGGTTTCATTTGATTTAAATTCTTATCCCCAAATTCGTGCTGATATTCACATTTTTGGCTCAAGAACCCGAATTCAAATGCAAAGAAAATATCTTGAATAATGTCCTTACTGTTTTTACTTTAGCTGGATAAGTCAACTGAGAATAGATCAGAGATGCCCCTGCATTTCTGGTGACATTCAGAACAAATTTACGGTGTGTGGGAGGAAAGCAGGTGAGTACGTATCTATTTTTTTTTAATATTTCTGTCTAAGAGTTTCTGTTTCTAGACAAAACTGAAAGGGTCAGAGAGGTGTGAAAAAACAAAGTATTCAACTCAACTATTTCAGAATATAAAGTATTTGATAAAAGTTAGAATGGTTTCTAGTTTATTTGAACCATTTTACATTTTCTTGGGGATACTTTCTGGTGTATCAGAAAAGATATCACATTGTAGTCTATAGAAATGATTGCATATAGACTGTAAAAAACCCCAAACCCCACACCTCTGTAGAAAATTGAAATTATTCTGTTTTGTTTTAAAATATTACAATTAATTTATGAGGTTTTATGATTTGATATTTAACTTTTAATATGGATTTTACTCTTTAAAACTTCAAAACTTTAAATTCTTGATATTATCATCTCTGATTGTTGAACATATCAAGGTGATTACAAAACAAACTGAAGAATTTTTTTTTCTGCTCTATAAAAATATTAATCTTAATGTCAATTAAAGATGCCTCATTATTCTGCATTTCTGTGAATCCTTCTGCAAACACAGTTGAATTGAGGAGATATTAGGAATTTCATTGCAGGCTTGTCTTATTAATAGACACTTCTGATTCAGAGATGATGAACGGATCCCCTCAGAGCTTACTGAGTTTATAATCAGTATTTGAAAATCACAACACAAAAATATGCTGGAACATTGCTCTGATTTTATTTATTGCTTTTCATGGTGAAAACTGATTTGAAACAGTCTGTACAGAATGTTTTACACACAGAAAAACAAGAAGGGGAGAAAAGACAACAAAGAAGAGGAGTAGTTGTTTGGAAGAGAGAAAGGTGAGTAAGGAGGGGGAGCACTGACCTTGTATCCCATTACATCAGATTCATTAGCTAAAGGTCTGACCGGCTCCCACCCTAGAGACACATGCGAGCCGTCCTGCATCCACATGATATTGCCTGGTGCTTGGCTAGGAGCTGAGAAGAAAAAAATAACATGTACACACATATATATTTTTATAGGTAGCTTCTTTAAAATCAAAAGAAAAGTATTTCAATCTTTCATTACTTTTAAAACTGGTAGTGTTAGCAGATTCCCAACTCTAGACTGGCTTTCTATGAAGTTTTTTTTCACCAGTATTGTAATATAGTAGACTATGTTGTACTCATAAATTCCACAAAGCCTATGAACTTGAACTCTTTTCTCTCCTTTGTAAAACATGTTTTCTAAGCAAATAACCTGTTATGATGCAAAGTCATATGAATCCATGTGTAAATATCAAAGCCATGAATGAAAGCTATACACGATTCCTGATTATTATACACTCTAATTAAATGAAAACCCAAGAGGGCAGGGGTTTCTCTCTGATTTCTCCCTTGTAGCAAAGATACTAAGATTACTTACGGGACTTCTTTGTTGCTGCATGCACAGCTGTGCTGGGTGGTCCATACCCTGCAGCATTGTATGCCCTCACTGTTAGGTGATACAATGTGTTTCCTTCTAATCCTGTCAGGAGGATGGATGACTCATTTCCCTCTGTTTTGACCTTTTCTGCTGCTTCTTCCTGCTCCATGTCCTTCCAGTATCCAACCTGCCAACAAGTGAACAAATGAAAGAGTAATATAGGCATCGCAAGCTCATGCTTCCAGATGTTTTTACTTGTTATCCTATGGAGGGTCGGTTTTGCCAATTATGCCTTTTTCTGATCATCTGTCCTTTTTAAACACATGGGATTTGATGCTTAACCATGCAGTGGTCACTTCTTCAAAACGGCAAGACATAGAATTGCATGGTATGACCTGAAGCACGTTGAACAGCTGTGTACTGGCATGAGAAGATGTTACTACAAGACAGAAGAACAGAGGGTGAACTGTGGCAGGGAGAGCTCATCATTGAAGAACATTCAAGGACAGGTCATCCTCTGGAATGTCACCAGAATATCTACCTTTACCCTGGAAAACTCTAATGACATCTGTTAAGAAGTGCTATGAGGAATATTCACTTCCTGGGCCAGTGCAACTCAAAGCCATGAGATTTCTTATCAGTGCAATGAATAGGCAATGATGACCAAAAAAACAACAACAAAAAAACCCCAAAACAAACCAACCAACCAAACAAACAAAAAACAAAAAAAGAAAGGAAATCTATCATCAGAAAAGTCTTTTCTGAATAAAAAGATGGAAATGGGATTCAGTTTTCATTCTGGGATATAAACAGGTTGCTAGTGAATGAAATTTTGACAGTATGTTTAAGCCCTTTCTTTTCAGATTAAAAAAAACTCTAAATGATCTTTGATGGTTCTTAATTCTTATGTCTGGTATCTGCACTAAGTTTAACATAATCTCAAAGAGGTTTAATGAAGAGCTGGGAATTTCACCAGTCTCTTTCCCCAGGGACTGAGTATCTGCAGGGTATAACTGGAGAAAAACAGTACTGTTTCCTTTTAATGTATCTAGATGACCTACACAAGTAAGGTAATTCTCATAAGACCCCATTTTCCCTAAGAGGACATACTACTAATGTGCAATTCTAAGTTCTATATTCAGCTTACTGTTATTCATACTGAGACCTACTGGCATTTATTCCATGTTTTGACCTTTTATATGAAGTTGGTTATTTCTTGTTAAGTAATTTATATTATATCTGGATAATTTTTCCTCTGAGGAAAAGGTCACAGACAATAAAACACTCTTGTAAATGTATCCCAGAAAATGATAAACCAAAAAACCCAAGGTGTTCATAGGAAAATAAGGCCAAGAAATATAGTGCTTTTATAATTGCATTGGGACTGCCATGGAAAAAATACAAAAATACCTGTTTGCAAAAATGTACTGTTGAGGTCCTATCTTCAACTGAGTAAAGTGGCCATGTTAACTTTAGTAGGGAATATATCAGTTTGTGCCAACTCAAAGTCTGCTCTTTCAACAGTAAAATTAAAGACTTTTTGTTTGTGTGTGTGAGTAGTGCGGAGGGAAGGAGGAGGGGGGAGGCTGGCGTTATCTCATGTTAAAATGATGTTCCTTCAATTCTTAGATTAATTACAGAGCAGTTTGCA
Source organism: Serilophus lunatus (assembly GCA_013399895.1). Taxonomy (NCBI): domain Eukaryota; kingdom Metazoa; phylum Chordata; class Aves; order Passeriformes; family Eurylaimidae; genus Serilophus; species Serilophus lunatus. The sequence continues at coordinate 204,286 of VXBA01006150.1, read as the reverse complement.
AATCTAGCTGCAGCTACCACTTTTTCTTGAAGTGTGATTCACTAAGATATTTTGCTATCAGAATGTTTGACCAAACCTATTGATATCTGAAATAACATCTAGTCATGTTTCTTGAAAAGAAAAAAAGAATCAACAACCATTTATTCACACACTAGTATTGAACTGCTGATGTTTACTATCTCTTGGACAATCTGATTCCTTTCATTTTCTTTGTGATTCATCTTTACAATCTTGACACTACAGTGATGAGAACTGCACAGTATTAAGCACTGTATGAACAGGTAGTAAGAGAGAGCATGTGTCCTGGAAGACACTGTCAACCAGGTAGTGTAGTCTACTGAGGATCCAACATGAACATCATCAGAAAGGAAAAGTTACTTGGTCAAGTTTACGCATGTGGGCAGTAGCAGGTGTGCAAATGCAATTGAAGTAGTGAAATCCTTGCAGACAGAAGTAAAATTATAAGATGGTAGGAAGATTTTCAACAGAGACCTCTTTTTTAGCATAAAGAAGTTGTGAAAACCTGATTTTCAAAAAACCCAATGTGCGAACTACACAGATACAGTAATCTGGTGAGTGTAGAAGAAAGACAGGAGGACAACTTGTCCCATTAGATATTTTTCATGTTTTTGGAATTGCTCTCCACCACTGCTTGTATGTCATTATCAGTTTGGATACCAATTGTATTTTATACATGTCTGCAAAAAAGTTTGCAAAAATAATCATATGTTCCCTATCAGTTCTGCTGTGCCACCTGGCAAAGATCCTCAGCAAAGAATATTCTTGAGGGAATGAACATACTGCATTAAGAACCAAAAGCACGAAACACAGTTAGGCAATGCTTCTGTGTCCGTTTATTCTGTACTTCAAAGCCCTTAAAGTGTTTGTTTCCTGATTTTAAAATTCTCCTTAAAAGTATTGCCGGGTGTGCTTGGACTTTGATCTCAAAATTTCTTTTTTCTTTTTTGGTAACACATGCACTCATTTGTTGACTACCAAAGGAACGAAAATAAAAACTGGTTATAAAAAAAAAGGGAATTCCAATAATTGTTGATTGGAGTAGATGGTGCAGGAATTTACATTGATTTGAACCGAAATGAAGATACTTCTGATGCTTAAAAGTGCTGGACACGTATCTTAAAAGAGAAGGTTTGCGTATTTACATTTCTTTGTATTTATTTGTTCTTTTAAAAATATTGTTATTTTCTGTAACCTTAATTTATGCTTCTCAGAAGGGATTTATAACACAGGGCAGGCTTTAATAAATGATAATTTCAAATATTGATAATAGGACGAAACGTAAATTAAAAGAGTTGTCCATACTTGAAAAAATGAAAGAAAAATCAGGGGAAGGCATTTGGTCTGTTTAATGCATTCTTGTTTGTGAGGTTTTACTTTGTTCTGGACTTTCTACTGTCTTTTGCCTAGCCAAAGAATAGCATATTTTGGTATCTGATTCCCAGAAACCCATTTCTTTGAGCTGGAGAGAAAGCAAAAAACTGCATAGAGGAGACAAAGGAACGTGCGGACTCCTTTGCCCTGATCGTTGGTTAAGCAATTGCCTAAAAGTAAATCTTCATGTTAAAAATTTATTTCTGTCTAAAATGTTTTTATCTCTGTTAGTCACAGATCGCTTCCAGGAAATTTTGGATTAAAAGATACATAATATTACTATTTTCCCAGCTTGGTTTCTAGGGTGAGAATTCTTTGCTATGAAGTAATCCGAACTAATTGCACTTCCTTTTCACTAAATTTTTTATCTGGATATTCTTTCTGTTGTCCACAGAAAATCAAAGCTACAAATTCAGTATGTTAAGTAATAATGAATTGAAATAGACAAAACAAACTTTCCTGGGCTCTCTGAGCATTCATCAACATAATGTAATTAAAATTAAAAAAAAAAAAAAAAGACATAATTAAAAATAGACTCAAAGACATCTTGAGTACTGAAAGTGATAGGGGAGAAAGAATGGTGAGCTGAAAGAATTGATGCTAGCCCTGGCTAGCATAAAAATGTTGTAATTAACATTATCAGAAAACATATATGTTCCTTGAACTGGAAAAATGAAGCCAAGAAAATGCTGGTGCAATGGTATAGGTGAGCACTTAGCATAGAAGAACTGTTTTTTGTGTTGTTTCAAGACATTAGTGTGACTGTGCTTCACAACTAGATCAGAGTTCCTACAAAAACGTCAATCAACCTCACTTCCTTCCCTCTTACCAAAACAATTGCTTATTGAAAGGAAGAAACAAAACACTATTCAATAGTTGTATATTCTGGAAGAGCTTCCATCTTCCACATCTTTCCTGAAGATCATGGGATGAAAAATGATATTGTACCTAAACCTAGAGGATTGTTGTCAATTATCTAGTCATATTTTCTCATAAATAATTATCTAAATTTCTGATTTTAGGTAATAATCAACACTCATCCCCCCCTCCCCAACCAGTTAATGGTTCATTGATAATTTTAACAGACTATTCGTGATATGTACATTTTAAATGGTATTGTTCTCTTGGGGTCCTCATGAGGGATCTAGAGTGTGATCCATACTTTAAGGGTGTGAGAAGCTCTGCTATAAACTCCCACTTGTAGTCTTCAGGACTTTAGACGTGTTTGAATCTGAATGTGAGTAACTTTGTAGGCAAAATTGACTTATATATAAAACCACCCAATTGTCAATTTTGTGTTTGGGAAAATTCATTAATTCCAAACATGAAGTCTGGTAAACTGGTATTCAGGCTAGTGAACAACCAATTACCTTTTTTTTTGTTTTCTTTTTTTTTTGTTTTGTTTTGTCCTGTCTTGCTTTACCAGGCTGTGGTTAAAACATTCATATGTCCTTTCTAAATTAATTTGCTAAATAAAAAACCCAGTACCACGTGGATATAATTTTGTTTTCCATTGTAAAAATAGATAAAGTTCACCTAAGAAACAGAAAAATATTGAGTATTTCTGAAAAGACATTAGAGTAAAAACAAGTTATTATGTTAAGTAATCCTCTCTGAAAATGGCACTCAAGATCCTTTATATTTTTTTTTCCCCCCAAGTGGATCTTTTGATTGCGTTAGTCAAACTCATATCCCTGTGGGGTATTCCAGTGAAAAAAGACATGAGCTTTATGACCTGTACTTAACAATTAGCCTTGTCTTTCTGGAAAAAAAAAAAAAGGAAACAAAAATATCTCTTCTTCCAGCTGGTAATTCTTTCTGTTTTTCTTACTCGCCAGTAGTGAGTGACAAAGAAAATATTGCCTAGGGCTCAAGTAGATGTTATAACCTTCAGGTTAAGGTTTCCAGACAATACGTATGAACAACACAGTATATTTTTCTACAATTCTGGCAAAGTTTCCATGTTTCTTCTACTTTATCAGACTATAGCTGGCATATATTTGGTAAGGTTGGGTGGACAGCTGACAAACCTGTACTGAAGTCAGGAATAATATGTGCTTTGGAAGATGCAAATGAGTGCAGCTAACCTTGTATAAAACTCATGTGACATAACAGTTAACACTGCCTTTCAAGGATGACAATGTGGAATTGGACAAGTTACTGTGCCTTTCATTACTCTTTAGTGCACTTAGTAAGTGCAAACAGGGCCGAAGTGAAAGTGGGTCACTGCGAACTTGTCTGTGTGTAGTAAATATTCTGTCATTTCTGTTGATTAGAGTTCAAACATTCAGCTGTTAATAGCTGCCCCTTTTATAGTGCCATTGCTAAAAGGCCAGAAATGTGAAGAATATTGTCTCTGCTGTGGTGACCACAGGCAGAATACAAATTGAAGCATCAAAATAGAGTGGCTAGTCAGATTGTTTTGCATTCAAATTGAATTGAAGGCAGTATTGTACTTGAGGTCCACAATAATTCTCCCTTAGGAAATAAATGGGTTTTTTTAAATGATAAATAGTTCATCCTTTTATTAAAAGTTACTGGATTTCTGTGTATTATCTATTTGCTCTTCTGTTTATTAAGTGCTGCTCTGATTATAATTACTTCTGAGAATGAAGACAAAAAGGAGAAAACAACTTCCTGAAAGATTTGTCTGTCAGAAAGCAGGGAGAGAAATTCTGGCTAAACAAGGATGGAAAAGGTGGGGTGGGGAACAGGTGGGATGGGGAGAAAAAAGCACTCTCCTCTCCCCAGACAAAATTAATAATACCCTTTAAGTGACTTAAAAGGTGCTACTACTTAGAAGACTCCTTTTATTCCTTCATGAGAGGAGGAAAAAGGGAGAAGTGAAGTATTTTTATTTTTCATTTGTTTGTTTGTTTGTTTTTGTTACACCAACTCTAGGTTTCTGGCTTAATATATTTGCTCTGTAATCCTCATGCTGGAATCCTGAAATTGGTGTACAGCACAGTGAGGAGCCAAATTATTAAAAGGTTCACAGTTAATAACTTCTGCTATATCAATAAGCATTTTCAAATTCATACCTGAGAAATCCATGAGAGACATAGAGAAGGCAAGTGTTACTGTCTGAATCAGTTTTTAAACTACAAGTGTCTGAACACTTTCCAAGTGAGGAAGACCATCTCTGATACCAAGAGAGCCCACCTGTAACACATCTGTAGAGCTAAGGGAAGTGTCATGTGACAAGCAGGTAAAAGCAAAATACATTTAAGTTATGAAAGAATAAGTCTCTAGGGAAATAACTTTTAATTTTAATATATTTTCTATTTTAAAATATGTAAACAGTATAGCAAGTAGGTTATTTCACTTGATAAAAGACTGGCCTCGAGATTGAAGTCAGGGTAGTAGCAAGTGGAACACTTCAACATGGAGAGGGATAGAATTTGCAAGGTGAACATAATCTCTGTCAGACACAGTTTTGATGTCTTTATAGATAGCAGGTCTAAAGATAAAATGGTCATATTTCACTGCATGAAGTAAGCCATGTGCAAAGGAGTAAAAAAACACCATGTTTAACATAATGAAAGAGTGTGAGTAAAAAAAAATGAAGGAGAACTCTTAGAGAGTTCAGCATGGAGACACATATGGGAAAGAGACTTGAGCAATGCAAAATCTGAGGGGACATCAAAATCACAGCCTGTTCATACTGCACTGGATAGTAATATGGGTGTTGTTATCCAATATATCAAAAGGCTAAAGCAAAAAGGTAAAAAAAAGTTAAAGGGTTGTGTATGAGCTATGGTGTAAATGTGTTTTCCTGGTCGTGGCTGCCCAGCCTGAGGCTAAGCTGGAGAATGTGTTGGCTCTGGTGCTGCCCGGAGACCTATGTGTTTCCTTCCTACCATCATCAATGATGGTCATCCGTTCCTGGGTTTGCCCAGAAATGCTGTCAGGCAGACACTTTGTGCTAGTAGGTCACAAGATGTCTTTAGACATCCATATGATTGGTGTCTGTTTCAGACCTACATGTTTACCCCTTTTTCAGTCTTACTGAATGACTCAGGAGTGACTCAGTGCTCCCTAAAGGTCTAAAGCAGGTTAAATAATCTGCATCCCCAAATCAGTAAACTAAGTTTAGCTGGACTATTTCATGAGGATCAGCATATCCTGATCCACAAAGTCAGGATGGGTTGTGGTGGCCACAAAGGATAAGTAGGTTTACTACTAGATCTGATCTATTCCTGGAGGTTTGGATTGTAAACTGCATGCAAAAGTGAGAGAAGGTCTGTTGGCAGGGTTTGTTCACTTTTCCAAGCCAGAAATGGGTGTCTCCAAGCAGAACTTTATTTATGTGTGCAACAGCTACTTCCCCTCCTCACATTCCATTGTTATCGTCTGCCCAGCAGATGTCCCTCGGCCACTGTGGGATGAGAACACATGGACGAAGAATCTCTCTCCTTTCTCTGTGTTGATTGCTGTCAGTAAATAACAAGTTTGAACTGGTCACCTAGAGCTGGAAACAGTCAATACCTAATTTTCCCCAGCCTCTGAATGCCCCATGCTGGGTCACTTGCAGGTCTTTCAGTTCTTTTTGAAGTGACAAAGAGATGTTATAAGAACTGGATTTGTACAGTTTTCAAGCACAGATAAATAAAAGATGTTCCAGTACTACAGCTGTGACCATAGTTCTACAGATATTCACTCGTATGTATGCTAAAATGAGCATAATTTCTATTGAAGTTTCACAGCTGCACATGTTAACAGAATGCAATGCTAGCAAAACAAGAGCTCTCATTATGATATTCTGTGTTCATACCTCAAATCCCTGTGGTCTTCCTAGACTTTCTTTAATATGTTTCCACGCAACAAGAATCTCTGATACAGACAAACTCGTAGCTTTGACATCGATGGGAGCAGCAGTGGGTTCTGTATTAAGAAAAATTGAAACAATAAACCTCCACTGTAACAGCTTGTATTTATCAAAAACACTCCATCTGAAACTGTCATTTACTTCCTTTAGTCTACCTTAATACTCACAAGGAGATATGACACTTAGAGGAACATGAAAAACTGAACAAGATGAAGAGATTATTATTGTTGTATTTCTTTGTGTCGTGCTACATCAATATCTCATCACTGATGATGGGTGAAGCAATGTGAAAGAATCTCTTGTCTATGATTTTTTAAAAAAACATAATTATTTGTACATGTGTCTCCCACCTCCAGACACCCCTTTCAGAGCCCTGACTTCAGTAGTAAATGGAATATTCATTTCTATTCTCTTTAGTGCCATTCTGTAAGCTCAGGATGAGCAATACCTTGCTGGAAAGTTCAGTCAGTCCAGCTCCGACGTGATACTGAGTAAGAAGTGATATCCAGTTCTGTAGTGAAATTCTATATAAAAGAAATATTTTAGTACTATGTTATTATGTCCTTGAAGTCACAGGCACCAGCATTTGGGATGTGTCACATTTCTCTGCTGTGAGGTGTTTACTGTTTTAATCCCCCTGATTATCGGTGTTGTTACCATTGGCCCTATGTCCATGTTTCTATTTCCAGGCTATTCATAGGACACTCTGTGATCCTGGCCTCCTTACTATCTGGAGTTTAGGGTCCTTCCTGCCTTTCATCAGGGTTGGTGTCCTTTGGTGCTGCTGAGTTATGGCCAGGGTGCTCACTGGAGACACAGGGCTGTAGGATGCTTTATATGCCATGCTTGGCCAACAGTGTTTCCACAGGGACATTTACTTTTGCACTTTCACATCATTGAACACTTTTTTCAATGGTGGGAAGCTGGATAAATGTATCCAGAGATTTGCCACGACAGGCCACTGAGAATATCACCCATTAGTGAAAAATTGTCACATATGAAACTGAGACATGAGTAAAGGAAATCTTTTGGATCTTTTGCTTAATTGCCTATATATTACAGAAAATTTGCTTAAGACAAGCAGTGGAGACAAAGCTTAAACATAGACTGTGAATTACACAGTAGCAGCATTTCTCCACCTTTCTGGTGTAGTTCACTTGCTCAGCAAAAAAATTAATTCATATTCCCCTGCAGTCGTAGAGCCTGCGATTTCTTCCTTGGCCTAATGTTCATTACATTTCTAATGTGTTGATCTGCTCTTGAAGGGTAGGCAGAGGTCTTGGCTTTTATGTTATAGGGAGACACATCAAAGAGCTTTCTGAAATATTTTTTTTTGAGACTTATTTAACAGGGTTACTGAAAAGGAGTTTTCTTACAGAACAGCCTGAGTTAAAATATATTTTTCTCAGTGATCAAACTGCCTAATATGTACGATACCTAATATCAGTCTTTCTCATTAGTTACCCTCCTTTCTCTGATCACATTGCAGATACTGTTCTGGCACTGCTGTCCTACACTTTTTCTCTAACATGGCTTGTAAAAATTTTTCATCCTTTTTGATGTCAGATTTTTGATGTTTGCAGCTGTTTTTTGATCTCCTTTTTTATTTACTTCTAAAGACAAGAAGCAATTCTGATTTGCTGCAAAATAGTGTCTGCCAATAATGTGTTTTACTAGTAAGTATGAAGTATGTAAATATTCTCATGTAAAAAAGAATAACAAAAATTTCCAGAAAAAGGTGAAAATATCTTTTTAATTCACTACTGAATTATACTATGAAGAAATATATGGTTCATAATATGATTTTCTGTCCAACAGTTACATTCTGTTTTCTATTTTATGTACTACTAAGATTTGTGAGGAAAAAGCTATTTTCTAGTTTTTGTATTATTGAAGCAATTACCTTGTTGTCAGGAATGATTGCAGTGAGATAAATAATTTGAGATGCACACAAAATATTGTTGACAGCCTTTACGTTTTCTGTAAATGTAGGTATCATTTCCTCTTCATAACATTCCTTAGGAATGTTTCATATAGTGCTTGCAATAGAAACATAGAATATTTGGGGATATTTTTAAAAATTGTTTTCAACAAAAGGAGCTGAAATAATTTGAACTTTTTAAATGTGAAATATATATTTAGAAATACATATTCAGAAATAATTGACTGCAGTATCACTGATATTAAACCTTGAGAATAGAAGTGCTCGGAAAAAGAATTTATGTATTTTGGAATAAGATACATTATGACCGTCTGAAAGTTTTTGGAGACTAAATAGCATTTTTTATTGATTCAGATAAGATGAGGACCATATAATTTCTGGTGATATAATGTAGTCCATGATTCACTCCAATGTCATGATTTATTCTCTGTGTCAAACACTAATGGTAAGTTTGACGAGTTAATTAGCTTTTTCTATTATAGTCACTGATGTTACAATCATATTATTTTCTTCATATCTTGGCATTATGCTAAACCTGTGTTTGCCTAAGGCCATATTTCTTGAAAAAATGAAGAGGGCCAACATCTTTAATAGTCCCTTTAATGTTCCCTCTTTGAATAAAAGATGTAGCATGACAAATTCTCACAAGGCTGTGTGCAATAAGAAAACATGTCCATGAATGTCCATGAAGCATTGTCTTTGCATGTGCTTCAATCCCACTTTAAGGAAATACGATCAATTTGTATGTCTTTGGCATGACTGTAGTATGGCAGGACATGGCTTTTTACTTAATACATCAATTTTATGTTCAGAGATGGAATCCTGAATTTTGATAGTACAAAGTAAAGAAAAATATTAGTTACTTGCCTCACTGTGTTTTTCCTACTTATGACTGTAAACTGATCTATTTTTCTGAAACATTCATCCTTTAATATTTCCACATAATCTAACTTCAAGAGCCTACTCAAGTTTATGTTGTTTTAACACTTCTGTAGAACAGAGCCTTCAGCACTCCTCAACCAATCACTCAATATTTGTTCAGTTCTCATTTTGATTCCAAAAAACATTTTTACAAAGTACTCTCATCCAAATTCTGAGCTCTTATTTGCAGCTAAGAACCTCAGTCTGAACAATTGCATTATGACTGCAGGCAGTCCTACCTAGTTGAGATTTTGGAATTTCAGCCAGGATCCATTTCTGTGATAATGCCTCTGTGGAAAATCCACAAGAGATCTATCAGAAGGAAAATCAGGAAAAGTCATCCCTCTTATGTCCATCTGTAGGTACAGAAGGTGGTAGCATTTTCTCCCTTGTCAGAAATAGCCACAGCGACTATCCTCCAAATCAGGGAACCTCCAACAAACTTTTTGCATTCCTGAGAAAAGCCAAGAGACATTACGATGATCTCCACTTATCAGCCTGTTAGATGTCCCCAGTTGGAGGACTCCACCAGATCTGTGATGACATGGATGCCTGCAGGATATAAAACTTTCTGTAGAATCTTTTTCTAGAAAGGGAAAAGATATATGATTTCCAAAGCACCAGAAACAAGACTAATGTTTCCTGAACAGGCCCTTCGACTTCTCACTTTTCCTCAAGTCCTTTCTATTTTCTTCTGTTTTCTGATCAGTGTCTTTGGACTTTAAAACAGAGAAAATTTAGAAGGTTGTCAAAATGAGCTAGCAGTGAAGACCTTTGCTCTGAGCATTTTTTATTTAGGCCTGAAATACCCTTACTCATCAGGTAGAACTTCTGAAGCCTGCCCCTGTATTGATGGTCTCTTGCACACTTGCTCAGAGAATACATCCTGCCGTGGCTCTTCCTTCTCCATGGAATCACCCAGATTTATTACATAGCACAGTGTCCCATGGGAATAAGGAGCTGCCTTATTCCATTAAGACTTTACAAGAGGAGTCTTGCCATCTTCATGAATACAAATAGCTCATGTCCATTGAGAGGCATGGCACCTGCATGCGAGGAGGGGATGTGCCCATTATATCTACTTTCCCAAGGGGGCTAGTGCCATTGATCACAAGAGTGGTTAATAAACTGACATATGTCAGGATTGTGATTTCTTTCATTAAAAAATCACTGGAGATAGCTCTAGATGAACTTTTACAGAATCTCACCAGAAACAGGAAATAACCCACTGTAGTTTACAGCTAATCTGTCAATTTATAAGTTTTCAGGTTTACTTAAAACCGAAGTAGCTCAGCTTCAGCTATGAAATTATCACAGGACTTAGCCTCAAGAATTTAAGATTTTAATTAAAGAAATAAAGTCTGTATTTAAAAGAGTATAACTGCATATTCTTTTCTCTAAATGAAAAAGAACGGTTCAAAATGTGACTAAATATGGGCTACCAGTAAAAAGTGAGGAGATTGGCCTAATCATAAAAATCCTTCACTTTGCAATGTCTTGTTTAATATAACATCATTCACTAGCTGGCATGATAAAAAACTTGTAAAAGTTATGAAGAAACAAAATTGCAAAGGCTGTTGTATGGTCCTTTGCCTTTTAGATAACTTTGGAACCCCATTGGCTCAATGAATTAACACAAATCCAAACAATGCAAGAGCAAAAGATCTGTGCAGTATCATTGTACCTCATATATATTGTATTGTATATAATCTTGTATGTATTACAGAACCACATCTGGGATCCCTCATGGAGTTTTAAACAGTAAGTATGACAGTCTTCAGGCTTTAACTTGTACTGCTCAGGGCTCTGTATTTCATATATAGAAATTCTTAGTAGTATTCACTACTCTGTCAAAATTATAGATCTGTCAGCTGTTGTGAAGATGATTCCATCAGGTGCCTGAAGGAGAAATTAGATACTGAAATGAGCAGAATTGATCCTTATCACCCATTGTGGCAAGCTTTAACAAAAAAAATCCCTTTATAAAAGACTTAATTCATCTTGAAACCAGTTGGATTCCTTCTTCCTCCCAAAAGCTTATTTCTATATCCTTGTATATGCTCATGTATTTCTGTACTGCACAGTACTCTAATTCATATTTATTCTTGTGCTTCTAGGCTGTGTCTACACTTGTAAATCAAGTGGAGACAGAGAGACAAGGCACCAGCTGTCCATAGTAATACATTGCTAACATGATCCATGGTGAAGTATTGACTCAGGACAATTAGTGCTGCTCCAAAATGTGGTAATTTTATCAGAATAATGTCCTGACACAACTTAAAATATTTGATTCTTTCTTGTGTGTAGGTTTTACCCATTAGGTTCATTTTTTTGGTAACAGACTGGCTTGTTGCTCCTCCTTATGTACTTGACCTAGCATTTATATGTCATTGCATTTCCTCTACTTGACATTTTTTTCTCTATATTGGTCAGATCCTTCCCTGTATTTCATAACCAGCTCTTGTATTAGCATTATTTTCCTGCCCTTGCATAGAAATATTTTTATTTTTTTCTTGGATGTTCAGCTAAAATTTATTGTTGCCAACTTTTCACTGTCTTCATTATTTTGGGATGGAAAAGATCTTGGCTGAAGTTTTCTTGACATTGAGGACTAGCCCTCACCATCCACGAACAGAAAAATAGATTAATTTATGGTACATTAGAATAGCAAATTCTGCAGTGTTTAATTTGGAAAAGGTTGAATTTCTGACAAATGCAATACCGTAAGTTTTCACTACAGATCTAAAAATTTGTACTTTCACATTCTTATTAGCTATCCTTTCTATACCATCTTATTTACTCAAGGTAAATGATAAAGTATTTTATTGTTGTTGTCCATTCCTTGATTGTCTTTAATATAAATGCCTTATTTACTTTTGTCTGCTTTGTATACTTTCCTAACTCTTCTATACACTTTTCTACACTGTCTTAATTATTCATCGGAACAAGACTATTGTACCATTGTGTCTTCTCACTTATTCAGTACTGGATAAAGAATCTGCTAATTAGCACATCTAGAACACAAGATCATTAGTCCTTACTAATTAGTTTTTACTGCCCAAACTACTCTCAGCAGCTAAATTCTCTCATAAATAACAGGATTCTGTAATATTTATTAACAATTAAAAAGGTCTTCCTCAGCATCCAAATTGATGAGGGTAATCAGTAACTGACCTCTAGTTTGACTCTCAGCTTCTTTAATTTCCCTCTTCCAAAATAACATGGAACACAAGGTTATTCTGTTTTATCCAAACATCAGTTTTGTGTGTTATCACGTCATCAGCATGCTATGACATCAACATTTATATTTTTTTTTTATTTCCTTTGTAGCTCATACTTTGTTTAGACATGCTTGTTAAAGAAAGCCAACCTGGCAATCACTGTTATCAGTACAGCACTTTCCATCTTCTTGACATCACACCTTTACACTCTTATTTTATTCTCTATTGCTATCTTTATGATTTTCCCAGTTTTCACTTTCTAGTGAATTAAAACCACAGATAAAGATTGTATATGATTTCCCTGATATTGAAAGCCTGTATAAGTAGACTTGAAATTCTTAGTCCCTTTGTATTTAACAGGAGCGTAGTTGTCAATAAAAAAAGAATACATAAATAATAAACAGTACTAACACTATTTTTGTTCATTGCTTTATTTTCATTGTCTTATGCCTTTACAATTTTTATTCTTTGTGGATCAAAATAATCTGTGCACTGAATTTCAGTGCTATTTCAATATATTCTAACATGAATCTGATACCATGAAAAATCTACCCCTTTTCCTGTTCTGTTCATGATCCTCTTCTGCCTCAAGCCTCAAGCCTGCACATGGAAACCTTTCTTCTGGAAAGTAGCTTAATTTGGTGAGCTCTCCATGTGCTCTGATGTCTCTTTGTCTTCTTAAAGTTTTCCTTTATGAAAGATTCAGGCTTGTCTTTCCTTGGTGCTGGAAAATGTCTAGTGCATCCTTCTGTTCTGCCTTCTTATTGAAGGTAATTGTACATCTCTTTTCTATCTTGCATCTTCTGTGCATTATCCTCATTCCCTCTCCAGAACTACTTCCTGGGTCTCATCATCTCTTTTACATCATTACAACTGACCTCTATTTTTCTTCTTTTTTGTTTGCTTGCTTGCTTTCTTCCTTAGAACTCCAGGAAAGACTTCTTCTTCCAAATTTACTATCACATTAAGCCATCTTTTATAGGGAGTCCATGCACACATTTGCTTTTTCCCTCCATAGGCTATATATCTAGTTTGGCACAATATTTTTATCTGATTCCCCATTTGACCCTCTATTCTTCCATTGCATTCATCCAAACATTTAGCTTCTGGACAGTCTTTTCCATTAACTGCACCCTGGTGATATTTTCTATGAAGTCAAAAGACGGGTGAAGGAGGAGAAAAGTCTTAGAACATCTATAACTAGTTGGGCTTTCCTCCCTCTTCAACTTTGGATTACTGTGGGGAGAAAGGGCTCAAAAATGGAAGATTGGTGAGGAGATAGTTATTTTTAGTTGTTTTCACTCAAGGTGACTCTGTAGCTGGAAAACGCTAAGGATATTTTCAGTGTGTGAAATTTCACATATTCTGTTTCCTTTAAGATTTTTTCTGTCTGTTGAAAGAAATGGAATTCTCTCAAGGAAGATAAGAATATATTGTTAAAGACTTAAAAACATTCTTTTCCACAGGCTTGAGGGCAAGGGAGATAAGAGAACTCAGAATTGTAAAAACACAGTCTCTGACAGACTGTGCATGCATCAGGCCTTTGATATGTAAGACAAAGCATAGGCCTGCCTGGCGCTCTTTTGCCCCTGCTAAGTAGCACTTAGCTGTGTATGTGTTTGTCTCTGTAAAGATGGAATAAATTTGTGGATCTTGATTGTCTTGTGCTACCTGCATATATTTTATTCTCTACAGCTACCACCATCATCGATGCCTCAGTAACCATTTGTATTATTTTGTTTTCTAAGTATCTATTGGCTCTATGCTCAGGTGGACGTTGGTGACAAATAGTTGGTGACGAGCTCTCTGTTAATATCAAGACATGGACAGTGAGAGATCAAGTGTACTCTCAGCAAGTTTGCAAATGAAACCAAGCTGAGTGGTGAAGTTGACACACCTGAAGGATGAGGTGCCATCCAGAGGCGCCTGGACAAACTATAGAAGAGGGCCCATGGGAACCTCATGATGTTTAACAAGGTCAGGTGCAAGGTCCTGCACCTGGGACAGTCTGAAGCACATAGACAGATAGGGAGAAGAACTAATTGAAGAGCAGCCCTGAGGAGAAGGACTTGGGAGTTCTCATGGATGAAAAACTGGACATGAGTTGGTGATGTGCACTTGCAGCCCAGAAAGTCAATCGCATCCTGGGCTGCATCAAAAGCAGTGTGGCTAGTAGGTCAAGGGATGGGACTTTTCCCCTGTACTCAGCCTTTATGAGACCCCACCTGGAGTGCTCCATCCAGCTCTTGGGTCCTCAGCACTAGAAAGATGTGAACTTCTTGAAGCAGGTCCAGTGGACGGTCAAGAAGTTGATTGCAGAGGTGAAGCACCTTTCCTATGAAGACAGGCTTTGAGAGCTGGGGTTGTTCAGCTGGGAGGAAAGAAGGCTCTGGGGAGACTGACTAGCAGTCTTCCAGAACTTTCATGAAAAAGGGAGAGCAACTTTACATGGGCAGATAATGACATTACAAGGGGGAATGGCTTTAAACTGAAAGAGGAGAGATTTAGATTTGGTGTTACAAATAAATTGACTACTGTGAGTGGAATGAGACATTGGGACAGGCTGCCCAGATAAGTTGTGAATACCTCATACTTGGAAGGCCAGGTTCGATGGGGCTTTGAGGAACCTGTTCTAGTGGAAGGTTCTCTGCCACTGGCAGGATATGTTGAAACTCAATGATCTTTAAGGTCCCTTCCAACCTAAATCATTCTATGATTCTATTATATGATCTGACTTAATAGAGACTAAAAGATTAGCCACTCTATTTACTCCTGAAAAAGTACTCAGTGTTTCAGTCAAGTTTTCTGCATTCCTTTACTCAGAAGTAATGTTTTAAGCCTTTTGCACCAGTCAGAATCACTTTATGTAATCAGAGGGCAGCCTGTTATGCTCATTGAGGGAAACACCCTACTCAACAGCACCTGCCAAGCTGCTTGCTTAAGAAAATTCAGAGCCACCACAAATGGGCTGTGAATGAATGTGAATCAGAAAGCACACAGAGTGTGTGATGAAAAAGAAGTAGACTAAGAGTTTACTGAATCAGCCCCAGGACCATAATATATTGCACTGTCAATCCTTATTTAATATTACTCTTCAATAGAAATTCTTGAAAAATAGTGCCTTCAGTTGTTTAGCTCCTTAAGCATGACAGTCCATACCTCTTTCAAAAGCAGCTCCCCATTTTCATAGCAAACTGCAGTGCCTATTGTCCTCAATCTCCATATTGCCCAGAATTTAGCTGTAATAAACTGTTTCATTACTCCTTTAAATTTTCAGTATATCACCTGGGGTTATTCTGAAGAAAAGCCTTTTTAAATTAATTTTGCACATATTGTCACAGCATCCTATATTTTTTCTGAAATATAGGTCTTGTAAAATATTTAGGCCCATAGAATTCATCCTACCAAAGAAAGTCTAGTGTACAGACACATACAGAGACTGAATTAGCAAAGCTATAATGGGTAGGTACTTTCAAGTAATTGAGTTGTAATAAGAAAATTTGGGTTCTAGAGAAAGCTAATTTAATAATTCTATTACGATAATTTGTAAAGTTCATATTCTTAAAAAACTGACAGAAATCATTTCTACATCACAATAACAAGCAAAGGACCACTTATTACAATTCAGCACTGAGATTTTGTTAAAATAGCTTTTGCTACTAAAAAATATGAAAAAATAAATTAAAGTTTTGCCTCCCTTTCCAAAAACTTATTTATAATGAACTTTATGATTAGAATATGAAATTATTAAAAATAAAATCATCACCATTGGTCTCACAGTGTCAGTTTCCATTGAGGAACAGGAAAGTCAGCTTTAAAATTTCCAAGTTATATTGCTCAATTTTAGTATTTTAAAATGTAATTGTCTTTATAAAAACATGAGTACTTGGTAATGCTGATTTTAAAAGTGGAACAAAACCAAATTACTGGAACTCCTTTTAGTAAAAACAGCATTTCCGACCTCTGTAATTACTGTGAGATAATAGCAGTAGACACCACTCCAAAATTACACATTTATTGTGGGTAAATATGGAATAACAGTTAATGTTTTCCAGCTTCACATGAAATAATCTCATCTTCACACTACTTTTTGTAGAAAGCATATGAAATTCCTCCTATCCCTAGTGCCATATCAGGAGTCTGCCTATTTTATTCTTTTTATATGGGATGGAAGGATAACTCAAGATAAGCATAATAAAGAAAAAATTGAAGTTCATGAGTTCCAGTAATGGAGCTGCTCATAATATTCTCATGGACAACACTTATTTGCCTTTTGTGTGCATGGAAATTTTCATACACTGCCTCCTGTCATAACAGAAGAACTTGTTTTACTAGTATAATTTAGTGTTTGTTGGACATTTCTCCCTTCTCCCTCACCCTCCAGAAAAATACTATTGAAAATTTTTAGCAATTCTCAACAAAAGTTTTCAAGAAATATTTTTCATTTGTTCTTCTAAGCTATTACTATAATTAATATTGAATACTGATATATTAAAGTCAGAACATTTATACTAATGAGATAAAAAAGAGACAAAATTAAAAAAATTAATAATAATACCAAAATTTATTTCTGTGCACTTCTAGTATCCATTAACCAGGATGAACATTCATAAATGGATTCTTTGACCTGTTGTCCGTCTAACCCATCAAAATAAAACATCCCGTCTTTGCTCACTGTTAGAAAAGCCTGGTCTAAATTTAAGACCACAGATTTCATATTAACGAAGAGCCTTCATTAAAAATGTTTTTTACCTTTTTAAAAATGTTATTAGGACTGAAGTCCTTGAAGTCTATTCCTAAACTTTGTAATTTGCTTTCTAGGTAAGCTTCTCAAGTTTGTTCACCTCCTTCTCTGCAAAATGTATTTAGTGTTATTTAGCACTTCTGCAAAGAAATTTGAAATTTAAGATTAAAAAAGAGGACACATTATATAAAAATAGTTTAAGATACTTCACAACATGCAATTTGACTTCATGTTGAACTGACCTCCTTCGGCCGAGCAGATGACAACAATAGGGCTGAACGGACCATCTCCTTTGTTGTTGTAAACACCAACTTTCACCTCAAAAGGAGTCAGAGGTGGCACACTTTCATCTCTGTAAATGAACTTTGAGGCATCTGAAGATGTCACCATTTTTTCCTTCCAGCCACGTGTTCCATTGGGCCTGAAGGCTACAATATAACCAAATCCTTCTCCACTCTGAAACTCTTCTGACACTGGCTGAAAAATTAAGTTCAGATACTGATTGGACATGATTTTACTAATTTAGAAAGCAGTCACAGTTGCATTATAGGATTTTACTTACTACATCTGCTAAGTAAATTGTTCTCATAAGGACAAATGCTTCCAAAGAACCTTGTAAGAGAGTTTCTTCACCTAATCACCATAATTAGGTCACTGTCCTAGGACTGAATGTGCTGTTGGGCTTTGAAAAGTCTTTTCTTCTGTATCTCCCACTTTGTGGTTAATGCTTTAACCAACTGTCTATCGTTGGAATAACAACCTACCAGTGACCTTGTCAAAAATATAGAACAACATATTGTGAGTAACGTGATGTGTGTGACACCTACTATAATGAGACTCTCTTGGTTTTGAAGTCTATTTTCTATAGCCTGTCTGTTTTCTGTATCCAAATGGAGTGTAAAGTCTTAGAGATTTATGTCTAGGGTTCAACTTGAGACTTAGGATATAATGTAACAAACCTACTTGTTTTAACTCTCAAAAAATTGTTTCACTCTATTTCATGAAAAAAACCCCAAACTTATTTCCTTTTCTCTTCTCGGAAAACCTGTGAAATTAGCCAGTTAAATTGGAACACATCTGCCAGAGGCAGGCAGTTAGAAAAGTGATTTATCTGTTTGTCTGTTTTAGAGCAAAAGCTAAAACTTACATGTCCAGCTCAGTGAATAGAACTTTTAGTGCTAATTAGTAAATTAGTAGTATCTTATATATATTATGAAGTCAATGGAACAGTTTGAGTATTTGGTTATGTTTAACAGTTGTCAGCATACTAGACCTATGGGAAATGTCAAAAACTGGGTGTCTAAACTCCCTCTCTTGAAGTGCTCATCACAGATATGCAGCTAATGGAACTGGGAATCAGAACAGGGGTCACTGAATCCTCTCCCCTCTCCATTGCAAGTGAATGTCACATCATCAGGCACATGCAGACACAATTTTCTACCCGTCCTTCTAAAACTGTGTTCTGCCCACTCAAGGGAAAAAAAATTAATTATCATGACTCCAAGGGAAGAGGATGCAAATATAAGACAGACTTTGCAATCTAGTCAAATCCATGGGTCCTATGGGTGTCTGATTTCTTTTAGAAAAAAACTCCAACCTTTGAGAGAGATGAAGATATCATACACTCCATTTGGCTCCCACTCCAGTCACCTGGGAAACACTATGAAGACATTTAATATGAAAACTACATACTAATATATCCTATTAGGGACTGGGATTAGGACAGTTCACATTAGATACAGTTTCAGCCACCTGATATTTTTGTTTGGGATTCAGCAAATTCTGTACTAACAGGAAAGGTGCTGCTATTCATAATTATAGACTACAAAGCAAACTGAAATCAGCCCTGTCTCAGCTGTCTCAGGTAGTTAGTGTCAGAGAAGGCAGATGAGCGAACAGAAGGCAGCCTCTTCAGATGTCCTAAAATTTTTCAGTTGAAACAGTTAATCAGAATTCTTTGTGTCTCTTACTATCTGAACATCTCTTTAAATTGACTGAGCTAAAACTTTTTTCATTAAAACCCCATGTCTTTATTTGGTGGAATTATTCTTGAATATATGTATATATATATATGTATGTTTGTGTGTGTGTATATATATATATATATATATATATGCATATTTTCTGAATCTGAAACTCTTCGTGATGAATCTAGAAGTTTTGAAAATTCAAGGAAAGTCTCCGTTCTACTATGTTTTTTATGATTAGAAGAGAATGAAACTCCCACTCCTCCAATTGTCCACTGGCATGGCCATAAATCTGTGCTGTGTCTTGCATCACAAGTATCTTCTATTTCATCTCTTTAGTTTCATATTTTTATGATTCAATTAAAAATAATTATTTCTTAATTGAAATGAAAAGTTACAATGATTTCCTAGTCTTTCCTTAGTTAATATTTCATCTGGTGTGGTGTTTACATAAGATCCAGAAAAATCAAATCAACCCAAGCAGTAGAAAAAGAAGAAAAGTCTTAGGAATTAGCACAACCTCAGAGCTGCTGCCATAATGTCCTCTACTCAAACCATAGCAAAATGTACAGTACTTTGACATTTTAGAACATATTCAAGAACAGTATTTTAGGTTCATATGCTGTCAAGATTTGCTGTAAGAAAACCCCAGTAAAGTACTTTTTACTTTGTCCTCGAAGAAGTTAACATGAAACAAAAGCTTTAATCAGAAAAATCCCTTACCTCCCATGCTATTACTAATTCATGCCTCCTTCCACTTCTGCCACTTACATTAGCTGGAGGTGTCTTTGGAACTGTGAGCAAAGAAGAAAAACAAAACAAAACAAAACAGAACACCCAAGTTATTGAAGTTTTCCCATAGTAATAAGTTGCTGCAGAGACATGAGACTATTAAATCAGAACAGAAATAAAAACATAGCACTTTGTGGTAAAGAAAGTATGCTCCAGTTTCATTTCAGAGAATTTCATACTCAATCTGGTAAACTCAAACAAATCATAAACTGAGATTAAAACTGATATTGGAATAAAAAAACTGTTTAAGCACTAATTCTTCTACAGATTAGTTAATGTACAGATCATCTTGTTAACATTTATGGAGTTTTTTTAATAGAAAATTAGAAATCCTAGAAAACCTGACATATTTCAGACTTCAGGTAAAATCTTAGAACATAAATAATAATGTCTCTACTATTTCCCAGATAATTAGTCATTTAGAATATTTTAGATATTGTAAATCTATTCTTATATGCTCTGTCAGTGAGCTAATTTTCAGAAAATTTAAAGTAACAAATCTTAAACACCTCTCGTAAGTTCTTGCAAAGTGCTGGAAGCAGTGCTAGACACAGTTCTTGAAAAATTGAGATCATCATTATGCTTTAAAGCATGTGAGCAGCTGATGAATTTCTTTAAAAGAAATTATAACTTTCATCATCAGAACAAATTCGATTATCATACTTCATAAAAACAGAAACCTTAATTGTTCCATTGTAATTGTATTTTTTTTAATCTTACCACCTCTAATGAAGCTCCAAAAATTACTAATGTCTTGAGTTTATTTACTGTGAGCAGGTAGCATTTGCATTCTTTATTTGATTAAATATATCCTTCCTTCCTTCCTTCCTTCCTTCCTTCCTTCCTTCCTTCCTGCCTTCCTGCCTTCCTGCCTTCCTTCCTGCCTGCCTTCCTGCCTTCCTGCCTTCCTTCCTTCCTTCCTGCCTGCCTGCCTGCCTGCCTGCCTGCCTGCCTGCCTGCCTGCCTCCCTCCCTCCCTCCCTCTGCCTACCTCCCTGTCACACACTAAATGATGTCTTTCATCATCACTCTGATGAAAGCTTTTCATTTCTGTATAATCAGGTGATTGGGCTTTGTAATTTGACTTTAGCTAATGGAAAACAAGATAACCAGTCTGAATTTGTAGTCCAGGCTTCTTCTCCAGTGAATGCAGAACTTCTAGGTTGCTCATCTCACCTACAGATAACGGTCTAAACAGTGGGATGACTCTACTGACTGGAGACATCAACGAGTTTAAATTAAGACCTAATTTTTACATGGCAACACTGGGATGAGTGTTCTACCATGAAAAAATGCAGATGAATAATCATCTTCCAATTAATTAATATGCAAAAATTATGGTGCCATCTTTAATAGAACATATTTAAGCCTTGTTTAGCATCCACTTTTCTTTTTGCTTTTCTGAGGTATTTTTGGGAAAGTTATAAAGGCAAATTAAGTTCCTATGTAGGTGTCACATTAAAGATGGGAGAGTATGCTGCACTCCTTTGAAACATCCAATGTGGTGACTTATTTAACCTGCAGTGCTCTCTTTCTAGAGTTTTCTTGTTAACAGCTTCACAGACTGCATCCCTATTTAAATGAATAAAAGTTAAAAGAATAAAATTGTCAAAACGATGAATTTCTTTTGCACCAAACTAAAATGTACATTCACACAGTGAAACTCTTTCAAATGAATAACCATTAAAAGAATAAATGTGTCAAAAGAATAAATTTCCTTTGCACTGCAGAAAAGCAGAAAAGCTATACACAGAGTGTGATACTTTGAAATGACTATTAAGTGAAAAAAAACCCCAACCCATTAAAAAAAAGTATTTTGCCAGGCACCAAGGTTATGTATCAGCCAGCCTTTCAGCAGCATCACATTTATATCAGTGTTATATCTGAATTTACTCACTCATGGCATAGGCTTATTGTCATGTAATTAATAACATCCCAATCTTTATGTTATTGATTCTAAGAAGCGACACTCATGGATATGTGCTTGCACCAAATACACAAGTATGATGCCTAAACTTGGCTTCTGTACACTGGATACATGTGCCTGGGGACAAGGACATTAGGATCTCTTTTCTTTAGGGTTTATCAAAGCTGTTTTTCTTCTAAAAAAATACACCTCAATTAGTAACAAAGACCTCTTTACTGTGTTAATGTATCTCATTTAACAGCAAGATAAGAGAATGTCACCTACTGGAAATTGAATTATTCCTTGGCTTAAGACTGGTTCTCAGGATCATAAATTGTGACTATGCTTAGCTTGGTCACATGTCTGTGATTCTGATCAACACCTTCTCTTTAGCCCCTTTGACAGCTACTCATTCTCACTTTTCACCTGTTTTGTCCTTTGACAGTAAGCTCTTTGGGATCGAGCCTGCTTTCTGTTTCTTTACTTTTATTCTTCAGCCACTGGAAAGGTTAGAAGTTAAAAGGCACGTCTCTCCATCATTCCGGTAGCATGAACAACAAATAGTACTAAAAACTGTGTTCTGAAAGACATGATGAGTAGCTGCAGTTCACAGTAAATATTGTCTAGATACCAGCAGAAGTTGATGTTGAAACCTCCACTCAACACAAACAAAAATCTTGAAATTATTTTGCCAAGAGTTTGATATCTTTGAGAAAAGAGCAGGATTTGTTTCTTGCTGTTTTCCATTTTCATGGAATTACTGTGATATGCTGAAAAT
Organism: Serilophus lunatus; assembly: GCA_013399895.1. NCBI lineage: Eukaryota > Metazoa > Chordata > Aves > Passeriformes > Eurylaimidae > Serilophus > Serilophus lunatus. The sequence goes on along the minus strand of VXBA01006150.1, from coordinate 181,796 downwards.
GAAAGTGAAATTCAACTTTCTTAAAACTTAGTTCCTGTAAACCAGCAAAAAACCCCATTAACATTTTCTCTATGAGCAGGCAAGGAGAATAGAGACCTCAGCAGTCCTACGGAAGCATTTGAGAAGATATTTCAGATACAAGTGAAGAAAAGGTCATATGGAAAGGTAAAGCATATACATGAAGCCATGGCCAATTGTTTAATAATTCATATGTATTGTACCATTGCAAGCTAAATATAGATGAAAAACTGCAGTTTTAATTTAGGACAGAATACATGCACAGAACTGATGTTGCTGAGGATTTTGTGTGTGGGAGCAGTGCTGAAAAGTGCCAACAGTGTCACCTATATATTTAAATGTGCATTTCAATGTAAACTTTGGGAGGATTTTGAAGTAAAGGGTAATACCATGATCCACTAACATATGGAGTAGATGTTTACTTTCCCCCCAGATTTCCAGTGGGTCCGAAATTTTGAAAATTGCTCTGTGCTTTACAGAGATTAAATTAGGTTTTTACTTCAAAGTTTTAAAAATTTCTCTCTCTTGAATTTGCAAGGCTGATGGATTTTCTAGTGTTTTTTTTTTTCTTTTGTTTGGTTGGGTTTTTTTGGTGTGTCTTCTTTTTTTGTTAGTTTGTTTTGGATTGTTGTTTTTTAAATGAAAATAGAGGAGGCTAAAGCTGAGCTGGTTCAAAGCTTTTTGGTAGATACCTTTGGGCAAAATATTGCAAGTTATTAAATTGTTCATTTTGACATTAGAACAAATGAAGCATAGCCACTTGGTTTTCAAAATATATATAATTTGTATTTTACTTTGGTTTTATTTAAGAATAGAAAAGTTAAAAGTCAAATAGAAAGTCCCATGAGAGCATTTTGGTCTGAGTTGACAAGGATTCTTAATTTTAATCCAAAATTATTATTTTACTTCTATTTTCCTAAAGAAAATGAATAAAAAGTCCCCGTTTTTACTTCAGTGAGTGAACTAAAAAAGTTTTTTAAACAAGCTCTAGATTCCTCTCCTTATAGAAAGGAAAAGCTGAAAATAATGGCAAACCAGTTCCAGTCTTGCAAAAAATTTGAAAAATGTTACTGAGTGAATAATTAATTTAAAAATGTTTGTTTTATTGTGGTTCTCTACCTTCCCTTCCCCCCTCCCCCCTCCCACCCCAGAAATGTCTAGTGACTTGTTTCAATTCTGTGTGCTTTGTTTATTAAGAAGAAAAATGGAAGATTCTTAATTTTGTAGTGTGTCTTAATTTCTGTGCAGAACAAAAGTATTTAGTAGCCAAAATTATATTTGATTATAAGTAGGTATAACTGATTGCATTACTGCAGTAGAAACTTGTAGTTATATTTAGAACCTATCCTTTAACAGGGAATAGGTGAGATATAGGGGACACAAAGAGAAGTAAAAGTCTTACTAACCTCCTGTTTTTAAACTAAGAAATGCCAACTTGAGCTACAGAAATGTATAGTTTCCTCATAAGCAATTGAGTACAAATTTCCAAAATCCCAATTCCATACTTTAGTCCCAAGGTCTTTCTTATTCTGCTTGAATCCCATATTCTTTAAGATACTTTTCACACGGACTTTTTTTGTATAAATTCTGAAACTTTTGTCAAATAAATCAAAATGGAGTAAAACGTTGATATTGCTATACTTTTTTTGGAGAAAAATTAATAGAATTGGCTTTAGTCATTAAGAAAGTACCTGTGACTTTGCTCCAGGTACAGTTGCAGCTGTTTTAATTTTTTTTAAAGAAAAGAAAATTCTTAAAGATACAGTTGTTGTTTGAAAAGCAATAGTTCTTCGTTGTGGAAAAGAGTGAGAGAGAGAGAGACTGTTTGTCACCAGCTTGGCAGAACTTCTTCAAGTGAGGACTAAAGCTATAACGGATTTAGTATTTTTTCTTCTTTCTTGCTTTCTATTCTATACGTATGTGTATGTATGTGTGTGCGCGTGTGTGCATCTATATATATCTCTTGCAGTACACATCTAGGAAACAGAGGAACATTAAGTGAAAACCCTTTCACTGTGTGAAAGATGACCCCTCAAGTTCTCACCCATCCAGAAAAACAACTCACATCTCATATGCTTAGGAATGGAAAATGTGGCAGCATCTCAGAAGGGGACAACACACATATTTAACTATTGGAAAACAATCTGATACAATCCAGTGTTTGAGTAGCCTGTAGTTTGAAATATACCCATGCAGTCGATGATTACAGTCTACTTTCTCTTCTTTTGTTTTTCTTCATGGAAAAACACATTTTCCACAAAGACTTTAGTAGCACAAGACATCATCTGCAAATGTCTCAGATACAGCAGGTTTCTAGTGAAAAATGGTTATGATAATGGGAAAAGCTGATTTTTTTTTTTTTAAATGACAAATAAAACAGCACTCCCAACAATAAAAAGCTCTGAAAATAAAGCAGTCTAAAGCAGGTAATTTTTTTCCTGGGACAGACATATTTCTTATATTATGAAGAAATTCTAGCTGACAATAAAAGAAACAATGAAAAATAAGGACTTAATAAAAATAAAGCCTGTGTACAATCTGCTACTAATGGAGTGCATTACCTCATAAAATCAAGTTTGCACACATGATTAGCAGGTTAAACTTTGATTCTACCCAATTTCTCTCTCCCTATGTTTCTCCATGAATAGATAATGTAATTGATGCTTTGCCCCCAGGCTTCAAATGCCCTGACTGTCTTAGTGGAATGCCAGACATGTTTGAATTCATGTAACTGTCTCTTTGCACCTTGTGGACCTGTAAAATATGTATCGAGGCTAGAACTGACAGAAATGCAGCAGCTGGCTGTAAGTTAGATGTGCCAGAAAATTGTGATATTACCCATTCCACTGAAAGCAGCTATGAAAGGCAATCATGTTAACTAAATATGAACTAAGTAACAAGATTAGAGTTGAATTAAAAAATTAAAGCAAGTGGTAACTTGTTTGTTATTCTGTTGATTTCCTTACACCATCCAAAGCATTATTTCCATAGGTATTTTTAGATAACTGATTAATACAAGTCATTTCTATCTAGGGGAAAAGTGATAAAATAAGTGAGGTGTGGAGATAGAAAAAGACTTTTGTCTCCAGTCAAATTTGCTTGTGCTGTTAAATTACAGATGGAGATTTCCATTCAAGTATAAAATAATGGAAGCAAAATCACACATTTGCTGCCTCTGTGGGTTGCCTATGGAGCTACCATTCAGCCTAGTGAGTTTCAGCTCTTGTCTGAACACGAGACACAATCAATTTCTCAGCTAGGAGGTAGATATTTCTGGATTTCCCCCCAGTGCAGGGGCAACCCGACTGCTTAGACTTGTGGGCTATATTTATCATCACTGCCTGGGTCATGGACAGAGAGATTGATGCCATGTTCTTTCTGAAATTGATGTCCTTTTAGACACATGTCCTTTAACAATTGAGAACTCTGATACTAGAACTGGACATCATGCTAACAGACAGATTAATAGTTTCCCTTGAAGATTTCCAATTAAAGATTAGTAATAGAGAAATTCTGAAAAATAACAGATCACTGGGTTCATTAATATAGGCAATAATGTGCTAATGTGAAAAACTGTATGAAAACTGTTGTAATCCTATGAAAACTACTCCTAATTTCCTGTCTCTTTGGCATCTGAAAACTATACCAAGGGTGATAATTCACAAAATCAGCAAAAGGCACTTCAGAATGCAGAGATAACAGGCTTGGGACTTCAGGCATATCTGGAGATCCTGATACAGTGACTGCCTGAATGAAGCAGATCATGAAGCCTCTGACATTTCAAGATTGCCATTAAAATTATAAGCAGTGTGTAATTTTTCAAAAAATTATATGTTTAACAGTTAGGGTTTTTTTATTTGTTTGGCTCTTTGCTTAAAGTCTATTGTATTATTGCTCCAACTTGACAACTTCATGAAGATTCTAACGATTTTGAAAGTTGTTTCTTGTTTTAACTCCTGTCTTCTCACTCCCCCTATAGAATATAAAATGGAGGCTGCATCTACAGTTTTAATTATCCATTCCACCCCAAACACCTAAATCACTTGCAGCTGAAACAGAACCCAAATCTTTTCTCATAGAAAGGTCTTTTAATATTCAGGTGACATCAACACACTTCTGCTATGCCGTGCTATATTAAGCAGGCACAGCAAATGAACTCAGCTTCTATCTCTGAAAGCTGTTCAGTTGTTTTACTGGCACCTATCTGTATTTTAGTATCGTGCTACAAAACACGCTTTTCTCAGATGACGTTTGTGCAGCTGTAACTCTCGTAGAACTGGGAAGATGAAAGTGCAAGCAAGCATCTAGTATGACCTTTATTCCTATTTGAACTATGTATGTTATGGATTTATTATTCAAGGAGACCGGCATTATTATCAGCTTCAGTGTTGTTTATCAGGAGGAGCACCATGAACTGGAGTACAGATCATTGTTACTTGAGTAAAGGACTCTGTTCTTTCCCATGGCAATGACAGTGAAATGTTACACCAAAATCAATCCCAAGCACCAGATGAAAATAGATTGCACACTGCATGGTCTTTCCCACAATTTTATTTTTACTTATCAGTATTACGATTTACTGATTCATTTTTACAGGGGTAATAATAATTATCCAAAGGAATATTGAGAATTGATGTGCATGAAGAAGATTTTCCTTTGAGTTGTAAGTATACATTTTAAGAAATACAGGCTTTGTTTCGTAAATACCGTGGAAGAAGAAGGAGACTAAAAACATGATGCCTAGATGAATCTAATGTTTTCAAATTTCAGTTTCTCAGAGAAACATTAGCTCACAGCTTAAATACATCTGGTTGGTTAAAATACTGAACCATCCTTTCAAAAACAGGAAAAATATTCCTTAATCTGAGAGATCATAATCCTAGGGGTGCAACCTATTAGACGATAATTTTTTTTTTTTTTTTGTCCTCCCTGATACGTATCATCTGAATAAATAGAACAGTTGTTCAAACATTAGGGTCCAGCAGAACTTGTACTGCCAATGAAATATGGTACAAGATCAAGGAAAGAATAATGGTGGCAAAATAAGGGGTATTTTTTTGAAAATCATTTGAGATGAAAGCAGCTTGTGCTTTTTATTTAATTTTCATTTCCTCCTTTTGTTAATTGAACAAAGTATGGAGCACCTGAAGCTTTTGCTATAAAGGTATCAAGTTTTATACTGTGGGAAGCTTGAAGAAGATGAGCAGGAGAGTTGGATAGGAATCATCCTGCAACATGCATGAATGGGAATAAAATCACTTTCAGTGCAGTTCTGTGATTTCAAAGTGAAATTTCATATCATTTAGCAAACAGGCTCTTATTTAAAGCAAAAAAAAAAAATCTTTTTACTATGGAAGATAGGTTTTTAGACTTCATTTGAAATGAAGTTTTGGATGCCACAGTGAGAAAGACATAGATCAACTTGTGTAATTTAAGGGAGGCCACTGGGTTGTTGGGGCCGGAGCACTTGCCTTCCGAGGAGAGGATGGGGAAGCTAGTCTTGTTCAGCCGGGGGCACAGATGGCTTGGGGGGACCTAAAAGCATCTCTCAGAGTCTGTGGGGAGGTCACTGAGAAGACAAAGATGAAGTTTTCATAGCGGCGAAGGGTGGAAAGGCAAGAGACAGTGCTCATAAACTGAGATTGGAAGAGTTCTAGCTGTATATAGTGAAAGAAAAATCACAATGAGATTCATTAACTGCTGGAACAAATTGCCCTGAGAGGATGTGCAATCTCTTTTCTTGGAATTTTCCAAGATTCAACTGGACAAAACCCTGAGCAGCTTGATCTGAAGACAATTTACCCAAATTTAAGCAGAAGACTGGAATAGATACATCTGAGATCCCCTCTAGCCCCAATTATTCAGTTGATTCTCTGGTTCTGTCCAAGAAAATCAACTTGAATGTTTCACTATAAATGTTTATGGATAGACACAGACTGATAAATTGTAGAGCTAAGGATAAGACTAACATATCCTAAAATATAAGAATTTCTTCCAGAATGAGAAAGGTATTGCCACTTATTTGCCTCTTAAAACTTATCTCTCTAGCTGCTTAGGGATTTTTTTCAGATTCCCAGTTCTTCTTTATGTCCCCTCATTCTACCTAAGTTACTGTAAATGACCTTGTGAGATCATTGTAATTTTCAAGAGACGTAAATAGAATATAATTTTTTTCCTGGTCTCCTCCAATACCATCCTTGTCAGAAATATAGTGAGATTTATTTTAATATAATAACTGTTCATGATGTGCATAACAAAGAAACACTTAGAATAAAATGTATTCCAAGCTTCTTATGGCTTCCCTATCTTGCTGAAAAAAAATAAATTCTATGCACCTTCAATGAGAGAAGTTATGAAAAATATGAGGGAAAAGGCTGCTTGGGAACAGTTGTTTGATGACACTGAGAAGCAGCTTCCAACTGAAGAGCAGTGGAAGTCAATCAGAGGGAAGGCAGCAATGGCTTAACTGTAAAAAGAAAAGTAAGACAGCTCAGATAGAGTAAGACAGCAGGGAATGGTTTTGTTTTACATTTCTGTAAATTACCAAATATTCCAAATATTTCACGTGCTTGCGATTAAACCAAACAGGATCCTCATTGCAAAGAATATCACCCTGGAACAGTGAGGACTGAACACAGATATATGTATGAATGAAAAGAGATTAGGTCTATTATTACATTTAAACAGTTCTTGTTTCTGATAATGCTGTAAAAATAACCTTTTTATCCTTTCCTTACCCGCTTCATTTGTTCTGATCACTCGTGATGGTGCACTTGGGTCTCCAGTCCCAATTTTATTGGTTGCTACTACTCTGAACTCATATTCCACCCAAGGGTTCAGTTCCACAGCCATAGCAGACTCCATGTCACCACTTATCAGATCTGGAACTGTAGACAGAAAAAGAAATATGTAGATCAATCAGAAGCTCACATGCAGTATCTCAGTAGTAAATTGACTTCATGATACAACATGGTCATTAGAAATGATTGACATCAAGGATCTATGTCAGAGATCACAGCTAGGTTTTTGGCACTCCTGAAAAGACACAGATTGAAGAGTTTAGGGAAGAGCCTTCTGCTTATTCACAGATGCATCATGGCGGGTGTCTTTCTGCTGTCCTTTCAGAGATGTTGCTAAGTAACACGAAAGGGATGAAAAAAAAGAAAAGAAAAATCAGTTCTTTTAATTTGCCATTGTTCTCTTAAGAGTATCTGTTCCCGTAGTTGCCAGTGGTTATTATTGTGATGATCTGGACTTTTGAATAGTCTACTTGTGCTGTTTGAAAGTTTTTCTCACCTGTTTTTACGGTCTGCCAGCCAAGAGAAAATGGACTGCGTGCTTGCAGGTTGTAGAGTGAGATAGGGCTGTGATTGTCTGCCCCAGGACTCCAGGAGAGTGTTGCTGTGGTGTCTCTAATTTCCTCCACTATTACAACCCCTGGGGGACCAGGAGGACCTAGAAATAAAGTGGAATAATCAAACAGACTACACCATCATCGTGGATGAGCAGTAATAAAACAGGAGATGCATTCTGTAGGCATCCAGTGGAGTTCAATATCCAGGAAATACAAGAGTTAATATGCACTGTACTACATCATGGGGATACCTCATTTCCACGATTTCTGATGGCAAATTGTGATTGTTGCTATTCTTTAAATACTGCATGAGTGCATGTCAATTAACTTGTCAAAATGACAACAAAAGAACTACAAATAGAAACAGATTAAAAAACACCCCAGAAACTCCATTATAATTATTCTGAACCTAAAATTAATGGGAAAAAAGAACAACATTAAGTAGCATCCAGGCCAGACTGAACAGTCACAATCACATCTTCTCTTTTTGTGAGACTTGTCAGCAGGAAAGATAGATAGCAAGCAAAATGAAACACAAGTGGATGTGCTTCATGAAGAACAATAATACTAGTAACTGAATCAAGAATAAAGCATTCATCTTTTTTCTCAAATTCACTGATTCAGGGAAATTGACTGGATTACTAACATTCTGGAAGTCCATTAACTGCTTGATCGAAAGCTATTAAAACCAAAAATAAAACCCCAAGCCCAAATATTTTGAAAGCTGAAAATTACTAGGGGACCATTAAAAGCAAACAAAAAATCCACAATAATTTCTTACTTTGAAAATAAAGGATTATTTTTTCCACTTAGCTGCACCAAATGAGAATATGCTAATCACCACTTGTATAGGCCTGTGATTGCTGCAGTAAGTGAGGTCTCTTTTTACAAAGATGACTTTGCAAAGAAAAATGTGGCTCACTCCTCACTCCCATCCATAATTTTCTTACTTAATTCTTCTGGATAATTGATATTACTGGTGTTTGAAATAACTGTCTACTTGCACTTTCCAAACTAAATTAGAAGTAAGTTTGTTCTGGTTCAGGATCCTTTTCCATAGTTGTTTTAACTCAAATCTTTAGGGAAGGATGTCTGTCTCTGTCATGGGTAAACTCAAAACACACATCTTTCTTGTGGTTTCTTATACTTAAAAGTTTATATACGTCCCAAAGGATAGGACTTAATATTTCTGTAAAATATTCATATTATTAATAGCTATACTTATTTATGAAAAAATGGGGTTTTTTTGCATCCGAGATTCTTCCGATTCTTTCAATCCTCTTGTTGAAGGCTGTTGTTTTGCTTCTGCTCCTACACAGATGGAGAACTTTGAAATCAGAAATGCACTAAAGGCCTCTTTCTCCCAAAATGGAACTGCAGGAGAGTGGTGGTAACAAAACCCTAACAGAAAGCTATTGCTGCTACATTTTTGTGGAAGTCTATTGCTTTTTGGATGTATCATGACCTGTAGGTAGAGTATGGTCTTTGAATACTTCCATTCCCATGAGCTGTGGTGAGGGGTGTGGCCCCACTTGCTGAACTGGCAGAGCTCAGGACCTGGTGATGAAGGTGGCAAACGTGGTCAAGTGCCTCCATTTGAACTTGAAGCTTCAGACAGGATTTCTACACTACTGAGCTCAGTACTATTTTAGTGCTATTTCATGAAATAAAGTCTTTTGCTGACTAGATTCCTTAGTCCATGAGTAAAAACAAATTTATCTGAACATCAAAGGCTAAAAAAACCCCATTAACTGAAATATTTTTAGTTGCTGTGATTTTCTGTCATTTGCAGCTTCATGTTTCCTCTAATATGACTTCAACAAAAGCATGTTTACATGAACTGTGACAGCAGAGGGATTGGAATTCTGTAATAGTTTGGCACAATATCTTCAGAGTGATAGAGACATTGAATCCTACAAATGAGAAAGCAATTTATGCTATTCACTTGCCTCTATTTTCTTGGCAATGATCTACAAGCAACTAATTGACATTAAAGTGTATGAAAGATGTGGTATTTAGAAATAATATCAAAAGAGAGAAGCGTTTGAAATTCAAGAGATTCAATTCAGTAAAGTTTAATACTATGGATCTATGATGGAAGAACAGTCTCTACAATGGACTGCACTCTTCACAAGAACCCAGAGTGTAGCTCTGGGCCATAGGAAGAACAAGGTTTCTCATTTCCATAAGAAGTGAACAGCTTCAGTGCTGTGTGTCTCTCCTCTTCCCTTGCTCTGCCTGCTCACCAGACTTGACTTTGCTGCTGTCAACACCTCTCACTGAGTCGCAAACAGTGGCTGAAATAAGATGGTGCCACCCCTAGCACACCTTGCAGCTCTTGGCCTTTTGCAGTCTCCTCTTCATTTGCAGTAGAAAGGTCTTGCTTTCCTTCCTGGGAGAAAACAAGAAAGACATGTCCTCTGCACTCCTGCCTTCCTGTCAAGTGTTTGCTGCTCTTTGATGGGAAGCACCAGGTCAGACCTTTGTCTCAGAATAGAAAGACCTGGGGCTAATTTAATAAAATAAGGTGATTCTTCAATTTCCATCCTTTACTGTTTCAGGCTATCTGTTGATGTAGGAAAATATTAGTGAAATCTTTATTTGTAGCCATGAGGAAAAGTTTAGAGGAAAGCTGGGATTTTGATACAATCATATGCTTTTATTGGGTTGGAGCCGTAGGCCCAGAATTATATCATGGTCCCCAGCACAAACAAAATTAAAGGGAAATATTTTAGTACTTTTCCTCTATGACAGTATTTCTACTGTGCACTCTTAATGTTGTTAAACAGTTTCTAGCCACTGTATTATAGCAAAAGAACAAGCATCTTGCTTATATTAAAGGATGTAAAATATATATATATATATGCAGACTCCTTCTGCTAAATTCTCAATATATTTTGTTTTCAGAGTTCTCACATGTTTTTAAGCCTTTTAAATGCATTCCTAGGCATGAAAATGTGTCATTATGCTTTCGGAGATGTGCGCTCTTACAAAGTCTGCAGGGTGACTGCTAAAAAGCATTTCTATTTCCAATAGCAGGCATTCTTGAAAAATGGATTAATAAAGGTCAAAAGCTTCGGTGATGACAAACGTATGACAGTTAGCCAGGACATGAGTGCTATGCAGATGTCACTCATTCTTGTAGAAATCTCATTAAATTTGATGCTTGGATGTAATCATTCATGGTGTCAGTCAGATGGCTAATGCTGAAAGGCTTTTCTCCCATGGGCTGTATTATTGCTCAGGATCTCTGAAACAATTTTTTAGCTGAGAATAGCCAATTGAGGAAAAAAATGCATGGTCTGCTCAAATGCTTATCTGGACACTACATAGAAAATGACTGGTCATAAATGCACTATAGTGCAGGCAACCTTCATAAAGAAGACATTTGTGACAGACTGTTATGCAGCTCTAGGAGCACTGGAAACCCAGTGTCAAGGATATTAGTCAGTTATCTCCTTTCAGAGCAATTCCATAGATTGATACTTCATTGCAGGACATGCATGGCTGCATTTTGCCAAATTTGTTCTTTGTATCTTTTTCTTGTTGGAATGATCATCCTGAGAGGTCATTAGATTGCTTGCCAGGGTACATTGTTAATGTAACAGTTCTTGAAAAACAATTGCCAATAATAGATGTAGTCATTCAGTGAGGCAATACCCTTTTCTGCGAATCCCAGAATGTGTGCTGATTTATTCCACTTCTGCCTGACCAGGATAATTCTTACTTTTACCAAACAACTAAGAAGTTTGATATACAGCAGTTCACAAACACCCATTTCTTGACCTGAAGATTTTTCTCTTTGAATGACAAGATGAGCTGTCTTGTCATCAAGAAGATGAGAGATCAAGAAAAAGAGGATAATAAAAAGGCAGTAACTATAGAATAATGGAAAAGGTGCATAACCCTAACTGTAGAACAGGAACCTGCCTGTTGTAACACAGATGCCTTTTGCTATCCCCAGCTATGACAAATGATGTGTTTGCACATGGTGGAGAAATTTTGATGCATAGTAGATGTTATAGACACTGTAGTTTTAGTGGATACATCCATAACCCCAGTCCATGTGTGGGTACCCGAGCGGCTCCTGTAAGGTACGTAAGGGTGCTGAGCAGGTGGAGGGGTTATAACCCAGACAGTGTCAGGATAGACAAGGAGGTTAGACTCAGGATTGGAAGGTAAGAAAGAGAAGACATTGACTGACTATTTCAGCCTGAATAGTCTCAACTCATTTCAGAGATGAGGGGCAAGAGAAACCCCTAGTGTCCTGCCTATGTCCTTTAATGATACCTGCATCTTGTGCTCCTTTACCCTGGCGACTTGTCTGCCTTGTATTAACCTTAAAATAGTGAATTGGGATGATGCAATCTTGAAAACTGCTGACTGTTGTGAGCTCAGATTCCAGACTGCAGTTCATAAACTCCGAGCTGGATCTTTGTGTAGTGGCAGTTGTAACTTGGCACAAATAGTACAGACAGTGTAGGGAACTCCAATTTACACCTAAGGTGTAAAAAAACTAGTAGCCTACGAATCGCATAATGAACGACATTGCTAGCAGTTCCCAAACAGAGCAATAGACTGAGTTTTGGAAATGTCTCTTCCCTTGGCATGGCCCGCTGATTACCTTCAGTGCTGTAGGGCATCCCTTGCCAGTGGTCCCAATTCTGGCCCATGCTGTTTCCTTCACCCTCTGCAGTCCTACTGTGGGCACCAGCAGTCCCAGGACTACATGTGTCTCTTTCAAGCACTAAGGTGATAAATATCATGACACCTGATCTCTATTTTAGTGCTTGTTTCTAGGCACTTCTTTTGACTGAAGTTATACGTATGAACTAAGTACATGTTTGTAAAAAACTTCTTAGAACAAAAGAGCTTTTTTAAACTCCTGAAAAAAAGCTTTTTAAAGATATGAAACTTTTTGCCTTTCATACCAGTAAAAGTATTATAAAAAGTTGGTCGTGTTACAAAATCAAAATGCTGGAAATATTTTGGTCTGGAGACTGTGGGCTAAAGGGCTGATGCTCCATCTACAGTAATATACTGTCTTCCAACACTGTAAATGTTTCAGTTGATACAGTGAAGAGGGACAAAGTACAGATCTCAATTCTAGTGATGATCCTATGTGCTCTTGTGTTGACAAAGTAGTCCCCATCACAATGTCAAACCTGTAAAATTATTACCTTTTATACCAATGCCTTGGCACAATTAGTGAATTACTGTGAGCAGAGGAAGACCCTAACAGGCAATTTGTCCCAGAGGGGAGGTGGACTGGAAATGTAACTGTGTGAATAGGAACCCTGCTGTACCCATTGGCCTTAGGGAGCAGTTCTATTTTATGGACATATTTTGTGAGTCCAATTAATGGGGTCTGTGCTTAGGGCATGTTCCTGGCCTTTGGTACAGCTCAAACGCAATTTCAAGGGCCAGCAGGAATTTGCTGACCTTGTTTACGTTCCATTTAATAATGTTGTGTTTGAAGGCCTTTAAACCCAAGTGTCTGTCTTTAAGTTTTATTGGCAATATCACAACGGAAAGGAGCAGGATGGTCAACCCAACAAGCAGTTCCTGCATTATATTTGCTTCAGGTCAGTGGAGTTCAGAAGAAATATTACTTCTCAAAAAATACAGCATGAGAGTGGATTTGTTGCTTAGATTGGTAGTTTTGCTGGACAACAAGATGAATAGCTTTAACCTTTTTATTTTATTTGTAGACCACAAAATGTGTACTCTTAAACTACAGATTGTAGTCACAAATACTTTCATCCCTTCACACTACTGGATTGCTCTCTGCTCTATTTCAAGATCTTACAGCTTCCAGGGTGCTGTTTGATATTAATGTTCATTTTACTCACAGCAGGCATGCACAGTGCACTTAGCTAGCTTTCAGGACACAGCCTTAAACTTCATGTTATATGTTGTAGAAGGAAGCTGATTTTAATCTCAATTTTTTTTTTATTTTTTTTTATCTCTTCCTGGCATATTTTTTGGTAATAATGTTTGTATTGGTCAAAGGATCTTAATTAGCTTCATATATGCTATACATTTCCAAGGGTGTATAACATTGATGCAGAGAATTAAGAGGACTGGATCTTGTTTATTTTTTTTTTTTCTCTATAGAAAAGCAGAGTGTCTGTTGATATCCATGACAATAGAAAACAGAATTTTAGCAGTAAGAGTGAAAAGGATAATAAAAGCAAACAACTAAGATACCCAGAAAATAGCTAACATCTAAATCTACTGAAATCCTTAAATGTAGGTGAACGACATAATATTGGAAACAAAGTTAGCTGTATTAATGCTTGGAGAGCACAGGTGTATTTGTAATATAATCAACACCAATAAATTATTTATCTTTGAGTTTCTCCTAAAGCATATTTTATAACTGGTATGTAATATATAAATATTTTTATAAAATATTTTCATGAAGTACTTTTATAAAATGATGGGATCATAGAATAATTAAAGTTGGAAAATATTTCTAAGATCATTGACTCCAATCGCTATCTTACCACTATTGTGTTCATCACCAAATTGTGTCCTCAATTGTCACATCCATGCACCTTTTGAACACTTCCAGGATTGGTGATTCCACCTCATCCCTAGGAAGCCTATTCTAATGCCTGACCACTCTTTCAGGGAAGAAATTTTTCCTTATATCAAATCTGAGCATCTCTTGGCACAACTTAAGTCCATTTTTTGTTATCCTGATGCTTGTTATAAAAGATGGCACATTCTGTTAGTTAACACCTCAAATTCAAAACTTGAGCAAACTTATCTGGCTACTCCACTTCTGCAGTTTCCTTGCAAAGACTTAATGTCATCCTCTTTGCTACCCTCTCTCAGACTTAGTTACCTTGTAGTGTTGACGCTGTACATTGCATAAAGTCAAACACTGAGTAAGTAATTTTGGGACTGGTACTCTTTGCTTCTTTGCAAGTAGGTGGAGAAATCTTAAAGAAGCAAAGTTTGGAGATGACCTAGCTTCTTCACAGATTGTTGTAAAGGTAATATGCAATGCAGCATCTAGCATCTGAGTAGTCTGAAACCAAAGTTGCTTATTCTTTTGTTTATAATGAACTATAAACCAGCTTTGCAAGAGTAATTTACAAATAAGGCTAATAAGATTTGTTGGAATTCACCACTTAATGTTACTGAAATCAGTAATATATCATGACAGAAAGTTTTCATTTATTAAATAAATGTTCAAATACTGAAAACTTGGTGCCATTTATTAATGTCTGAAGCTCTCACAGATATATAACAATCTATTAACTTTACAACCTTGTATTCTTAACTCAGTCATAATGCTTCTAGAATAAAATGTGATACAAGAGAGGGATAACTGTGAAAAATAACGATGGTGGTGTTTGTGGTGTCACTATCATCTCTAACAATATGGAGGTCAATACAGCAGAAATCACTCACTAAATGTTTGAAGCACTGTCCCCATCCAAATGAGATAAGCAGTTTTTCACTGATTCTCTAATCTGCAAGAAAGCCCTTGGCGTTCTTGGAAACTGAAGCTGAATCAAGACTGCTACTTACCTCAGTGTATGTGAAAGGAATCTCTACTCTTACCTGACTATAGGAAGCCTCATGATGGCATTTGTGAAAGCACGTTAGATCGCTGCATGGCATCACCAACTTCTCCAGTTTTTCTTTGCTAATCTACAGATGCTTTTCTCCAGTCAACCCTCCAAACTTGCAGAATAAAGAGTAAGGGGTATACAATAACGCTTTTGTAGGAGATTTTTCTACTCGAGCTTTTCTTTATTGCAGCCTGTGGCGAAGCACTGCTTCAAATTACTTCATTAGAAACTGTGTGTTTTAAGAGCAAAAGGATACTTTGTGCCTATAGTAAATGCAAGAAGTAGCCTTTTGCTCTATCTATGACTTCTGCGGGTGTTCTTCAAAAACACCCAGTCTATAAGTAATAGATTTTTTTAGTGATGAGTGAAACTGAAAAATACTGTTGACTTTTAAAAATGTAGCTAATAGGACCAATGCAAGGTAATAAGGGTCAGTCCCTTCCTGGTGTTAGCTTTTATATGAGAAAAGTATTAGGTGTCCTTACAGTGAAACATGGTGGAAGCAGAAGATCCTTTGTGGTGAAAATATGAAAGACCAGATAGCCTCAGATTTCAACAACACGATGGGGAAATAAGAATATAATAAGCCCTTTTTGGAAGATACGCTTTAAAAAACAAATTAATTCACCAAGCAGGAATTGTCTCAAGGACAGCTGACACATTGCTGGGCTACAAGAGCACCTGAGACATCTGTGAGAGGCAAGTCTCCTGGCTGGTACTTGGGTGTTTGGTAACCATGTTTGTGATCATATCATTAGTGTCAGAACATAACATGCATATTTATCCTGTACCACAGCCCTCTGCTTTGGTAATCATTTCTTTGTGAAAAACAGAGACAGCTCAACTACTGGTGTGCTTGTGATAGATGGAAAACAAGTCAAGCTGTGACATTCTGCTATTTAACTTCTCTGCTGTTTAATATTCATTGCAACTTGAAGATCTGGGTGGATAAACAAGGGCTAGAAGCCAGGCAAAGCACATGACATGGGAAAACTATTCTTGGATTGATGTCAAGGACACAGTTGACATTCATAAAAATCATAAATCATTTCTGCTTCTTAAATGGCTATTGACTTCATGTTCTGAGGAAAACATTTGTTGGCTGAGCAGCAAATATCTATATTCTCCTGCAAACAGGAATGTTTGCATTGCAAACAGGTATTTTGCACGCATTTTCCTTGGGTGAGCAAACAACAGAAGACATAAATGAAGTGAAATCAGACAGTGACTTGGGTGTCAGGAATGTAAGTCCATAGCTGTGATTTTTGTTGTATTCATTCACTCCACTAAAACTATTTATTTGATCATCAGACATAGATAATTCTCGTAATGGGATTGCACTGAAGTAGCACATTTTTGCAGGCCTGGTGCCAGAACAGTTATAAGCCTCTGTGAAAAACTGTTTTCTCTTCTGGATGTCCTCGAGGTTTATCAGCCTAAATACCTTCTTCTGCTGTTATGGGCTCTTATGATTGCCTTCTAGAAAAATATTATAGTGGCGTTTATGGTTTTAACACTATCTGCATCATCGCCTTGATCAAGGGTAAATCTGATGCAGAGGGTGCATGCCTGTTACTTAAGTTTTCTCTTTCCAATACACTGTTCAGTGTATTGGCTTAAGCCATTGACACGGATTCCTCTGAGGTAACCTCTGTTCATTTTTAGAACAGGACTCGTTGAAAGAAGTAAATATTTGGATCACTGGAGATGGCCTAAATTGTGCCCTACACACCCAGGTGCTCATTTGTTTGTCATCTGATTTTTGTGCTCCTGGCTCCTGTGCCTCAGAAAGAAGCTTGAAAACATCTTGTTCCCACCTAACAAATACCTGCAGATATAGCAGACTCTTAAGGAGAAACTGTAATTTTGAGTCTGAGATAGATAAAAAGATATCGTACCTTGTAGATGAGCATTGCAGTTGCTGAACTAAGTTGTGATTGGCATTGCCTATTCTGCCTTAAATCAATTCTGGCCTTTGATCTGAATCCTCTCTCTCATCCTCCTATATTCAGAGAGAAAAGGACCTCCCTGGGGACCTCTACAGAATCAATGTGTTTATCTAGAGGGGATCATGGATCTCCGATGGATGAATAAAATGTACCTCATAATAAGAACAACCCACGGTGATAAATTCCAGAGAATCTTTTAGAGCTATATTTTGGAGAGGAAATGCTTTTCAAGTTAGGTAGCAGCTGACCTGAATATAAACAGATGATTTTAGGTAAGTAAGCCCACCTTTGAAGGTCACTGTTGTCTAGCATAGGACTACTGAAATACTTTTCATTCATAACCCACTCCAACATTGAAATTTAAGCTGGAAACCTAATGTACTGCCTAACAGGCTCAGCTGCTAGCAGAACAGCTTTTCCTAATGAAATCCACAATCCACATTACTGGAAGCATTAATAAAAAAAAAGAAGTTTCTAGGAACCATTAAAAAGTTTTTCTTACTTTGACATACATAGTTTAATCACATTTTCAAAACACTTAGAGAAGTATTTAGGTTTTGAGTACTAAGTGCTGATGGGACTTGAATCTTCATTTTGTCCAAACATGACCTAGAATATCTTTTCATACATACTTTTAAAATATTCCTGAAAGACATTCATTGGGTAAAAATCATTATTGAAATAATATTAGACATGTATATCACTGCAACTTACATAAATTCAAGACCTGTGGGTATCACAGTATCATAGTATCAGCAACGTTGGAAGAGACCTTAAAGATCATCAGGTCCAACTCATAATCTAACAGCCCATCATCTAAATCATGGCCCCAGGTTCCTCATCCAGCCTACTCTTGAACACATCCAGAGTCGTTGACTCCACCACCTCCCTGGGAAGCCCATTCCAATGGCAGATCACCCTTTCAATGAAGAATTTCTTCCTAATATCAAGTCTAAACCTCCCCTGATGAAGCGTGAGACAGTGTCCTCTTGTTCTGTTGCCAGTTACCTGGGAGAAGAGACCAACCCCCGCCTGACTACACCCTCCTTTCAGGTACTTATAGACAGCAATAAGGTCATCCCGAGCCTCCTCTTTTCCAGGCTGAACAACCCCAGCTCCCTCAATCACTCCTCATAGGGCTTTTGCTCCAGCCCCTTCACCATCCTCGTTGCCCTTCTCTGGACACGTTCCAATAACTCAACATCTTTCTTATGCTGATGGGCCCAGAACTGGACACAGCACTCAAGGCGTAGCCTCACCAGTGCTGAGTACAGGGGAAGGATAACTTCTGTAGTCCTGCTTACCACACCATTCCTGATGAAGGTCAGGATGCCATCGGCCTTCTTTGCTGCCTGGGCACACTGCTGGCTCATGTTATGTCTCCCATCCACCAGCACACCCAAGTCCCTCTCTGTCTGCCCACTCTCCAGCCACTCTGACCCCAGCTTATAGTTCTGCATGGAGTTATTGTGACCAAAGTGTAAGACCCGGCACTTGGACTTGTTGAATCTCATCCCACTGGAATCTGCCCATCTCTCCAATCTGTCCAGATCCCTCTGCAGGGCCCTCCTACCCTCCAACAGATCGACACCTGCTCCGAGCTTGGTATCATCTGCAAACTTACTAATGAAGGACTCCATCCCATCATCAAGGTCATCAATAAAGATATTAAACAGAACAGGGCCCAGCACCGATCCTTGGGGTACACCACTAGTGACCGGTCATCAACTGGGTGTGACACCATTCACAACCACTCTCTGGGCTTGGCCATTCAGCTGGTTCCTAACCCAGCATCCTAACCCAGCACAGCATGCTCCTGTTGAAGCCCTGGGCTGCCAGCTTCTCCAGGAGTATACTGTGGGAGACTGTGTCGAAGGCTTTACTGAAGTTCAGGTATACTACATCCACAGCCTTCCTCTCATCCACCAGGCAAGTTACTTGGTCATAAAAGGAGGTCAGGTTGGTCAGGCAAGACCTACACCTCCTAAAACCATGCTGGCTGGGCCTTATCCCCTGACCATCCTGCAGGTGTTGCATGATTGCACCTAGGATTAACTGCTCTATAACTTTTCCTGATACCGAGGTCAGGCTAACAGGTCTGTAATTACCCGGATCATCTTTCCGGCCCTTCTTGTGGGTGGGTGTCACACTGGCCAGCTTTCAGTCATCCTGTGAGCCATGACTGCTGATAAATGATGGAGAGTGACTTAGCAAGCTCATCTGCCAGCTCTCTCATCACCCTAGGGTGGATCCCATCCAGTCCCATGGACTTATGAGGAACCAAACAGTTCAGTAAATCTCTGACTTCTTCCTCCTGAAATACAGAGGGACTACACTGAACCCTGACCCCATCTACCAGTTCAGATGGCCAGTTGTCCTGCAGACAATCTGACCTGCTTGCTAAAAGGCAAAGGAGGCATTGAGTACCTCTGCCTTCCCCTCATCTGTAGTGACTGTATTTTCACTCCACATCCAATAAGGAGTGGACATTATTACTGTCCTTTTTTACCATTAATTCTTGAATTGAATTTGAAAATTTAAATTTGAGCTTAAAAAAATGCAGAAAGTCGCAGAATATAAATTTGTTGCTGTCTTAGCTTCGTTTTTCACACATATGCACATGCAAACACACACATACACACATATATATGTACATATGCAGTAAATTCAGAAATATTCTTGCACCATTAATTGTCTTCTTTTAACTAATTATACTCAAAGAAATTGAGAGTTACTTGGCACTTTTCATTCTCTGTTCTTCATATTATCTTTCATAGGTGGTATTTTTGGAATTATATAATGCAGAGCAAAGAAGAACAAGGGCAAAAATAGTGACACAGTTAGTTCCCTGGCATATATTCAAGGAAACTTCCAATAGAGCAACTAGCAAAAATGATTTTAAAAGAGATAAATATGGTTTAAGGTACTCCATGCTTTCCCCATAATAAATGACAATGAGACATTGTACTTGCTTGAAAATACCTCAGTGAACGTCTGTCTGTTAAAGATCAGGATGTTAATTACGAGTAACAGAAGTCCTTGGATTAAAAATAATGAACCAGTTGAATGCATAATTCAGTATAAATTTAGTCAATTTACTAATAGCAGCAATTCTGATCTTCACGAATATCTAAAGGAGGGAAAATGAGATTATTTTATTTTAGTCTGTATGTCCAATTTATTTCCTGTAGAAATGTTGTAATCAGAAAAATAAATCAAGAAAGAATTGCAATTAAAACTACCAGATGAATCTTACAATATAAGTGAGATTGAAATGCTGTTATATGTTGGTATGGTATTATCAGTATTCAACACTGGTATTTTCTGTAGGGGAAAAAGAAGAGAGAATAAGGTCAGAACAAGGATGTGCTGTAAGTTTGCTCTTATTTATAAGAGTCTATAACAAAGCTGCTGTCAGTTTGGCCATGGGCTGTAACATTTAAAACGAAAGGATGTTTTATAATATCCATAAAATGAAATTATTTTAACTAGAAACTATATTGGACATAAAGAATAATACATCTTTTGATTACAGAATTTACTGCATAGTGTCATTTCGTTTTCTTCATAGTTGATGACTTTCTGTGTCAAGTGGAATTCTTCAGAATTTAAGGAAATATTTATTGAAACATCAATTTCTGCTGGTATCTTCTAAACAATACCTGGTATCAACAAAAGCTAAACTTAAAGAAATTTGAAAGGTACTGCAGTTCAGGATCACTGATGTCAAATTGCACACCACTGAGTGCACTCTATAGACTGAGATAGGGAGAGAAAAAGGAATTAGAGGTACTGAAACAAAAATAAATTCCTGTAAAAGGAGAGAGAGATTAGATTTTCATAAATGTTTCAGAATTTTGAATGGTTGAAGTCTACAAGGACCAGTCATTAGCAACTCTACACTGAATATGCTCTAAACATTTTCTTCAATACAAAACTGTCCTACAGTTCTTAGTAAAAACAATACTGACACTGTAGGATCTTACCACCCTTATTTGTTTTACAGATGTCTTAGTGAAATTAATGACTTCAGCAAATCAACCATATCCTATAATTTCATGAAAACCAAATTTTACATCAGGACAAAAGCAGTTACACAGTACAAATCATTTTGTGAATGCAAACATTTCTTACTCTATCCTATAGTTCATGGAAACAAGAAAAGGAGAAAATTGTGAGCAAAGTATATCTGAATTTAAATTCCATTACAAAGCAGTTACAGATTTTACTTGTATAACATGGTGACATGGTAATGAGATCCACATAAATACATTCTGATACTGCTTACAATGCTGTTTCTTTTTATCTGAAAGCTCTTGCTTAAAGAAACTTTTATTTTCTAGGGCAAATTCAATAAACCAGCTTATATAATCAGTTCTCAAAAAATAATTTTGTGATCAGTCTGTCCTAGAGATCCCTGAGAGATTTTTGTCTTTATGAAGTTCAATGACCTTACAGTTGAGATTGCCTTGCCTATCCACAGAGTCTCCAGCTTGTCTGAGACAGGCAAAAGGTGATACGTAATGTCTTGCATAATCCACAAGGATGGATCAGATTTCATAAGGCGCTAAAATGATATTACATATTTGTGATGAGTCAACTGAATGCAACCATCCCAAATAGTGCCATAGCTCATGGAAGCATGACAATCCTCAAAGTGTCTTTATGGAAATATTTAACAATTGCTTTCATCAAAATGGGAAGAGCCCTGCAGTCAGCCTGAAACATTATCACTTAAAGCACATATATGTCCTAAAAGTGATGGATAGGGACACATCAAGCCTAAAGATGTTGTGGAATGTGGTAGAGTAAGTATTTTTGAAAGATTATAATATCTGAATAGTTTTGAGTATTTTTTTTATCTGGAGTTTTTCAAATGTGAATAAAATATCTACCTTGACTTATTCTTTAAAAAACATAATCCACAGTAAGTCTACCCAGCAGGAATCCATCTCTATTGACAGAACCCACCAGCTGTGATGCCTGTAAATGGACTGCAAGCCTTCATATCACATCAAGCACTGAACATACATGTGTGTATGCACGCACACACACACACACACACATGCTCAGGTGGTGCAGCATGCAGAAATACTCTGCTTAATGGAATGCATATATGATGCTAGTGCCCTGCTTTATTGTAAACTAGTTGGTGTCCTCTATATGTCCTGGATCCTGCAGGAAAAAGGCTTCATTCCCATGCATAAACTGGAATGTTAAATGACAGGTAAAGAAACTTGATAGATTACAGGACTGGGTCTAAAGATGCAATCAACAGCTGGTGGTGACAATTCCACATGTAAAAAACCCAAATTCTTGTCATATTAGGGGGCTTTCATTTCATCGTTCATATCCAAAGGTTTAATGGTTCCTCCTCTCAGGAAATAAATGACTTTTCCTAATCTGCTAAACCTGAGAGAATGGCTTGATCATAAAATGAAATGTAAAAGCATCACATGAAAAAGCACAGAACTCATTACACCTACCTTACACAGGTCTGTGAATGCTAATCATCTGTATTTAAGCTAATCTAGTATACTTTCTGTGCTGTTACCTCTCTTAAGACTGTGTCCATTAGTCAACTGTCTCTTGTTTTTCTTTTTAATGTCTGCAGGTCAGCTTATGGTGAAACTGTTTTTAAAGACAGTGGGCTAATCACAGATAGCTTCAATAGTATAAAATTCGAGGACTAGGCAGAGGTGTTTCTGAAGTCCATGTATTTAAATTCCCTGGTACAGCTGTATCTGGTGATTTTGTTTGCAGGAGGGCACCACAAGCATACTTACCCCTAACAAGCACCTCCGTCTCATCTGACACGGTATCTGCTGCGGTCTGGACCCTGCAACCGTATCTCCCGGCGTGCATCAAGAGAATGTTTCTGATCATTAAATCTGCAGAGGACGCTTGCTGAAAGACAAATGAAGTGCCAGTTTAAAACTCAGTAAATCTGTGATCAAGGTAGTTCACAACGGTGTTTTTGTATGGTTTGAGCAACTCTTGAATGCAGCTTTCATCTTACAAAGTGTGTGTGCCCTAATACCCTCTTGTGAGAATTATCAGAATGCTGCATCTATACAATTATTAATAGGGATTAAAGAAGAAGATTTCAGGTTTTTAATAGCTTTGACTTTGCTTAAAGCACATTGTGCATATTTGCATATTCAAAGAGAATTATTCCAAACTAGCACAAAGAAATTAAGGAGATAAACAAAAGTATTTTGGATGTCATCCTTGGTATTAAAGAAATCCTCTTCGAAATTATGAATTTGTTCCTCTTCACTGCAATGCAGTGACATTTGGAATATGTCTCGCTTCTGTGCTGAAATTAAGATAACCTGAAAGATAATATTGATTGATTTTTATTAACATAGAGGAAGTTAATGCTAAATATGATTGAGAAAATATGAACAGATTCTCATCCTTCCCATTGAAATCTGAATGTATTGAAATCTGAAATATGCAAAATGTATAGAGAGAGTCAATTCAAATTCTTATTTTTTCAGAATTCTATCAAGCAGCTATTACAATGCCTCAGAATTATAAGCAGAAAAAAGAAAATTTGAAAGTACAACAGATTTTTTGAGAATAAATGGCTTTTGCTACAAATCTCTGTACTATTTCATAAATTCAAACAATAGCATTATATTTTGAATTCACAAAGCCACTGTTATATCCAAACTGACTGGAGAAAATAAGTATTGCTCCATCTATGTTGTTGATTGAATATAGTCATTAATTTAATATAGTCATTACTTAGGGAAACAAAAGTCACATTGATCACATGGTGTAACAATTGCAGTTTACTTCCTCAACTATATGTCCTAAAAATGTTGCAAATTTTTGATGTAATGTACGCACAAACAATTTTAGCAAATTGCCAGAAGTATTAGTGTTCATTTCAAAGCATTTTTTTCTCTTAAAAGTCAAATGGAAATAATTTTAACATATTAAATGTGGGTAGATAAAACAGCCTGCAGATATTTTTAAATTATCATATCTATACCATATGTGAACTTCACATGCTACGTTTTTTCATTATTAATGTAGAGTTTGTATAACATTCATGATAGATTACATATAATTAATGTTTTGGATGTAATTGTTTAATATATAATATAAATTTATTGTACTTATACAACCTGTAATATATAATATTTATATAATGGCACAAAATATTTAATTTCTATTTATAAATACTTATATTTTATTGTATTATATAAACAAATATTATATTTTCCAAATATACACTATTACCTTATCTAGAGTTTATGTAATACTCTATGTAAAAGAGCTATTGAATATGTTACATCGTGTATAGGACACTTTAGACAATAATATGATGTAATGCAGTAGTATATAGCATATATGGTATATATAGTGTACATATACAAAGTATATACTATATACTATAAATAGTGTATATATAGTATAAAGTTACATACTATAGTATGGTATGTAAAATATATGTATTATGTTGATTTGTAATCACTTTTTATTGAATATATTGTATATTAGACATTACTTATTGCACATTAAAATCGGTTAGTATGTAGCCAATATAATATAATATAATATAATATAATATAATATAATATAATATAATATAATACAGTATATTATATATATTATACACAAGTGTTCATATGCATCTTCTTGGTGTTTCACTTTAGGAAACATTTATTCAGTGTAGGCATTTCCCTTCTTAGATTTTGTTTACTTTGCTAACCGAGCAAAGATTGACAGTCTTTCCTTGAATTATATGTTTCTGTCCTATGCAATGGTTCTAATTTGAGTAATTTTGATCCTGAGTCAGTAGAATTATACTCTGCATTCAAAATAAAGTCTTGCTAGGGATACAAGTGTTGATACTTCTCTAACTGTGCTAGAAATTTTTCACTGACTTCACCTAGATTCATATTTGCTTGGTTTTTTGGCACATACTTATTCTGTCCTCATGTAAATACACTCAGATCTTTATCTTTCTCAATCATTTGCAGGTTAGGAGCTCCCACTTTATAACCAGTTGTTCATGTCTACATGATCTTGTGATTCGTACATTTCTTGACCGTTCTCATCTGTTATTTTCATCATCTGCTGCATTGGTAGGACGTTCAATTTTGTACTATACAAGTGTCACTTGCATACTTTTATCTCTTACTCCAAGGTCATTAATGTCAAAGGGAAATAGGATTCATTTCAAGATCTAATCTTCTATAACTTAGTTTTTTCTATTTAGGCAGAAGAATTCCTTTCAGCACATCTTGGCATATCTTCTTCAGCCAATCTTCTCTTCATTTGCATTTTTGGAACTAAAATTGCCATAATATTCCATGTAGCACCAAGGCAAAATCTTTACTGAAGGATATTCACATGCAAAGAAGAAAAAGAGAGGTGGGATATCAAGGCTGCCTCTGAAACCAGAGTGATTGTGGTCATGATCTATAGCTTAATAACCCTGTAGGTCTAAGAGTGTGCTTACACTGGGAATGTTTTGCTTTCTGAAATGGCCTTGATAATGATGTTGCTGAAGGGAAGATACTCAGACAAGTCAGGCCTTTATGCAATTCCTATATTCTTGCTCTGCCATATCAGAAATTGTAGCAGTAGAAAAGAATATCTGAGTACTCTACACCTTGAAATGCAAAAGAAGAGCATGCACTCCTACCAGGAGTCAAATTCAGGACATAATTTTTTTAAGTTATCTAACACAGCAGCATTTACTAGCTATCGAAGCATGGGTTGTTCAAGATGATTAATGATCTTTGTACAAAGCCTTAGTTATTACAAGGATAAGACCAGAGTCTTAGTCCACATTTGTCCTCTCTCGAGGATAATTTACATTTAATGTCTGTTTTAAATAGGAGGAATAGCATAATGGATTTCAACCATCTCATTTCATTCTCAGGAGCTGTTAAAAATCTAGTCTGTCTAACTTCCAGAGGGTTCATGACAGTGTACATCCTAATATTTTTATCAGGAAAAATATATGTATTTAATCTGCACACCTGTGTAACTGGGCAGACAAGCAGCAATTAAAAGAATCATTGGTGTAAGTAGAAAGCAGTGCAGTCAATAGATCCCCATGAAACACTTTTATTACAGCATAACAGGATGTGCAAACAGCATTTCTGAGGATATGTGAGTGGAAAGATATGAAACTCACTTTGTTTAATACGATAGATATATGCTCAGATTTTAGATTCTTGATTGTGGGAAATAATGAGATATTTTAGCTTCTCTTTAGGTAGAAGCTATGTTTGACCAGGAACTCTAAAAAAAATATCATATTACTGCTGTTCAGTGGAATTTATAAAATTTTTTTTTTTTTTTTTATTTTTACAGATTCTTCCAAGTCTTGAAAGATAGATTCTTTTGCTGAATAATTTATTCTGTAATGAGTGGTTATAGGCCACAACAGGGTCTGCAACAGGTTATCTGATGTGCTGACCTTCTAAGTCCTAAGGAAATCTCTGCACCTTGTCATTACAGTTACTACTTAAATATGAGCAACTACAATTCAGTTTAAAAAAACCTGGTATGTGGGAATGTAGAAGAGACTCCATTAAGAAAAGGTGTCAGGTCAGAAATTTTGTCTTCTGCTCTTAGTCTTCTCTCAGTGGAAAAAGACAGGATGCTTCAGCAAAAGCAGAGACATAGCCTCCCCTTCTGGGAAGACAAAAGCTGCATGACATGGATGTAAACGTTATAGAAAGATATCTCACCTTTACTAATATGAATTACAACAACCTGGTATATCAGCAACTATGTGGTCCAAAGTTTATTCAAAGTTAAAATTAGTGATGTTTCAATTTCTTTGTCTACATATAAATTTTGACACTATCAAGTATATATTTTTAAAAGCTGCTTTTTATTTCACTAATTTTATGCTCTTCTATGGCAGGGAATATTTTGCAAGAAATGCAGTATTTCAAAGTAGCATTTTATTAGAAAAATCCATATTCCTTGCTGCTCTGAGTATCATGTGTAACCCATTTAACCAAACACCAAAAGTATTTGTATTTTTTTCAGTATTAACTTCTACGGTATTAAATATGTATTGTACTTTATTGAAGCTAAAAATTAAAGCAAAAAAACCAGATAGGTTCACAACTAACTTTCCATTATTTTCAGTGCAACCTTCAAGATTAGCATTAACTACGGTCCTACTGTAACACTGAACACGCTACTGATCTTCATTAAGCAGCAAATAAATAGTAATACAGATATCAGTGCTATCTGTCATGACTAGTGTTTCTCTCTAGGACAAGAAATTATTCTATCATTCATATTATGCTGCCGAGAATCCCATTCATCAGGTTCTGTGCAGCTCCAGTGCTGAATGTGTCAATCTACGGCTCTCTCTGCTCCAGTGTGGCATGTTACCTGCGGTCAAAGTCATGTCTGCAATGTATCTAATTAGCTTTACCTGTAAGGTGTTGCCTGAAACAATTTTTCACAAAAATTGGTACCACATATACATTAGCATTTGCTTTTGATGTGGAGGTACTTCCCCAAACTCAAAATGCTCCAAGGAACATATGCATATTTTGCTTAGTAAGAATCACCTCTTTGGATTTGTCTTTTGCATACATTGCAATCCTTTTTGCACCCTAATGCTGGGCATCAGGAGAAGGAAAAAAAGACAACCTCCAGAGAATTTACTGTTGGGGAATTAATACTTCTTCAGCCATCCTACATCCTCATAGAGAGGAAGTTGTATGTGAATTTTTTTCCTTTCCATTTCATAAATCCTGAGAGGTTGTGAGTTGCTTTGCAATCAAACAACTTTTACATATGGTTCTTTGAGTGACAAGAATTAAACTTATTGTTCCCATGAGAGTGAGTTTATTGTCCTGAGCCAGTTGCTAGGAAACCTCTCTGTTATTCTGTCCATTCATTTGCTTTTTATCTCTGAACCAAGATGTTCCATTCAGTATACAACCTTTTCTTCCAGAAGCTTTGCACAAGAACAATCTCTAATTTGCCTGCATTTGAAATGGAGCTAACAGTTGCACCATAGAACACTTTCTTAACATCTATTAAGTCTCTTGTTCTCTTCTCTCTACCTGTTCCATGGAAGAGTTACACTTCGGGTTGATTATTACATAGTTTATCACACATGTTCAAACTACAGAATCATATGTGGAAAATACATATGAATTATCATTCTTTTGTCATTGTATCAATCCCAGCTTCCATTTTATCTGCTTCTAATGCTGCTAATTTTCCATGTTGACAGTCATTCCTCCCTTCCATACTCCAACTGCAGTACTTCGAATGTAGCTCTGACTCATCTTGCAAAGAAGAACAAAAAGCCAAGAAGTTAATACTATTGGGTAGTAAACAGAGATGATGTGGTGTATTGGTTTCTCTGTGGCCAGGTTTTGGTAGTATTGGGGGGGGGCTGAGGGAGAGGCTTCTTCGAGAAGCTGCTGGATGTTTCCCCCCTATGTCCAGGCTGGGCCCGCTGCTGACCAAGGCTGGGCCAATCAGTAGTTGAAGGAACGCCTCTGTGACAACATATTTAAGAAGGAAGAAATAAAAAAGTTAGTAGGAGATGAAGATGCCTGCCAGAGAGGAGCAGGGTGAGAGCCTGTGAACAACAACGCAGACACCAAGGTCAGTGGAGGAGGAGGGGCAGGAGATGCTCCTGGCGCCGGAGCTGAGATCCAGCTGCAGCCCAT